>CM051455.1:99684029-99765560 GCA_028274465.1 Plantago ovata | reverse complement strand
TTGAAACAAGGTAGATTTTTCTCGGCCGGACCTTGAGATTGAACCTACCAATGACATATTGATTTTCCGGACCAATTGTTGCACCTCATTGATGGACTGAGGTTGGGGAAGGTCGAGGATGGCCTTTATCTTTTCGGGTTGCTTCTATTCCCTCTCTGTCACCATGTAACCGAGGAACTTCCCCCCTTTGACTCCAAAGGTACACTCGCCGGGTGAGCTTCATGCCATACTTTCTCAAGATTGAGAAGCACTTGGCCAGGTAAACTACGTGTTGCTCCTCGGTCTTGCTCTTGACGAGCATGTCATCGACATATACTTCCATTGTTTTACCTAGCTCTTCCTTGAACATCTTGTTAACCAGCCTTTGGTAGGTCTGCTCCGGCGTCTTAAGGCCAATGGCATCACGTTGAAGCAATACACATTGCCGTTAGCGAAGAAGGCGGTTTTAGGCACATCATCTTTGGCCATTTTGACCTGGTAGAAGCCCTGGTATGCATCCATGAAACTCAGGAGGGCGCATCCAGCGGTGGAATCAACAAGCTGGTCGATCCTGGGGAGAGGGTACGGATCCTTCGGGCAAAACTTGTTGAGCCTTGTAAAATTGTTGCACATTCGCCATTTTCCCGGACCCTTCTCCACGAGGACCACGTTGCATACCCAGTCTGAGTATCTCACTTCTTTGATGTGGCCAGCTTTAAGAAGCCTTTGTACTTCCGCTTCTATGATGGCGTTATCTTCCGCACTGAAGTCTCTTCGCTTTTCTCTGATGTGGGTGATCGATGGGTCTACGTTCAGACGGTGAACGGCGACACGTGGGTCGATCCCCTTCAGGTCCTCGGTGCTCCACGCGAAGATGTCGTTGTTATCTTTCAAACATTGGATGAGTTTCATCCTGACTTCAGTGGCCATTTCTGTGCCAATTTTTGTGACCTTGTCGGCACTTCCTTCGACAATTTGGATTTCTTCTAGGGCTTCTCTTGCTTCAATTTTGTTTTCTTCAAAGAATTTCTTCTTTTTGGAAGAGGGTGGGACTGGTGGAATCACTTGATACTCCTCGAGCTCCTTAACAGCTCCTACTAGAGTATCTTCATCTTTCTTCATGGTTGCTTTTCTTCGCCTAAGTGACAGACTTGGCTTTTTGATTTTCTCTTCACTCGTCGAACCGTGTAGAAACGATAAGGTGCATTGTGAACAAGGGGAGTCTCCTCGGACGATCGTCCGGGGTTGGGTTCTCCAATGGCAACCCTTGAAGTGAACTTGGCTCACAAGGTGTAGCATTCCCATGCTTCTCGTATGTCTCCTACTTCTTGTCCGATTCCCAAAGGAGTGGGGAACTTAGCTTGTTGTGGACCGTGGACACTACGGCTCGGAATTGAGAGAGAGCGGGTCGGCCTAGGACTGCGAAATAATCAAATGGCATATCGACCACCACAAAAGGAACCTGTTGGGTTACCCTTCTAGGAGCGCTACCCATTGACACTGTGAGGTTGATCATTCCGAGCGGCATGACAGGTTGTCCTCCGAATCCTACCAATGCGCTCCTCACTTCTCTGAGCCCTTCCCTTGGGTTCATGTGCATCCTTTTCAGGGTTCCGGTGAAGATCAAGTTTGCCGAGCATCCGGTATCGACGAGGATTCTACCCAACTTGTAGGATTGAACATCCAAGGACACTACAAGTGGGACGCAAGGATCATAGATGTTGCCTCCTCCAGCATGCTTCAGAGGTATCTCGCTATCATCGAAAGAGATAACGTTGGTTCCCGGTCTCGCGGCTTGAGCATACTTTACATCTCGGACCCTGAGGTTGTCCGCCGTAATTTCCCTTTGATTGCGAGTGTTGCCGCCGGCGGGCCCTCCCGCAATTGTGAGAGTGCGGATGTTTCCATTTACAGGGCGGTTCTCATAATTGTTGTAATTATGGATGTCGTCGTCCTGAGGGTTTCCTTGGTAGGGTTGCTCGCTCCCAGTTTGAGGAGGTGGGGGCAGGAGTGCCAGAGGTTCCTCCTTCCGGATGTAGTTAACCAATTGACCGTTACGTATCATCCTCTCGATTTCGTTCTTGAGCTCGACACACTCATCGGAGGTGTGCCCTTTCCCTTTGTGAAACTTGCAAAATTTTTCCGAGTTCTTGTTCCTTTGATTTTCCTTAATCGGGGGTGGCCACGAGACGTCTAGCTTCCTCGAGACTATATAGTTCAAGATGTCGGATCTTGTCCTATTCAAGTCTGTGTAGTTGCTATATCGTCTTGGAGGCGACCTTCTGGGAGGAGACCTCCTGTCTCTGAAATCATTTCTTGAGTTGCCCTCCTTGATCAACCCAAATTTTTGCTCTTTCCTCTGCTTCCCGGGATTTTGGGGTCGAGGAGGGTACTCCTTTTCTTTTTCTTTTTCTTTCCCTTTTTCCTTGGGAAGATTGGTTCTCACGGTGACCGTTCTTCGGAATTCCTCAGCTTCGAGGAAGTCCTTGCAAACTTTGGCAAGTTGCGCTTCATTCTCTACACACGATGCTGAGAGCACATCTTGGAATCTGACGTTGGTAGTGTTACCATACAAGTATTCCTTCCTCTCATTGATCGAGTGATCTTCGACTTGGAGGGCTGCTTCATGAAAGCGATTGATGAAGTCCCTCAAGTCTTCATTGTTTCTCTGGACAATTTCGGCCAAGTACCTCACCCGTCTCTTGGCGTTCATCACCTTCTCGAAACGCTTAGAAAACTCCTTACAGAGATCACTATATGATTTAATGGATCGGTGAGGGAGGCGCGACCACCATTTCATGGCTTCTCCGGAAAGGTTAGCCGGGAAGAGGAGTGCCTTTGTCCTTGAGTCGTGACCGTAAGCATCCATTTTGGTGCCAAATCTTACCAAGTAGTCCTTCGGACAACTTGTTCCATCGTAGCTTTCGAAGGTGGGAAAGTCTCTTTCAATCTTGGCTTGGTGGTTCCTGATCTCATCGCACAAAGGGCTCAGATCTTGGTCTTGCTCTCTCTCTTGGACAGTTCCACGAAGAGTCTCTATCTGAGCATCAAGTGCGGATTTCCTCGCGTTGAGTTCCTCCAGAGTGAGCCTCCTCCCCGTGATCGGATCGACCAGAGGGGTTACCTCAGCTACTGTTCTCAACGCTTGATTCTCTTCCACTACTTCTTGTTGGTTTTGAGGAGTTACCTGGTTGGGGGTAACTTGATTGGGGAGAGCGGGTGGTGTAGCGACCACCTGAGCTCTATTTTCTTGTTGCGCCACATTTTGCAATGATGCCCGTATTCTTCTATCAATCAGGTCTCTCAAATCATCCGGGGCACCTTGTGGTCCTAACCTCGATTGGATTCTTGATGGTCCAAGTCGAGATTGGATCGGCCTGGTGTTGGCTCTCGAATGTGCTTCATCTTGTGCAACAGGTGCTCTTCCTTGGGATTGGCGAGGAGCGACCACGGTGGCCCGAGGTTGCTCTTGCACCGGTGCTTGTGGTTCTCCCGGAGCTTGTATCTCGGTATTAACCCTAATAGTCTCATTACCTCCGACATATCCTTGTAAAGTAAGAAGGAATAGACCGTATTGAGCTTCGCCCATCCCGAAATCAGATGGTCGGACGACATGTCCATCAGGAAGGGTGAAGGTCAATGCGGCCGGTTGAGGAGGATTCACTGCCACGGGAGGTTGGTTAATTGCTACCGGATGAGGCTGCCCCCTAGACTCGGCGTTGTTCGCGACTCTCAAAGCTCCATAGGCGTTTCCTACCGGGACTCCTTGCGGGTTATTTTCCCCGGATGTCTCATTTTGGGAGTGAGTGACATTAGTAAATGCTCCCTCCGTGTAATCCCGGTTCCTTGCAACATTGTTATTTCTTGGCTCCCTAGGAACACCCTCCGTTCCTCCTCCGCGACCGTTATTAGAGGGACGGCCTCTAGGTCGAGGAGGATTTGCGGGTGGTGCATTAGCAAGACGGTTGCTTCTTCTGGGAGGCATATTCTTGAAGTGTCACGAGGAGGAAAGTGGCTCGACCAGTAGGGCAAGGAATGACCTTTTGTGTCGCTTCCCACAGACGGCGCCAAATGTTGAAGGGTAATTCGTGTTTCTTTCTAAGTTCACAATGAGTCGCTATTCTAAGTCATTCTAGTTCTTCTTCTTGTAGTGTTCCTCTAAGGTAGGAAGAGAGTCTTCTTGTAGCTTCCTCGTACCTGAAAGAGACTAGAAGGGGGGGGGGGGTTAGTGTCTCTTGCCCGGTCTGTTAGGTATCAGACCGGAGAGGTGACTTTACGAGTAGGGAGTTGTGAGGCTTCCCTAGTAAGAGTAGTGAAAGTGGTGCTCGGGTGACGTAGTTAATGCTTACTGTTGAGGAGTAAATGAGGCCCTTTTATACTTGAGACCCTTCAGCTTCCGGTCATGTAGGATCACGCCACGTGTATGGCTAGGATTGAGGCCTTCCTCGGCCCAGGCCCATTAAGGAGGTCCGTGGGCCTTGGCCCAAGAGAGCAACCATGGCTGGTCGCTCTGTGGTCCTCGTGCCTTCCTTGTGCGTGGGTGATGCGAGTAGTGTCCTGCTCAGTTTCTGTCGAGGAGCGTTACCTTGACGTAAGGCCTCCTCGAGCCCGAGAGAGATGCTCCTCGAGCCCACTGGCAGCTTTGTCCTTGAGAGGAGCTTATTTTGAGGGTTGTCCTCCCAGTGATGGTCGGACCCTATGTTGGTCGATCCACACCTTAGTGACATACTTGGGTGTGGTTGTGCCCCTTGAGGGACGACCTATGATGCTTTGTCGCGCACTCAGACCGCTCCAGTTCATACATGCGGACTGGACATATTTCAACCCTAACACCAGAAAACGAGCTGCCTTGAAACATGGCAAGAGTCAGTTTTCTGATGCCAAGGTCACTGATGCAAACCTTGATGATGAAGAAGAATTGGATGAAGATTACCAAAGAGCACTACAAAACAGTCTCATAATTCATGCAAGCCACACGCAGAATTTGGACATTGGTGAATCTTCAGGAGTAAAGCCAAAGGAAGTCCACTCCCTTCCACTTACTACTGGTGAAACTCCAGTAATTGAGTCTCAAACGTTGCCCTAAGCAACTACTCAATTTAAACTTACTACTGACGAAACTCCAGTAATTGAGTCTCAAACGTTGCCCTCAGCAACTACTCAATTAAAACTAACTACTGGTGAAACTCCAGTTGTTGAGTCTGAAGCGTTGCCATCAGCAACCACTCAACCAAAAGGAAATGAAGCTGCTAACTTAGGTTCCAAGGTTGCTGGCCTTGATGAATCTGAGGATGAAGATGATCTATCAGCAAACGAGGATGAAAACTCAAAGAAAGACCCAAAAGTGGTTGAAATTCCTCCTCCTAATTACATAAATGATGAAGACGATTGCTTAAGAGCAGAATTGCTGTTACAAGATGATCAGTTTGCTTCAGAACTAAAAGTTCATTCCTTGACCCCAAATCTAGTGCCGTTCCCACGTGTAGAGGAGTTTACTCCTAAAATTTTGGCACTAATGAAAGTCCATGATGCCTGCAAAGCAGAAGATGAGGCCTTGCTTGCTGAGAACCCGCTTGATATTGGAAAAATATTGGCTACAGTGCTGAGACGCACTACTACTCTTACAATAGCTCAGAAAGACATCAGTCTTTATCACAAGAGCTATGAAGAAGATGTAATTCAAGCACTCCGGTTAGCAAAGACCGCATTAGTAAAGGCTCAGACTTTCATGGAAGAAAAGGCCGCAACAGAGCAAAGACATGAGGAGAACATGGTGAGTATTAAAAATGAGTTGTCAAAGATGACTTCTGATCAGCAACAAATCATCATGAAATACAACAGCCTAAGTACTCTTGCTGAAAATTGCAATGAGTTCTACTCTCTGCACATCACTCCGATGTTGCAATCCATGTCTAAGGGGGAAAAGAGAAGTACAAAAAAAAGAACCCAAACCCCTCCTACTGTTGATGCGCCACTGCCCATAGAACCTCTTGCTGAAAAAGAGCAAAGTTCTAAAAGACAAGCAGAATCTGAGTTAAATTCAGCAAGTCCAAAAAGAGAAAAACTGCTGCTGAAACTCAAGGTTTTTGCCACACTGAAAGTCATCAAGATCTGAATGAAGATGATGACAATTAGACAATAGCTCAAGCCATAAGAGCTAGACCTTTAACAGCCTTAACTCCGTCTGGCCACTCAAAGCATTTCTCTTCTGACTCAAGATCTTCAGCAAGAGATCAAGACAATGCAAAGTCAAGAAGAAGAAGGCAAAGACAGGAAGAAAAGACGCTGGCCAGCATTGCTATTGGCTCCGGTATCGAATATACAAAGACCAACAATGATGAAACCACTAAGAACGTGATCAGAAACGTTCATGGTTGCTGGATCTTAAAGCTGGAAGATTTGCTGGTGAATGAGTTCTTTCCTACAACCATTTTGAACCAAATGTTCACTTGGATTGATCTCAAGCTAAAAAGGAAAGAAAGGGCTGAGTCCCTCCCAAGAAATATTGCTGGGAGATGGTTGAATCTTGAAGTCTCAGTAAGAAGAACTGCAATTGGTAAGTCCATAAGACAAGAACCAGAATTGATAAAACCAGTTGGCATTGCTTATTACTCTGACCTAGTGACCAAGAAAACAAAGAAGAGACTTGGATTGATTCCTTATGAGTATTTCTATCTCACTGCTAAGGATCAAGAAGAAGATCTTCTCTGGCTAAGGAAGATTCATCCTAAAAGCATTTTAGATACACAGCTTCTCCATGCCAGCAATTGGGGCATGCATTTATGGGTAACTCATTACATGGAAATGAATGCTGAAAAGCATCATCATACTGCCTGCAAAAATGAAAGGATTCTTCAAATACAAGTCCGTAGGCTACTTGAGAACTACGAGAAGGACTGTATTGAATTCACTGCACTTGCTGAGAAGAGTGTAAGAGAGATTTTGAGAAAATCCTCTGGAAGAGCTTAACTCTCTGTAATAGTTCTGTTAAAGTTTTTATTTGCTGATTTTGATTAGTTATCTCTGCTCTTTCCTGTAAACTTACTAAAACATAACTATCAGCAATAAAGCTTTTTTTACTCTTATTGGTTTTTGATTATGCAATTTACTTATACTTACTGTTTAATTATTCAAGTATGCCTGCCTTCATCAACTGATTTATTCAACATCAGAAACCTCTAAAAGGGTAACAATTAATTTAGCCATGGATTGCTAACATCAAAAGGGGGAAATTTGTTAGGAAACTTGTAATTTTGATGAGCAATTAACCATGCTAAATTAAGGAAAGTCCAGTAACTAGTACTCTTAAGGTCCATAGGATTTTAGAATTATAAGGACATTGTAAAAGAGGAACGTTTGCTGAAGACTTAGAGTAGGTGCTAGATAGGTTAGTTTAACCGCTTATGATGTATCTTGTTTTCTGAAAATAAATACAACCTATTGAAGCATTTGCTGATGATGTACTTTGTTATTACAAACAAAGTATTGAAGCATTTAGAACCGCTCAGAAACTTGAAGATTTCGAAGACTGAAGACTAGAAGATTTCTGAAGACTGGAATCTACAAAGGCACATGTTGCTCAGAAAGTGGAAACTTCAGCAACAACATTGCATACGTGAAAATCTGAATGACAGTGTAGGTTGTGCTTGCTGAAACTGAGACTGACCACTTGCTGATGAACATTTGTGACCTCTTGCTGAAAGTACTTGTATTTGCGCTCCAATGTTACTGTTTGAATCTTATTCAAAAGAGCATTAAATGCAAAGCATGCACGCGAAGAACATGAAGACTAGAAGACAAACAAGGACGCTGTTGAAAGTACAAAAGCAAGATAGTGACATTTTAAGGAACAAAAGCCTTAGAATTTGAAATTCAAACGGCTCCTTATTTCACTATAAATAGAGGTCATCCGGCAAAGAGTTGAAGTGTGTCAACAACGTGATCATACTCTCACTTGTGCTTAAACTCACATACCCTTCTATACTCTTTACTGCCATTGATCCATTTCAAGACTTAAAGCTTGAAAAAGCTACTTGTGAAGAAGTACAACTTACACGACTAAGAAATTAGTTAAGTGTTCTTTCTTTCTTTCGAACAAGAACAAGTCTTGACACCAGAAACAATCAAACTTGTTTACTGCAAAGTATTCAAAGTTTTGTTTCTTAGATTACTTGTTGTAACTGAATAAGTTATAATTAAGTTATCTCATCCCAAACCTCTCTAACTTAAAATACACCCTTTCAGGCGTGATATTCAGGGGGAACTTAATCAAGCATAGTGTTGCTGATTAAAAGTACCAAGTTTGGTGGAGAACAAGGTTACGTTCTCTAGTTAGGTTGGAGACGAAGCAAGTGTGCTTTGGTTTCTGTTGAATCGCTCTAGATAGGTGTTGTAAGGAACCTCAATCTTATCTTAGTGGATTCAGTCCTAGAAAGGACAAAGTGGATTAGTGGAGAGATTACGCCACTCTCAGATACCACTATAAAAGTGTTTGTGTGATTTACTTACTGTACTTAGTTTTCAGCAAAGCATATCTATCTGTACACAGTCACTCACATCACTTGCTGAAACCATCACTTACTGAAAAAGCACTTATTGTATCAAAGACTTACGCTCTCTGATTTTAAGTATCAGCAAACCTAGTTACTGAAAAGTAACTTGCGCTTGCTGAGAAAGTTAAGTATCAACAAACTCATTACTGTAAAGTAATAAGAACTTGCTGAAAAAGTTTTTAAACGACAAAAATTTGAAAAGACTATTCACCCCCCCCTCTAGTCTTCTCTTGCTGTTTAAAGGGACCAACAGAGTTCAATTTGACATGAACCATAGTACCATACACTAAAAAAATCCAACCACAAAAATAAATTATTTGAATTAAAATATTTTTGGAATAGTGAGGTTCTCTAATATAACCTCATTAATTTATATAAAGTCGGACAATTAAATTGCGATAGTGTGACTTGGTGAAGTGTTTTGATAGGGATTTGAGTGCGTTAGTTGACAAATCCATTGAGTATGTTTTGGAGAGGAATGTGGAGTTTCTTAAGCTCAAGTTTTATACCTATGTTGTTCCTGTTTGTGTGTATGAGAGTTCATCTCTTACGAAATTGAAATTAGAAGGGGTGCGTTTAGTAACTTCATTCCCTGTGGTGTGGCCTTCGCTTAAGAGTCTGTCCTTGAAGCATGTTCGGTGGTTAAATGATGAAAATGAGTGTATGGAGAACATATCAATATTATGTCTCCAAGAATGAAAAAACTGAGACGGGTTAATTATGTGTATGTGCATGGTGAGGAGTAAGAAAATATGCATAAGAAATTTTGTATTGAAGAATTGCGGCTTGTTACAACAAGAACAGAGCAGCCGCTCGATTGCTTTTATATACTAAGCAATCGATAATAAATAGAATTCCCAGTCAAATCTTGGATAATAAATCACCATTTGAGCTTTTACACAAAAAGAAACCATCATACTCACATCTAAAGGTGTTTGGATGTCTGTGTTATGCATCTAGCCTATCAGTAAATAGAAACAAGTTGAATTCAAGAGCTAGAAGATCAATATTCATTGGATATCTTTCACAAACAAAAGGTTATAAGTGTTATGATCTCAGAACTAAACAAGTATTTCATTCTAGAGATGTGGAATTTGCTGAAATTATCTTTCCATATAAGAATGAGAGGATCTCAGCTGATGAGACAGAATAATTCTCATTCAACACACCATATATCACTTATGAAGAATCACCTATAGCAAGAAATAGAAGTGAACAATTTCAGCAAGGAAACAATAATGTTTCTAGTGATAATGGCAGACAAGAAATGCCTGAGAATGAAGAACTTGTAGATGAAATACGTGAGATACAACAAGAAATTCAACACTAGATTGATCTAAATGCAAAAAATGAAGAAATTGATCATGTTGTTCAAGAAAACCTAGAACAACAAGACAACACAATTTCTCAGCAAAGTAGTCAAACAGATCAATCTAATACAGGTGCACAACAGTAACTCAACTGAGGAGATCCACTAGATGAGCTAACTCACCTCCAAATCTTAGAATATTCCATCATTACACAGTGCCTAGATCGACAGTAAACACACTATGTCCATTACATGAGTATCTCAGTTATGAAAGATTATCAAAAAGTCATAAAGCTTACACAGTGAGCTGGTCTTTACTGGAAGAACCAGAATGTTATAATGAAGCTGCCAAACATGAACATTGGAGAGAAGCAATTAAACAAGAATTGAGAGCCTTGGAAGAGAACAAAACATGGACCATTGTTGGAAGGCCAGAGGGAGTGAAACCTATATGATGCAAGTATGTGTTCAAAACAAAGTCCAAAGCTAATGGAGAAATTGATAAACATAAGGTCAGACTAGTAGCCAAAGGCTACACACAGCAATATGGAATGGATTACACTAAGACATTCAGTCCAGTGGCCAAGCAAACAAGAATTAAAGTTCTCTTAGCCATTGTTGTGATGAATGTGTATTTTACACTTTCATTCGAGTCTTTTTCACCTATTTTAGCTATCCTCTATGTTAATTTACCTATATTTTAGTGCATTTTATTAGAATAGTGTCACGTTTCCCTTTAGCTTTTATTTTACAGGTTTTGGTTGAAAAACGAGGATTTCCGGGCAATTATATTGAAGTTGACAAGGAATTGGTGTTCCAGAAGCCTAATTGGAGTATCTGAAGGTTTCCGGATAGGATTTGAAGTCTAGGGGTCGAATCTGGAGGTTAGAAGGCCACTAGAAGTCAGAAACCGAGTCCGAAAAGGGGAAGAAATCCAAAAACGCGTCGAAAACGCGTAAATTCCCGAGTTTTTCTCCCGGGCGAATCGCCCCACACCAGGCGACTCGCCCGGTGTGTGGGGCCCTTCGCCCCACACTAATTCGAACACTATATATAGTTGCTCAGTTTTTCTCCGATTTTCATACTTTTCCAGACCTATTCTCTCACCTTTCTCTGTAGTTTTAGGTACGAACTTTCCAGAGCCTGTTCTGTGGGTTCGTAGCTTAGGAGATACTTTTTCATAGCAGTTTGGAGCTTGTAAGATCGCGATTCTTCGGAGACTGACAACCTTCGGTAACATTGTATCTTACAGTTTTTCTACTTATTCATGTTTTCTTCTATGATTTCTATTGATTGCATGACAACTATGATTAGCTAAACTTCTCGTTGGTGGTAGTATGTGAATTCTTAGTGAAAGGTTGGTAATTATGCTAATGGCTATATCGCGCATTATACTCCGTGTTATTGCTTTATTTCTTTGATCATCTAAATCTCTATCTTCGTATTGTTGATTAATTATTGCACACAACTGGACAATTCTTTGGTCTTTGACCTATCTATATCTATATCTTCGTAGTGTTTGATAATTACAACAGGACAATTCATTGATCAAAGATCTCCATGCAAAACCGAGGAATTTACGCATGATTATTTACCCGTTATGCTTTGAAGGACCATACTATCACCAATCTCCATTATCTGTTAAGAAAAACCTTTGCTATATCGTCTGCTGTTTTTATATTCCAAATTAGATTTGATAAAGCTAGTTATAGTCCTTAGAGATCGACACTCGAGGTTATTCTACTGCTACACTACGGTTTTCGTTGTAGTTGTGAATTGCCTTTGGCTAAATAACAAATTTATTTGATTCGCGTTGGAACACGACATCCGCGCGTTCATCAAATTGGCGCCGTTGCCGGGGACTATACTCCTTTTTTCTATTTAATTTGTTTATATTTTCAGCATTCAATTCCTAATTCTAGTAGTTTTAGTTTTCCTTTTTAATCTCTATCTGATACTGCTTTCCTAGTCTGTTTCTAATTCTCCTTTCCTAGCCTTAGTAGTATTCGATATCTAGAAATATTCTCGATTTTCGAAATTTCTAACGAGGCTAATTTTCAGTTTTGAGTTACTCCTGATACAGATTTGTTATTAGCCAAAGGCAATCCACAACTACAACGAAAACCGTAGTGTAGCAGTAGAATGACTCGAGTGTCGTTCTCTCAGGACTATAACTAGCTTTATCTATTTAACAAGAGAATATAAAACAGCAAACAGATAGCAATAGGGGGTTTTCTAGCAGATAATGGAGATTGGTGATAGTATGGTCCTTCTTAACATAATGGGTCGATAATCATGCATAAATTCCTCGGTCTTGCATAGAGATCTTTGAATCAATCTAGTGTCCTGTTGCAAGTATTAAGCACTACGAAGATAATTTGGTCTGACTAGTCAATCACGATTGTCCTAATGTGTTCCGTAATTACTCACCACTACGAAGATAATTGGTCTGATGGTCGACTAGTGTCCAATTGTGCATAATAATCAATACAACATACGAGAATTTTGGTTACAACTGATCAACGAAATAAAGCAATGACACGGAGTATAATGCGCGATATAGCCATTAGCATGATTATCTTCCTTTCGCTAAGAATTCACATACTACCACCAACAATAAGTTTAGCTACTCATAATAGGCATGCAATCAACAAAAATCATAGAAGAAAACATGTTGAAAGAATATAATAAAATAAGTAGAATAAAACTGTAAGATACAAAGTTACCGAAGGTTGTCAGTCTCCGGATGATTACGGTCCTACGAGCTCCAAACTGCTATGAAAAAGTATCCCCTAAGCTACAGAACTCCCAGGACAGGCCCCAGGAAGTTCCTACCTGAAACTATAGAGAGAGGTGAGAAAGTAGGTCTGGAAAGATATGATTTTCGGAGAGAAAACTGAGCACTATATATAGGCCCCGAAAAAACTATGGGGCGGTTCGCCCCCGGGCTTTTTCGCGGAATTCCGCGTTTTTCGACGCGGTTTTGGATTTCTTCACCTTTTCGGACTCGGTTTCTGACTTCTAGTGGCCTTCTAACCTCCAGATTCGACCCCTAGACTCAAAATCCTATCCGGAAACCTTCAGATACTCCAAATAGGCTTCTGGAACACCAATTCCTTGTCAACTTCAATATAATTGCCCGGAAATCCCCGAATTTCAACCAAAACCTGTAAAATAAAATCTAAAGGGAAACGTGACACTATTCTAATAAAATGATTAAAATATAGCTAAATTAACATAGAGGTAGCTAAAATAGGTGAAAAAGACTCGAATGAAAGTGTAAAATACACATTCATCAAACTCCCCAAACCGAACCTTTGCTTGTCCTCAAGCGACTAAGCTAGACTCAATACAAAAAACATGCAAGACACAAAATGGAGTTTCATGCCGAATAAAATGAACTAATCTACTGAATCTACCAAATAACATATGAACAAAAAACCATATAATCAAAGCATGAATATAGGTTGAAGAATACCTCGATTGACTTATACACATCCACATAAGCACTTATGTCAAGACAAGATAGTCTCTCGTAACATTCTCTACCTGGACCTAGTCAGTGACGACGTAATGATGCATGCTAAGATACGAATGGTTGCCCCGTGCCTATGAAACTGAGGACTTACTGCTGTTCCACCATGTTAAGACTTTTCCTCAAAAGAGGTCGAACCAGTACTGGCTCTCATCAAACGAAGGAGGGTTCCCTATAAAAAACAACACTCCCCTATTCTACCCATCTCTCAAGTAAAGTCTTAAGCTATTCACCACTTCCTGAATGACAGGACGAGGGTGGTCTAGAACAGATGACACTCAAGACAAAAAAGATAAAAGATAGAAAACACGATTACGAACATTACGAAAATGGAAAAGACTCAAACTTTGCTAAACTGCTATTTGGCTTTCTTTTTTGGACCCTTCTTTGCTTTTTTGGGGTTTTCTCTTTTTTTTCTTGTTTTCTTTCCAGATTCTTTTTTTCTTTTTCTTTTTTTTTTTCTCTTCTTTTTTCTGGAATTTTTTTTTTTTACAAATATTTTTTTTTTTGATTTTTTTCTAGCCAGCAGTAGCATAACAAAAAGAGAAACAAAATGACTCACACGACTTCCCCAAACCTATTCGAAAGAATAGGTTGGAGTACAAAATTCACGGAAAAGGAAAAAATAAACTCACGATACGAAAATGAAAAACAGAAACAAGTCTAATGATGGTGCAACCCCCTCCCCAAACCTATTCGGAAGAATAGGTTATAAACAAAGGATCACACAACCTCACACTACCTCCTTCCTAGGCATTTATCAATCTCAAAGCATGGTGAAGACTTGGTGCCTCTTAGGTACATAATTACTCGGGAAACAACCATAAGACCCTAACATGCATCATCCTATTATAAAGGCCTTCGTGAACCGCAGTAGAGAAAACACCACTAAGTGATGTCGAGACTACCATGCTTAACTAAGTGCAATACATAAATGTGACAAGCCAAGTGAGAAAAACCTCAAACAAATTCATAGAGATGAAGCATACGATTAATGGCATAGCTAGTTGATCTACCCAATAAAAAAGTTCAAAAAATTCGGCAATAGACTCCATATAAAACATGCAAAACTATCCTAGGATGAATGAAGTGAATGCAACCTAAAAAATCTAAGAAAGCAGTAAACGTGCAAATGCAAATGCAAACAGATAAAGCATGCGAGGTACTATACTCAGCCTACTAACGTCAAGCTCCAAACTAACAACATCAGATCACTTAAATCCCATCCCCCCTCATGAAATTAACGCTAGTCCCTAGCAGTAAGAAAATGAGGAAATAAGATGTGATACTAGATGTTACCCCATGGTTTGGCCTCGGTCGGCTGAGTATGCTGCTTGTGATTTATTGGGCCTTCTCCGGGAGCTTTATAGGGAGTCATCAGGTCTTCAGGTAGGCGCGGTAGTTTCAATTATGGGCCGTATAGGAGCAACTCCTCAGTTAGTATCATCATTGCCCGTATGGCCTTCATTGTCACTATTATCACGCACATCCTCACTAGTAGAGTTGTAGTGGCAGGTAGAATTCTTAAGATTAGCCGCCGCTGTTATGGAACTCTCCATCCTGTAGCCCTCCAATAGGACGTGAACTTTTTCTCCAATTTTGTCCACATTCTCTACAGTTAATGCTCCCAATATCAATGTTATGCTCCTTTTAGAGGCAGGCAAGGGGCACCCCAACAAGGCGCTGAGTACCCATGTCATTATGTTTTGGAACCAAGCTAGCGCTTCGGAACCTTCTAGCAACTTCGAACTCATGATTGAATCCGTCGCGGCGAGAATGTCCCGGTGTCTTCCTGTTCACTCGAACTCTGCAGTCCTCGTGATGGAGTGATGACGTAATAATGGTTTCTGTCCCGTCGGTGGTGCATGAATAGGCATAGGAGTCCTTACTCCAGGTGTACTCTAGCTCCTCCTCTTGGATAATCCACGACGTTGTTGCAAAACCCCTTGGCTCGAACGCACATCTAGCGAGATCACCTTCCTTGACATGGTTCTTCACAGCGATCATACGGGAATGCTCCCTTCCCTGCTCCCTTCCCTTGGTATGGTACCTGCAAACAGCGGTTAGCACCTCGTATGACACAAAACTGACTCAAATACATACTATTGTAAAAGCGAAACACACAAGTGATAAAATCAACAATCGAACTCCCCAAACCGCAATGTCTAGCCTAGCTTCTTCATCATGCAACATACCAACGTAACTACTACATGCGATACATCACATCATACTTTTACTAGACAACCAATATCCTTGATAACAAGGCTCAATTCATACCATACCAGCGAAAAATCCAATCATCATAAATCCTCATACTCAACAATTAAGCATTCTATCGTCAAATCCACCAACATTACATCAATAAACACATTCATATGCAAGAAACCAAAGATAAAGACATATTGCAGAACAAGATATATCATCTAGTAGCAAAATACCCAAATCAACAATCCAAGCAAAATTGAGCATGCAATTGATAGTAAATAACATGTCTAATCACACAAACAACATACCCATGCATCAAATAAGCGTAATTGAAGCTCAAAATAGAAAACCCCCAAATTCGAAAATTAGGGTTCTACGGATGATACTTCAGATCTGCAAATCTAACGAATTAGGATGAAATCTATTCGGATAGGATGATAGATCATGTAATAGGCTTTGAATTAAGCTAAAGAACACTCAATTTGGTCAAGAAATGAAGAAGTTATGAAGATTTAGAAGCAAAATTGCATTTTTCGGTTTTTTTTGGGAGTATGCATGAAGAAGAATGAAGAAAATAAGGTTTTGGGGTTGAAATCCGCGTTTTTCAGGTTCTGTGACCGTGGGGCGGTTCGCCCCACGTGCGGGGCGGTGCGCCCCACACGGGCGGTTCACCCCGTGCTCCCCAATGCGGGGAGACGGTCTCCGACGTAAAAAAATGCGGTTTTAATCCCCGAAACCAATTTTTTCAAAAAATCACTCGAAAAATCTCACTCAACATAAGCATATACGATACAGACATGAACAAATTCGCATATGAGAAGCAATTAGTTCAAGAATGAATGCATGTAGAAAAGCAGTAAAGAAAGCGGTAAAAATTCCGGGTTGCCTCCCGGATAGCGTCATTGTTTAAAGTCTTTGACTCGACTCCTGTCTGCGCATATCTCTTCTTCTTTCGGGTACTAGGCTTCCCCTTCATTGATCTCCTTTCCATGCCACGAACCTGTGAATAAGAAAGAATATAGGCTGCAAGACCATAGTAGTGAGTAGTAATATCAGGCGGTTCAAGTGGATCAGGTATGGCTTGCAACACATGTTGCTTGCCATCCACTTCGATAGTGCAAGTTCTTTGGTAAATGTCCATCACGGAGCGTAGTTTAGTCAAGAATGTTTGCCCTAAGAGTATGACATCCCCCGTTCCAGGTGCAGACGCCGGCATAACTACGAAATTGGCGTATATAGATGTTTCACCAATCTTGACCAACACATTTTTCACAACGCCCTCGGGTCTCATAAAGGATCCATCCGCCAGTTGCACAATAGCCCTTTGCTCAGATAGTTTTCCAATTTTTCTCTTTTCAAACACATTCAAAGGAATTATGTTTGAGTAGGATCCCGTGTCTAGTGTGGCATGGACGTCTTCAAGCTCACCAATCCCTACCTTAATATCGAAACTTTTAGGGAGTGGTTCGGGATCCTCTTGCTCCTCATCACTTGTGTCAGAACCAAGGTCCTTCTCTTCTTCCTCAGCCTGTTGAAGTTCTTCCTTCATGCAACACTCGCACCTAACAACCTTCCTGATGGTGATTTCGTCAGGTACATCACCAGCCAATGTAATGGCATTCGACTTCACAGTGCTGCTAGGCAGTTTACCTTGCTCCCTACTTGCTCCTCGGTCGATCAACTCTTGCATCTTTTGATGGGCAAGCCTAGTGATCTTTTCTAACCTATCGAGCCTTGCCCTAGTCTTCTCGGAATCTTCTTCATAACGTTTGAGAAAACTTTGTGTGTGATCGACCATCTTTTGCAAGTTGTCCATCAGTTGAGCCGATTTCGACTTCGGTGGCTCTTTTGGAGCGGGGTTTTCGCAGTGATCATTACCATAGTTCAGCCTACTACGGTCTTGGTTAGGTCCATAAGTTTGGTTAGCTGGTGCATATTATTGATTGTTACGGTATCCTCTTCTCCAAAATCCACCTCGAGGATTCCTACCGTCTTGTCCGTACTAACTTCTTGAGTGCCAAACTCCGTAGCAAATGCTTCTTCTTCGCCTCCTCGAGCCCAGTTGCCATCATCGTATGCCAGCTCCGATCTACACATATGAGCCCCATGCCCATAGTTCTTGCATATTCGGCATACTTCGTTTGAAACAGCGGTTCCGGTGGCGCTCTTGAGGACTTGCTTCAATTCGTTGGTAAAGCACTCGAATTGATCCCCATTCCCCCTGTACATAGGGGCTTCTTGAGTCGGTGGAGCTTCAGGTCCACGTCTCCTAACCATTGCTCTTGGGTCCTTGAACTGCGAACCCTTAGCAAGCCTTTCGAAAACTGCCCAGACGGCTTCTGCGGTTTCCTCCCAAATATTGCCTCGGCATTGGAAATCCACCCCTTGTTGGTTCTCGAAGGTTAGTCCATTGTAGAAGTGTTGGACTAGGTCAGAAAGTTCAAAACCATGGTGAGGGCACTTGTTCGTGAGATCTTGGAACCTCTCGAACGCGGTGTAGATGGTGTCATCATAGTCCTGCTTGAATCAAGTGATTTGCGCCTTAAGCGCAGTAGTCAAGGTGTGAGGGAAGTATTTCTCCATGAAAGCTGAAAAAACCTTTTCCCAGGTGTCTAGCGAGCCTGCTGGAAGAGAACTCAGCCATGACTTGGCTCTGTCGCCAAGTCCCATAACAAAAACCTTCATCCTCAACCATCCGTTGTTATGTCAGCTCCGGGTCGTGGGAGTTGGTTGACGAAATCATCGATATCGTGCAAGTACCCCATCACATCTTCCCTTGATAAGCCATAGAACCCGGAAGTTGTTGGAATGCGTGGTTCTTGATCTCCAGATCTCGGGTTGCAGACGAAAGAACTATCGTCGGTCCCCTCATACGATCTTTAGTGGGTTGCACCCATACCTTCAGTGGTCTAGCTTCTGCCATTCCGTCGATTTTCTTGAAGAGACTAAGTAGAGATTGAGAGAAATCGGTTTCCTCTATTTCCTCTAGTGCGCGCCTTTCAAGTAGTCGCCTTCTTTGGTGGTAGACTCTGTCGATCTCAACAATTGAATTAGCAAGCGGTGTTCCTGCAGAACGTGTATGCGGCATACACTATCTGTGACAGACTAGGAAAGGTGATTAGAAACAAACTAGGAATGCAGTATCAGAGAGAGATTAAAAAGGAAAACTAAAACTAAAAGAATTAGGAATCTAAAGCTGTAAATATAAACAAATTAAACATAAAAAAGGAGTATAGTCCCCGGCAGCGGCGCTAATATTTGTCAGGTCCCGGTTCAGTCAAATAATATTTGTTATTAGCCAAAGGCAATCCACAACTACAACGAAAACCGTAGTGTAGCAGTAGAATGACTCGAGTGTCGTTCTCTCAGGACTATAACTAGTTTTATCAATTTAACAAGAGAATATAAAACAACAGACAGATAGCAATAGGGGGTTTTCTAGCAGATAATGGAGATTGGTGATACTATGGTCCTTCTTAACATAATGGGTCGATAATCATGCATAAATTCCTCGGTCTTGCATAGAGATCTTTGAATCAATCTAGTGTCCTGTTGCAAGTATTAAGCACTATGAAGATAATTTGGTCTGACTAGTCAATCACGATTGTCCTAATGTGTTACGTAATTACTCACCACTACGAAGATAATTGGTCTGATGGTCGACTAGTGTCCAATTGTGCATAATAATCAATACAACATACGAGAATTTTGGTTACAACTGATCAACGAAATAAAGCAATGACACGGAGTATAATGCGCGATATAGCCATTAGCATGATTATCTTCCCTTCGCTAAGAATTCACATACTACCACCAACGATAAGTTTAGCTACTCATAATAGGCATGCAATCAACAAAAATCATAGAAGAAAACATGTTGAAAGAATATAATAAAATAAGTAGAATAAAACTGTAAGATACAAAGTTACCGAAGGTTGTCAGTCTCCGGATGATTGCGGTCCTACGAGCTCCAAACTGCTATGAAAAAGTATCCCCTAAGCTACAGAACTCCCAGGACAGGCCCCGGGAAGTTCCTACCTAAAACTATAGAGAGAGGTGAGAAAGTAGGTCTGGAAAGATATGATTTTCGGAGAGAAAACTGAGCACTATATATAGGCCCCGAAAAAACTCTGGGGCGGTTCACCGTAGGTTGGGGCGGTTCGCCCCCCGGCTTTTTCGCGGAATTCCGCGTTTTTCGACGCGGTTTTGGATTTCTTCACCTTTTCGGACTCGGTTTCTGACTTCTAGTGGCCTTCTAACCTCCAGATTCGACCCCTAGACTCCAAATCCTATCCGGAAACCTTCAGATACTCCAAATAGGCTTCTGGAACACCAATTCCTTGTCAACTTCAATATAATTGCCCGGAAATCCCCGAATTTCAACCAAAACCTGTAAAATAAAATCTAAAGGGAAACGTGACACTATTCTAATAAAATGTACTAAAATATAGCTAAATTAACATATAGGATAGCTAAAATAGGTGAAAAAGACTCGAATGAAAGTGTAAAATACACATTCATCAGTGGTAGACATAGGTGATGACGAAGTCGAGGTAGGAACTAGTATGCCAGGGGAACTTCACAAATCTTCCAATCCATATGTGCCTCCGAAGCCACATGTACCATTCCCAAGTCGGATCAAGCCAGCCAAGAAGGATATTCAAGAATCACCCCTTTTCCAACGCCTGTCAAAAGTGGAAGTCAATGTGCCTCTCTTGGAGTTAATCCAAAACATTCCAGCCTATACGAAATTCTTTCGGGAGATCAAGAACAAAAGGGTTACTTCAGGGAAGGAAGTGAATGGGGTTGAAACAGTCAACTCAATTGCTGGATTGCCCGTGAAGAAAAAGGATCCTGGAAGTTTCATCATCGACATCGCCTTAGGGAATGGACGAACTACGAAGGCAATGCTTGACTTAGGAGCTAGCATTAACTTAATGCCCTATTCAGTGTACAAGGCCCTGGAACTCGGAGAATTGACACCAACTGATATGGTCGTCCAAATGGCGGACCAAAGTGTGAAGAGGCCGGTCGGGATAATAGAAGACATCCTTGTGAAGGTGGACAAATTGATAATCCCAGCTGATTTTGTAATAATGAAGTCCGCGGACGAGGGAAAGAGCCATATCCGTGAGCACGTAGTACTACTTGGGAGACCATTCATGGCAACTACCAACACATGCCTTGAACTTAAGGGCAAGAAAATAACCATGGAGGTAATGGGCGAGAAGATTGAGTTGGTAGGATGTAGCATCAGAGATAAGGAAGTCGCGGAGGAGTTAAAATTTGTCGATTACTATGAATCCATGATTCCCAAATTTCATCATTTCCATGGAAATCGTGAACCACTTGAGGAGGCACTGACAATGCAAACTGAGACGTGCTACATGACCGAAGAAGCAAGGGAACTAGTTGAAATAATGGATAGCACCCCAGAAATTCTCGCAGGAGAAGAGGTACTTGAACCTTTAGATGAAGAAGAGGAAAGTGGGTTTCCTGAAGAACCTAGCTTAGAATTGAAACCGCTTCCTGCGCACCTCAAGTATGTGTCCTTAGGAGAAAATCAGAAGAAACCTGTAATTGTCTCCTCACATCTCTCCGACAATGAAGAAAGTAAGCTAATTGAAGTATTGAGGAAAATTCCGCAGCTATACGATGGGGGATCAGTGATATCAAAGGAATTAGCCCTACACGGTGCGTGCACAACATCACTCTAGAGCAGGATGCCAAACCCGTTAGGCAACCTCAGCGAAGGATAAATCCAGCCATGCAAGAGGTGGTAAAGAAAGAAGTGATCAAGTTGCTAGATACTGATATGATTTACCCCATTCCTAACAGTCGATGGGTGAGCCCGGTACATGTAGTTCCTAAGAAATCAAGAGTCACGGTGGAAGAGAATGAGAAGGGAGAATTGGTACCGGTTAGGAAGACCACTGGATGGCGGATGTGCATTGACTATAGAATATTAAATGCCGCCACTAAGAAAGACCACTTCCCTTTACCATTTATAGATGACATGCTAAACCGCCTTGCAGGGCGGAAGTTTTATTGTTTTCTTGATGGTTTATCAGGTTTCTACCAGATTCCGATTGCACCGGAGGATCAGGAGAAGACGACATTCACTTGCCCATTCGGAACATTTGCCTATAGGAGGATGCCATTTGGACTATGCAATGCTCCCGCCACTTTTCAAAGGTGCATGCTTTCTGGTTTCTCTGACATGGTAACTAAATTTGTTGAAGTTTTCATGGATGATTTTTCCCTTTTTGGTGATTCCTTTGATGAATGCTTGCAAAGATTAGATCTTGTTCTGAAAAGGTGCATTGAATGCAACTTGACCTTAAGCTGGGAGAAGAGTCATTATATGGTTAGGGAAGGCATTGTTCTAGGACATGTAGTTTCTGAAAGAGGTATTGAGGTAGACAAGGCTAAGATCGAAATCATCGAAAAACTTCCCCCACCTACTTGTGTGAAAGAATTGCAATCTTTTCTTGGCCATGTAGGTTTTCATAGGAGGTTTATTAAAGATTTTTCGAAAATTGCTAAACCTTTAAGTAGCTTGCTTGCTAAAGATGTGGTTTTCCATTTCTCTAAAGAATGCTTAGTTGCTTTTAATACCCTTAAGGAAAGCTTGTTTCTGCTCCCATTGTTGTGCCGCCTGAATGGAATCTTCCTTTTGAGATTATGTGTGATGCTTCGAATTTTGCTATGGGTGCTGTTTTATGCCAAAAAGTTGATAAGCAATATCGTGTGATTTACTATGTTAGTAAGACTCTAGACTCTGCGCAAGTTAATTATACAACTACTGAAAAGGAATTTTTAGCTGTTGTATTTGCTTTACAAAAGTTTAGGTCTTATTTAATTGGCCATCCTGTGAATGTCCATACTGATCATGCTGCTTTTAGACATTTGATAGCTAAGCAAGATTCTAAGCCTAGATTCATCCGTTGGGTCCTTTTGCTGCAAGACTTTGATTTAACCATAGTGGATAGAGCTGGTAGGGAGAATTTAGTAGCAGATCATTTATCTAGAATACCTAATATCCCTATTGATTCGATACCCATCAATGAGGACCTCCCTGATGAGCACTTAATGAAGACTAATGAAGAGCCATGGTATGCAGATATTGTAAACTATTTGGCTATGAATGTTTGCCCCACTAACTTTTCAGCCTCAGACAAGAGAGCTCTTGCCAAGCGTTGCAGGACTTACATATGGGATGATCCGCATCTATTCAAGGAAGGAGCTGATGAGATTCTAAGAAGATGCGTGCCACAAGAAGAGCAACAAAGTGTGCTGAGTCATTGCCATGAGCTTTATTGTGGGGGACACTATATTGGGTTGAAAACAGCTCGCAAGGTACTGCAAGCAGGATTTTTCTGGCCAACAATATACAAAGATGCTCGATGTTTTGTGAAGAATTGTGACCCATGTCAACGAGGTGGTAGTATTGGCAAGAAAGATGAAATGCCCCTTCAAGGGAATCTAGTGGTAGAACCTTTCGATGTATGGGGCATTGATTTCATAGGACCATCTCCATCAAGTGGAGGCTATGTATACATTCTTGTTGCAGTGGACTATGTGACTAAATGGGTGGAGGCAATTCCTACAAAAACAAATGACGGCGCAGTGGTTATGAAGTTCTTGAAGGAGGTAATATTCTCAAGATTTGGGTTCCCTAGGACAATCATTAGTGATGGAGGGTCACACTTCGTCAATAGAACGTTTGCCTCCCTTCTTAAGAGATACAGTGTCCACCATAGTATCACTACACCGTATCACCCACAGACATCAGGACAAGTCGAAGTCAGCAACCGTCAAATCAAGAAGATCCTGGAGCGAGTAGTGAAGCCTAGTAGGAAAGATTGGGCAGGAAAATTGAATGATGCACTTTGGGCATAAAGGAGTAGCTACAAGACGGTGATCGGGACCACTCCGTACAGACTTGTGTATGGGAAGGCATGTCATCTCCCTGTAGAACTGGAACACAAGGCATATTGGGCTATAAAGACACTCAATCTTGATATGGGAAAAGCTGGCGAGGAACGATTGTTGCAACTAGACGAGCTTGATGAATTACGACTAGGTGCTTACGAAAATGCCAAAATCTACAAGGAACGTACTAAGAAGTATCATGATCTTGGTATAGTACGTAAGGAATTGATTCCTGGACAAAAGGCTTTGGTATTTAATTCTCGCCTTCGACTATTTCCTGGAAAGCTCCGTACTCGTTGGGATGGACCGTACGAAATTATCGAAGTTGCTCCCCATGGAGCTGTAAAACTCTTTGATCCAAAGACGGGCAATACCTTCAACGTGAATGGCCAGCGAGTGAAGCCATACTTCGAGATATCCAGTGATCAAAGGGAGGTTGATCACCTTGAGCTTACCCTTACCGCGACTGAAGGTTAGTATGTTTTGATTTGTTTTCTCACGAGTTTGATTGAGTATTATAGGTCACTTATACAAGCATTAGCTCTCACCTTGAATCCACTTTCGACGTTCGGGACGAGCGACGACGTTCAGGTTTGGGGAGGAGGTTATCGCTGGTTATCTCTATACTTATCTTGCTTATGATAAACTCGTGAAATTTTTTGCATTTGCACGTTTACTGCTTTCATAGGATAGTCTTGCATGTTTTATGTGGAGTTTATTGCCAAATTTTTTGAACTTTTTTATTAGGTAGATCAACTAACTATGCCATTAATCATATGCTTCATCTCTATGAATTTGTTTGAGGTTTTTCTCGCTTGGCTCGTCACATTTATATATTGCACTTAGTTAAGCTTGGTAGTCTCGACATCACTTAGTGGTGTTTTCTCTACTGCGGTTCACGAAGGCCTTTATAATAGGATGATGCATGTTAGGGTCTGATGAATGTGTATTTTACACTTTCATTTAGGTCTTTTTCACCTATTTTAGCTATCCTCTATGTTAATTTAGCTATATTTTAGTGCATTTTATTAGAATAGTGTCACGTTTTCCTTTAGTTTTTATTTTACAGGTTTTGGTTGAAAAACGAGCATTTTAGGGCAATTATATTAAAGTTGACAAGGAATTGGTGTTCCAGAAGCCTATTTGGAGTATCTGAAGGTTTCCGGATAGGATTTGGAGTCTAGGGGTCGAATCTAGAGGTTAGAAGACCACTAGAAGTCAGAAACCGAGTCCGAAAAGGGGAGAAATCCAAAAACTCGTCGAAAATGCGGAATTTCCCGAAAAAAGCTCCCGGGCGAATCGCCCGGGACGTGGGGCGAATCGCCCCACACCAGGCGAGTCGCCCGGTGTGTGGGGCCCTTCGCCCCACAAATTCGAAGCCTATATATAGTTGCTCAGTTTTTCTCCGAAATTCATACTTTTCCAGACCTATTCTCTCACCTTTCTCTGTAGTTTTAGGTAGGAACTTCCCAGAGCCTGTTCTGGGGGTTCGTAGCTTAGGAGATACTTTTTCATAGCAGTTTGGAGCTTGTAAGATCGCGATTCTTTGGAGACTGACAACCTTCGGTAACATTGTATCTTACAGTTTTTCTACTTATTTTTATATATCTTTCAACATGTTTTCTTCTATGATTTCTGTTGATTGCATGACAACTATGAGTAGCTAAACTTATCATTGATGATAGTATGTGAATTCTTAGCGAAGGGTTGATAATTATGCTAATGGCTATATCGCGCATTATACTCCGTGTTATTGCTTTATTTCTTTGATCTAGCGGAATCTATATCTTCATATGTTGATTAATTATTATGCACAATTGGACCATTCATTAGACTAGCATATCTATATCTTCGTAGTAATGAATAATTACGGAACACAATTGGACAATTTAATAGTCTTTTGACCTATCTATTTATCTTCGTAGTGCTTGATAATTACAACAGGACAATTTATTGATCAAAGATCTCCATGCAAAACCGAGGAATTTACGCATGATTATTAACCCGTTATGCTTTGAAGGACCATACTATCACCAATCTCCATTATCTGTTAGAAAAACCTTCGCTATATCGTCTACTGTTTTTATATTCTAAATTAGATTTGATAAAGCTAGTTATAGTCCTTAGAGATCGACACTCGAGGTTATTCTACTGCTACACTACGGTTTTCGTTGTAGTTGTGAATTGTCTTTGGCTAAATAACAAATTTATTTGCTTGATCCGGAACTCACAATCCCGCGTTTCATCAAATTGGCGCCGCTGCCGGGGACTATACTCCTTTTTTCTGTTTAATTTGTTTATATTTTCAGCATTCGGTTCCCTACAGAAGAACAGGCTCTGGGGGTTTGCTCTCAGGAAATCTCACTTTCTTACCCTATTTCTTCCCCCCTATCTTTTTTAGGAAATTCATCTAATCTGATCTCGGTTACCTTACGTGTTTGCGCTCTCGAACTTTTTGGTTATATTGTGTTTGATTACGCTAATAGAACTAATTTTTAGTTTTGAGTTACTCTTACTACAGAAATACAGGTATGATGTCCATGCGCGCTCGCATGACACCCCAATTCTCGCAGGTGAGGAGAGGATCTTCCGTATACCTGGAAGATGAGTTAAGGAGGTACGAGGTGACGGAGTCCATGGTGAGGTACTTACCAAGGTACGAAGATGGAGTAGGGATGGACCCATGGAGTTTCATTCGATCCTACGAGGAGGAAATAGAAAGAATTCCAGCAGAAGGGTTTACTAAGGACCAATTGTGCAGGAAATTATTTTCTTTTACTCTTCGGTATGAGCCGAGGCGTTGGATTGCTAGGTTAGAACCAGGATTGCTGAAAACTTGGGGCCAAGTAGTAGAGGAGTTCTTGGCGCGGTTGATGCCTTATCATGAGACAATTGCCTTACGTGATAGGATCCAATATTTCGAGCAAGGAGAGTATGAACAGTTTTGTGACGCCTACGAACGTTTTGAGCTGTATAAACGTGAGTGCCCCCATCACTGTTTTGAAGATGTGGAGTTGATTTGGTGCTTCGTTGGTGGACTTCGTGAAGAGGAACGACTTAGAGTGGATAGGTTGAGCGGCGGTCTGGGAGAATGTACGGTCGACGAGGCAGAAGAAGTCCTCCGTATGTACGCCAGAGGTTCAACACAATCTGATGAAGTCATACCAATTCACATCACCGGAAAGGAAGTAGATCGAGGTGAAGCAGGAAGCTCATCCGAGGAGTATTTTGAAGTCGAAGAAATTAGTGAGGAAGATGAAATTGCACATGCAGAGCAAGTTGAAGATGACCTTTGTATGGCAAAAGTTGTTGAAGAAGTTGAAGTAACTGAGCATCTTACGGAAAAATTCAGCTTGTTAAAATGTGCGGAGGTAGAAGAGGTTCGAAAACTTGAAGAGGAGGAAGGAATGGAAGACGACGCCCCCTGGAGGTGGGGGGCGGTTCGCCCAGCATGGGGGGTGAACCGCCTCCCATGACCAGTGAGCTGGGGGGCGGTTCTGGGGAGCTGGACGACCCCAACCCCCCTGTTTCTTTACTCGCAGACATTCACATCAATCCAAAGCCACTTCCTTCCGTTACTACTGAGGTTCTTGAGTACAAAGAGGTGAATCTACTCCTCCGAAGTGGAAATCTTGACAAGCAGGATACACAGGAGTCACCACTAAACAAGCACCTCGATGAAGTCAAAGTGAATGTCCTCCCATTGATGAAGTCTTTATTGGATATGCCTGCAAAGCAAACTAGTCCATTCACCATGGTGAGATCTTTGAAGCTTCCTAGGTCTCTTTGCTACATCGGACCAAGAGAATGGCGGCCACCGTGGGGAGGAACTCTTGAGTCCATTCTTGAATACTCAGCTGACCGAGGCCAAACCGTTCGGTAACATCTAGTATCACTTTTTATTTACTCATTCTCATTTGCTAGGGACTAGCTTAAGTTTCATGAGGGGGATGGGATGTGAACCATGATGTTAAGTATTGTTTGGCTTTGTGATGTTCAGTATGGTATCTTATTTTTTGCATTTGCACGTTTACTGCTTTCCTAGGATAGTCTTGCATGTTTTATATGGAGTTATTGCCGAATTTTTTGAATGGAGTTATTGGGTAGATTAACTAACTATGCCATTAATCATATGCTTCATCTCTATGAATTTGTTTGAGGTTTTTCTCGCTTGACTTGTCACATTTATGTATTGCACTTAGTTAAACTTGGTAGTCTCGACATCACTTAGTGGTGTTTTCTCTACTGCGGTTCACGAAGGCCTTTATAATAGGATGATGCATGTTAGGGTCTTATGGTTGTTTTTCCGAGTAATTATGTACCTAAGAGGCAACAAGTCTTCACCATGCTTTGAGATTGCTAAATGCCTAGGAAGGAGGTAGTGTGAGGTTGTGTGATCCTTTGTTTATAACCTATTCTTTCGAATAGGTTTGGGGAGGGGGTTACATCATCGTAGACTTGTTTTTCGTTTTTCATTTCTGTGTTGTGAGTTTATTTTACCTTTTCCGTAAATTTTATACTCCAACCTATTCTTTCGAATAGGTTTGGGGAAGTCGTTGTGAGTCATTTTGTTTCTCTTTTTGTTATGCTACTGCTGGCTAAAAAAAAAATCGAAAAAAAAGAAAGAAAAATTCTAGGAAAAAAGAAAAAAAAAGAAACTGGAAAGAAAAAAAAGAAAAAAAGAAAAGACCCCAAAAAAGAAAGCCAAATAGCAGTTTAGCAAAGTGTTGTGTCTCATTTTCCAATTCTTGTAATGTTCGTAACCGTGTTGTAATTTTCTATTTTTTGTCTTTTGTTTTTGAGTGTCATCTGTTCTAGACCACCCTCGTCCTGCCATTCAGGAAGTGGTGAATAGCTTAAGACTTTACTTGAGAGATGGGTAGAATAGGGGAGTGTTATCTTTTATAGGGAACCCTCCTTCGTTTGATGAGAGCCAGTACTGGTTCGACCTCTTTGAGGGAAAGTCTTAAACTTGGTGAACAGCAATAAGTCCTCATTTCATAGGCACGGGCCAACCATTCGTATCTTAGCATGCTTCATTACGTCGTCACTGACTAGGTCCAGGTAGAGAATGTTATGAGAGACTATCTTGTCTTGACATAAGTGCTTATGTGGATGTGTATGAGTCAATCGAGGTATTCTTCAACCTATATTCATGCTTTGATTTATATGGTTTTTGTTCATATGTTTTTTGATAGATTCAGTAGATTAGTTCATTTTATTTGGCATGAGACTCCATTTTGTGTCTTGCATTGTTTTTTGCATTAGAGTCTAGCTAAGTTGCTTGAGGACAAGCAAAGGTTCGGTTTGGGGAGTTTGATGAATGTGTATTTTACACTTTCATTTAGGTCTTTTTCACCTATTTTAGCTATCCTCTATGTTAATTTAGCCATATTTTAGTGCATTTTATTAGAATAGTGTCACGTTTCCCTTTAGTTTTTATTTTACAGGTTTTGGTTGAAAAACGAGGATTTCAGGCAATTATATTAAAGTTGACAAGGAATTGGTATTCCAGAAGCCTATTTGGAGTATCTGAAGGTTTCCGGATAGGATTTGGAGTCTAGGGGTCGAATCTGGAGGTTAGAAGGCCACTAGAAGTCAGAAACCGAGTCCGAAATGGGGAAGAAATCCAAAAACGCGTCGAAAATGCGGAATTTCCCGAAAAAAGCTCCCGGGCGAATCGCCCGGGACGTGGGGCGAATCGCCCCACACCAGGCGAGTCGCCCGGTGTGTGGGGCCCTTCGCCCCACACAAATTCGAAGCCTATATATAATTGCTCAGTTTTTCTCCCAAATTCATACTTTTCCAGACCAATTCTCTCACCTTTCTCTGTAGTTTTAGGTAGGAACTTCCCAGAGCCTGTTCTGGGGGTTCGTAGCTTAGGAGATACTTTTTCATAGCAGTTTGGAGGTTGTAAGATCGCGATTCTTCGGAGACTGACAACCTTCCGTAACATTGTATCTTACAGTTTTTCTACTTATTTTTATATATCTTTCAACATGTTTTTTTCTATGATTTCTGTTGATTGCATGACAACTATGAGTAGCTAAACTTATCATTGATGATAGTATGTGAAATCTTAGCGAAGGGTTGATAATTATGCTAATGGCTATATCGCGCATTATACTCCATGTGATTGCTTTATTTCTTTGATCTAGCGGAATCTATATCTTCGTATGTTGATTAATTATTATGCACAATTGGACCATTCATTGGACTAGCATATCTATATCTTCGTAGTGTTGAATAATTACGGAACACAATTGGACAATTTAATAGTCTTTTGACCTATCTATTTATCTTCGTAGTGCTTGATAATTACAACAGGACAATTTATTGTTCAAAGATCTCCATGGAAAACCGAGGAATTTACGCATGATTATTAACCCGTTATGCTTTGAAGGACCATACTATCACCAATCTCCATTATCTGTTAGAAAAACCTTCGCTATATCGTCTGCTGTTTTTATATTCTAAATTAGATTTGATAAAGCTAGTTATAGTCCTTAGAGATCGACACTCGAGGTTATTCTACTGCTACACTACGGTTTTCGTTGTAGTTGTGAATTGCCTTTGGCTAAATAACAAATTTATTTGCTTGATCCAGAACTGACAATCCCGCGTTTCATCAGGGTCTTATGGTTGTTTTCCAGAGTAATTATGTACCTAAGAGGCAACAAGTCTTCACCATGCTTTGAGATTACTAAATGCCTAGGAAGGAGGTAGTGTGAGGTTGTGTGATCCTTTGTTTATAACCTATTCTTCCGAATAGGTTTGGGGAGGGGGTTACACCATCATTAGACTTGTTTTTCGTTTTTCATTTCCGTATTGTGAGTTTATTTTTTCTTTCTCGTAAATTTTGTACTCCAACCTATTCTTTCGAATAGGTTTGGGAAAGTCGTTTGTGAGTCATTTTGATTTTCTTTTCGTTGTGCTACTGCTGGCTAAAAAGAATCGAAAAAAAAAGAAACTGGAAAGAAAAAAGAAAAAAAAAAGACCCCAAAAAAGCAAAGAAGGGTCCAAGAAAAAAAGCCAAATAGCAGTTTAGCAATGTGTTGTATCTCATTTTCCAATTCTTGTAATGTTCGTAATCGTGTTTGTAATTTTCTATCTTTTCTTTTGTTTTTGAGTGTCATATGTTCTAGACCACCCTCGTTCTGCCATTCAGGAAGTGGTGAAAATCTTAGGGCTTTGCTTGAGAGATGGGTAGAATAGGGGAGTGTTATCTTTTATAGGGAACTCTCCTTCGTTTGATGAGAGCCAGTACTGGTTCGACCTCTTTGAGGGAAAGTCTTAAATTTGGTGAACAGCAGTAAGTCCTCAGTTTCATAGGCACGCGACAACCATTCGTATCTTAACATGTTTCATTACGTCGTCACTGACTAGGTCCAGGTAGAGAATGTTACGAGAGACTATCTTGTCTTGACATAAGTGCTTATGTGGATGTGTATGAGTCAATCGAGGTATTCTTCAACCTATATTCATGTTTTGATATGGTTTTTGTTCATATGTTTTTTGATAGATTCAGTAGATTAGTTCATTTTATTTCACATGAGACTCCATTTTGTGTGTTGCATTGTTTTTTGCATTAGAGTTTAGCTTAGTTGCTTGAGGGCAAGCAAAGGTTCGATTTGGGGAGTTTGATGAATGTGTATTTTACACTTTCATTCGAGTCTTTTTCACCTATTTTAGCTATCCTCTATGTTAATTTAGCTATATTTTAGTGCATTTTATTAGAATAGTGTCACGTTTCCCTTTAGTTTTTATTTTACAGGTTTTGGTTGAAAAACGTGGATTTTCGGGCAAGTATATTGAAGCTGACAAGGAATTGGTGTTCCAGAAGCCTAATTGGAGTATCTGAAGGTTTCCGGATAGGATTTGAAGTCTAGGGGTCGAATCTGGAGGTTAGAAGGCCACTAGAAGTCAGAAACCGAGTCCGGAAAGGGGAAGAAATCCAAAAACGCGTCGAAAACGCGTAAATTCCCAAGTTTTTCTCCCGGGCAAATAGCCCGGGATGTGGGGCGAATAGCCCCATACCAGGCGACTCGCCCGGTGTGTGGCCCCACACTAATTCGAACACTATATATAGTTGCTCAGTTTTTCTCCGATTTTCATACTTTTCCAGACCTATTCTCTCACCTTTCTCTATAGTTGTAGGTAGGAACTTCCCAGAGCCTGTTCTGGGGGTTCGTAGCTTAGGAGATACTTTTTCATAGCAGTTTGGAGCTTGTAAGATCGCGATTCTTCGGAGACTGACAACCTTCGGTAACATTGTATCTTATAGTTTTTCTACTTATTTTTATATATCTTTCAACATGTTTTCTTCTATGATTTCTGTTGATTGCATGACAACTATGAGTAGCTAAACTTCTCGTTGGTGGTAGTATGTGAATTCTTAGAAAGGGTTGATAATTATGCTAATGGCTATATCGCGCATTATACTCCGTGTTATTGCTTTATTTCTTTGATCATCTAAATCTCTATCTTCGTATTGTTGATTAATTATTGGACACGACTGGACAATTCTTTGGTCTTTGACCTATCTATATCTATATCTTCGTAGTGTTTGATAATTACAACAGGACAATTCATTATCAAAGATCTCCATGCAAAACCGAGGAATTTACGCATGATTATTTACCCGTTATGCTTTGAAGGACCATACTATCACCAATCTCCATTATCTGTTAAGAAAAACCTTTGCTATATCGTCTGCTGTTTTTATATTCTAAATTAGATTTGATAAAGCTAGTTATAGTCCTTAGAGATCGACACTCGAGGTTATTCTACTGCTACAATACGGTTTTCGTTGTAGTTGTGAATTGCCTTTGGCTAAATAACAAATTTATTTGATTCGCGTTGGAACACGACATCCGCACGTTCATCAAATTGGCGCCGTTGCCGGGGATTATACTCCTTTTTTCTATTTAATTTGTTTATATTTTCAGCATTCAATTCCTAATTCTAGTAGTTTTAGTTTTCCTTTTTAATCTCTATCTCATACTGCTTTCTTAGTCTGTTTCTAATTCTCCTTTCCTAGCCTTAGTAGTATTCGATATCTAGAAATATTCTCGATTTTCAAAATTTCTAACGAGGCTAATTTTCAGTTTTGAGTTACTCCTGATACAGATTTCCAGGTATGACGACCTTAAAAGCCCGCTTGACGCCTACGTTCTCGCAAGTCAGGAAGGGGTCAGCTATATACTTGGAAGAAGAGTTATCGGGGTATGAGGTAACAAGTTCTATAGTGAGAAGGATCTTAAGGTTCGAAGAAGGAGAGGATATGAATCCGATAAGCTTCATCAGGTCCTATGAAGAGGAAATAGCAAAAGTTCCAGCAAAGGGGTTCACCGAGGATCAATTATGCAGGAAATTATTTCCTTTTGCTTTGGGATATGAACCAAGGATATGGATAGCGAGGTTAGCACCAGGATCACTGAGGACCTGGAGCCAAGTAGTAGAGGAGTTCTTGGCACGTTTCATGCCTTACCATGAGACGATTGCACTACGGAGTTGGATCGAACACTTCAAGCAAGGAGAATACTAGCGGTTCTGTGACACCTATGAACGTTTTGAGCTGTATAAACGTGAATGCCCCCACCACCATTTCGACGATGGGGAGCTGATTTGGTTTTTTGTTGGTGGACTACGTGATGAAGTTAGGCTTCAAGTGGATGGGATGTGTGGAGGTTTAGACGAATGTACAGTTGAAGAAGCAGTGAAGGTCTTTCAAAAGTACGCCAATGGATCCGCACAATCCGAGAAAATTATGTCGAATGAAGTCACCAACATATATTCAAAACAAGGCGAAACTGATGGGTTATGCGAAGGATATTCTGAGGACGAAGACATCAGTGAGGAGGAGGAACTTGCGTTTTACGCAGGGATTAAAGCCATTGAGAGTGTTTTCGAGATAGCACACGCAGGCCAAGCTGAGAACAATCTTCGCATCGAGAAAGCTTTTGAAGTGGTAGAAGTAACTGAGCAACTTATCAAGGAGCTTAGCCTGTTGAAATGCGGAAGGTGCGGTAAGGCAGTCGAGGACACCCCCCTGGAAGTAGTGAGCAAACCACCCGAGGTAGGGGAAAATCGCCCCCCAACTCCAGGGAACCGGACGATCCCATTCCTCCCGATGAGACACCTGAAACTGATCCCGAGCCACCTCCAGCTGTTACTACTAAGGAGAATGAGTGCGAAGAGGTGAATCTACTACTCCGAGGAGGCAAGATGACCAAAATTCCTAACTTCGTACGTCCTAAACGGGTGGAATCTACTGAGATCGAAAAAACAGGACCAAGCATAGAACAAGAGGTTAGCGAAAGTTCCAAAGAACCTCAAGAAGTTCCGAAAAGCAATGATGAACCAAGACCATCTGTGGTTGATGAACGCGAGATTTGTCAGGTCCCGGTTCAGTCAAATAATATTTGTTATTAGCCAAAGGCAATCCACAACTACAACGAAAACCGTAGTGTAGCAGTAGAATGACTCGAGTGTCGTTCTCTCAGGACTATAACTAGCTTTATCTATTTAACAAGAGAATATAAAACAACAGACAGATAGCAATAGGGGGTTTTCTAGCAGATAATGGAGATTGGTGATAGTATGGTCCTTCTTAACATAATGGGTCGATAATCATGCATAAATTCCTCGGTCTTGCATAGAGATCTTTGAATCAATCTAGTGTCCTGTTGCAAGTATTAAGCACTACGAAATTAGGCTTCTCACAGTCAAAACATGAGTATACATTGTTCACTAGGCAAAATCAAAATGGAATAATCATACTGCTAATATATGTAGATGACATTGTGATAGGAGGAGATGATCTTGATGAGATAAATCAAGTAAAACAAGAACTCCAGAAAGAGTTCAAAATAAGAGACCTTGGAAAGTTAAAATACTTTCTAGGATTGGAGATAGCAAGAAGCACAAAAGGAATTCACTTGTCTCAAAGAAAATATGCATAAGAGATTCTTCAAGCAACGGGTCTGTTGGGCTTCAAGCCAACTGTGAACCCCATAGAACAAAATCACAAGTTGAAACCTTTTGATAGCAAGAAGGATAAAGAAGAAATATTACTAGATAATCCCATGAGGTATAGAAGTCTTATTGGGAAACTAATCTATCTCACAATCACAAGGCCAAATATCTCTTATGTTGTAGGCATATTGAGTCAGTTCATGGAGAAACCTACTAAAATACACATGACTACAACCATTCGAATTGTGAAGTATATAAAAAATGATATAGGAAATGGTCTGTTCTACAACACCAATGCAAATGAAGAGCTCATAGTAGACTGTGATTCAGGTTATGTGGGGTGCAACTTCTCAAGGAAGTCACTAACATGCTATTGTGTTCTCTTTGGTGATTCCTTGATAAGTTGGAAATCCAAGAAACAAGTAGTCAGCAGGTCCTTTGCAGAAGCAGAGTACAGAGCTATAGCACAGAGTGCTTGGGAAATAATTTGGCTCCTAAGCTTGTTTAAGGATTTTAAAGTCAATCTAGAGAGACCAATTGCATTGCATTGTGATAACTTGTCTGCTGTGCACCTGTGTAAGAATCCAGTATTCCATGAGCGCACAAAACATGTTGAAATCGACTGTCATTTTATTAGAGAAAAGGTGGAAGAACAACCTAAGCGAACTCCAAACAAATAAGTCCTAGGGAATCATAAAGGTATTACATATAAGCGCAAAGAATCAACTTGCAGATGTATTTACTAAGGGAAAAATACAGATATGGATCAATAACAACAACTAATTACATAAAAAGCCACCTTCAAACAACATTTACCAAAAGCTCGTTGAACATGTGGATTTTAAAAATTCGCTACAGTAAATTTAATAAATATTTGAAATCCATCAAGCTGGAAGCTGCAATGGAGAAAGGAAGACTCAATTGCAATTGCAATCGGCGAGCTGGTGCTGGGCGGCGGCGAGTGCAGCACCAAATCTTCCCCAACACCACCAACAATCAGACCCACACCACCACCAAAGTTCAACTCGCCTCCCACCACCACCACCACCATAGAAATTAAAAGAAAGCGATGGGTTGAGATCTGAAACCAAGCCAGCAGATGAGAGGTGAGTGAAGAAGCCGAAGCCACCACCACCAACTATCCGCCCGAAGCCACCACCACCGACAATCCGCCCAGATCCAAGCTCCTGTCTAATTCAGTCAATCACCCCGGAGCAAAGCACCACTCATCCTCCACCTGCTGCTGCGGCTAATTAGTAAATTTCTTGGATTTCCTTCAAGTGGGTGGAGGTTCCACCATTGTTGAAGAGAGTGTTAGGAAATTTGTAATTTTGATGACCAGATTACCATGCTAAATTAAAAACAGTCCAGTGATTAGTACTCTTAAGGTCCATTGGAATTTAAAATTTTTAAAGGACATTGTAAAAGAGAAACGTTTGCTGAAGACTTAGTATATGTACTAGATAGGTTCCTTTTGTTTGCTGATGATGTACATTGTTTGCTGAAACAATCTATTGAAGTATAAGAACCACTCAGAAGACTTGAAGACTTGAAGACAAGAAGACTTGAAGTTTACTGAGATTTGGTATCTATATAAGGCACATAGTAAAGTTAACTAAAGTACACATTTCAGCAAAGCATAAAACACAAGGGTAAAAGCTTGAGTCTGCTGAGCCGGTATAACGTACTAAAGTATCTACATGTGACCTTACTTTGCTGAAGTAGTACTTTCATTTATACTCCAAGTTTCAAATATTGAAAAAGGTCAAAGAGCATTAAATGAAAAACATGCCGTTCTGAAAAGTTGAACACGCTGCTGACAGTACCTTCATAGCAAGATAGTGACATTTTCTGGCTCCGGCTTAGAATTTCAAAATTCAAACGGTACCAAGAAATCACTATAAATAGAGACCCTTAGGCAGTGAAAGAAAGTGTGTCAACAACGTGATCTTACATTCACTTGTGCTTTCAAACTCACATCTTTCCTAAGCTTACTACTGTCTAAAGATCCGACCCAAGACTTAAGCTTGAAACAAAAGCTACTTGTGAAGAAGTAGAACTATAGTTAAGAAATTGGTTAAGTGTTCTTTCTCCTGAAGAAGAAATAGTCTTGACACCCATAAACAATATACTTGTAACTGAAAAGTTATTCAGTTGAGTTTCTTAAGATTGCTTGGTATTAGCTGAAAAGTTAATATCATAAGTGATCTTCACCCAAAACCTCTCTAACTGATAAAACACCCTTTTACAGGCGTGAAATTCAGGGGGAACTAATCAAGCAAGGATTTGCTGATAAGTGTCCCAAGTTTGCTGGAGAACAAGGTTATAGTTCTTTGGTTAGATTGGAAACAAAGCAAGGGCGCTTTGGTTTCTGGAATTATAGTAGATTAGGTGTTGTAAGGAATCTCATCATCTATCTTAGTGAATTCAGTCCTAGCAAGGACAAAGTGGACTAGTTGAGGGATTACGCCACCCTCAGATACCACTATAAAAACTGTTTGTGTGATTTACTTACTGCATTTACTTTCAACAAATCTTTATCTTATTTACTGCAGTTTCTTTCTAAAACTCTTTACTCAGCAGACGTGTTTTAACTTGGTTTGATTAAAACTGCTGAGTAGTTGTTTTATCAAAAGCACTTAATTTCAAAAGACTTCCTCTCTCTGATTATTTAAGTATTAGCAAAACTTACTACTGAACAAGTATTAAGTACCTTGCTGAGAAATTTGTGTTAAGTATCAGCATAAGCTCTTTACTGAAAAGTAAAAGTTCCTTGCTGAGAAAGTTTTAGACGACGAAAAAGTTTTAGAGACTATTCACCCCCCCCCCCTCTAGTCTCTACTTGTTCTCTAAAGAAACCAACATGGAGTTTTGGCAGAGAGTTACGGTGAGGGTTTTGGGATTTTGGGAAGTGATTTTGATTTTACAACTTTGTTCCTTTTCAACCCTTGTGTTTGACCATATTTTAGTTTTCTTTCATGAAGACCCACAAATATATTTGGATTGAAATTTATTGTCACATGAAGGGCCAATGTGAATATATTTTCTATTAGTGACTTCAATTAGTGAAGAATGAGGGACTTAAGCCCAATCTAACATGTAGCAGACCAAATCCATTACGGGCCAGTCATGGTCTGTTCCATTTTGTAAGCAAGTTACATCATTTTGTTTCAATGTTTTTTCCCATTCATTTGGTAAGGGGTGTATGCGAACAGAGCCGTTCGAGAACGTTCGCGAAAAAGCTCGGTTAATGCTCGGTTCGTGTTCGAGTTGACCCGAACACGAACAGTTCACGAACGGGTTCGAGTAATTACCGAACGAGTATCGAGCCTGTTCTCTTAAGGCTCGAGTGTTCGCGAACGGTTCGTGGACATAGGTTTATATATATATATATATATATATATATATATATATATATATATATATATATATATATATATATATGTATATATATATATGTATATATACATATGTATATATGTATATATATATATATACATATGTATATATACATATGTATATACATATATATATATATATGTATATACATATGTATATACATATGTATATATACATATGTATATATATATATATACATATATACATATGTATATATACATATATATATATATACATATATATATATGTATATATATGTATGTATGTATATGTATGTATGTATATATATATATATATATATATATATATACATACATACATATACATACATACATATACATACATACATATATATGTATATATATATATGTATATATATATATATAAAAGTTAGGGGTCTAATTGAGCCCAATTTCATTTTCAGGAGCGTTCACACTATGTGGCACAATTTTTAAAGTTATGGTAAGTTTTCAATTGCATTTGTTTTGGTAAGTTTTCATTTCTCTCATTTGGTAATTTTAATTCTCCTTCCTTCTTTTTAATAAAAACGCCCCAGCCATATTTTTTTTATGCGTTTTTTAATTTAAATGTTTAATTGAAATGTTTATTAAATTATAGGCAAAATAAATTATGAAATTAAATTTAAATCGTATTTTTAGTTTATATGTTGAGTTAAAACATTAATTAAATTCTTGGCAAAAGAACTTCTGAAATTAAAAATAAATCATTTTTTAATTTAAACGGTGAATTAAAATTTTCATTAAAATCTAGGTGAAATATATTCTGGAATTAAAATTAAATACGTAGATACAATTGTATGAATTATAAAAAAAAATTCGAAAATCAGTTCTTTTTTTTTAGTTTATTTATTAACAATTAATTTTATTTCTTGAAAATTGATATATATTTAAATCAGTGATTAATTTATTTTTGTTTTTGTTTTTTAAGAATATTCTTTATTTTGAATTCACCGAAAGAAAAAGATTAAAAAAAAATCTCAAAAGCTGTGGCCAAAGGGAATTGAAACCGGGTGGTATAGATGATGAAACTCCTCACATTCCACTCGGCCACAGCTTTTCAATCGTTTATATTTGATAACATCTAATATTGGTATTTGATTTAATGTGTTATTTGGTAATATAAATAAAATCCCAAAAGTTGTGGCCAGAGGGAATTGAAACCAGGTGGTATAGATGATGAAACTCACCACATTCCACTTGGCCACAGCTTTTTAATCATTTATGTTTGATAACATCTAATTGTTGAAGGGTAATTCGTGTTTCCTCTTAAGTTCGTACTAAACCGTCACAGAAAACTACTTAGGTCCTCTTTGTGTAGTCTTCCTCTGATAATAGCGGGTATTCATAGCGGGTATGCTTCATGTAGCGTCCTCGCACCTGAAACAGACTGGAGAGGGGGGGGGGGGGGTTAGTGTCTCTTACCCGGTCTGTAGGATATCAGACCGGAGTGTCGACTTTACGAGTAGGGAGTTGAAGACTTCCCTAGTGAGAGAAATATTGTGAGTAGGTGAGTAGTATGTGAGAGCTATTATTGCTTACATGGGGATTATGAATGAGACTTCCTTATATACTCATAGTATTTTATTGTCACTTTATGTAGGATCATGACTAGTGTCCGGCTGAGATACAGGCCTCCTTTGGCCCAAGCCCATTAAGGAGGTCCATGGGCTTTGACCCAAACATCTTGACTAGGGTTAGGAGGACATTATTAACTTTTCTGGTCTTATGGAAGATTCTGGAAGGCGGGCCCCTCTAATGACCGACCAGGGGTGGTCGGCCTGGGTCCTCATGCCTTCCTTATGTCCCATAGTCCGAGTAGTGCTCTGCATGTTCTCCTTAGGAGGATGGTACCTTGACGTAAGGTCCTCCTCGATCCTACCATGTATGGTGGTCGAGCCCCAGGTGCTCCTCGCGCCGCACATCCGTCTTGTCCTTGTAGTGAGCTCATCTTGAGGGTCGGCCTCACAGTAGTGGTCGGACCGTATGTTGGTCGAGCCACACTTAAGTGACATACTTAGGTGTGGTCGCGTCCTTAGAGGGACGACCCTTGAAGTTTCGTCGCGCTCTTAGACCGCTCTAGTTCGTACATACGGACTGGACATATTTTAACACCAACATATGTCCCCCTAGTTTTCAAGTATCTTTGTAGAAGATAGTTGAGGAACTATGTTGAAGTAGAGGTCGAGCAGAGTCTCGACTAGTAGTGGGTGAAAAAAGATTTTCGTATTCGTGCCTTGGTAACTTTCCCTCCTCCTATCTCCCCCTCCCCCCCCCTCCCTTTTTATAGGGTGCGAGCAGACGTTGCTCGGACCTTATAAAAGGGGTATATTTACTGGGTAGAGATTGGATCAGGGTAAGTATCCCTAGGTGGAAATAGGATTCTCGCTTTGTTGCCTACTCGATATTCTTCTTGTTAATTGTCTCGAGGAGACAATTGTAAGGAAATGGAATGGAATGACTTCCTCTTGCTTTTTCTTGAAACTTTCTCGAGAAGCTTTATGAGAAAGCGGCTCCTCGGTACCATATAAAATCATTCCTTTGATTTTTCTCTTCAGATGATCGGTCCTTCTCGCTCTACGGACGGTATATTCGATCTGGTCCTCGCTCCACGAATTACCTTTGGCTGTTAGGTAATCCGCGCTTCTTCGACAAGGTCGGTCGTTGTGGGCGTGTGGAGGGTAGATCGGTAAATTCGCTAGGCGGTCGTGATCTGGGCCTTTGATAGTGGACACGTGTTTGGTCCAGATGGAGCAAGGGGCACCGATGGTTCATATTCCTGAGATACCCTTCTATAAATAGGGAAGGACCGATTCATTTCTCACTTTTCGCCATATTTTCACTCAGAGCACTTAAGAGAGCGAGGAGCTATTTGATAGGAGCGAGGACCAGTTCAGGCGAGCAAAGTAAGCGTTTTCCGGCGGATTTTCGACTTTCAGGGCCCTTTTTCCGTCTTCAATCCTTTACCAAGTAAGTTCTTCTCCCAATCTTCTAAAATACTTGCTTGAATCGTGTATGCCTTCCCTGTTTGTTGTCAATTCTTTTGATTTTTCTATGCTCGAGTGTGATTCCCGTCACCTGAGTTGTCACCGGAGTACGGCGGACTCGAACTTGGATTTAAACGGACTTTTGAGGACTTAGAGGACTGTAGATTTGCATGCTTTCCCCCTTTTTATTTTCTGCGATTCCCCTTTGTCTCCTTAGATTAACAACAAAAAACCGTATAACATGATCGCTCCTTTACCTATCATCTGTCTTTGAGCGGTTGGTCGCTCCTTTTCTGCTCGATCTCATACGCTTGTATTTTACTCCTCGGTCTTGTTTTGTTTATGCTATTTTCGTATTTTTGCTCTTCGCTCTGCTTGCATGTCTTTGTAGAGTAACTTCTTTGTTGTTACGCACCTTTTGAGATTTTTCTCCGTTCGGGAGGTCGGACATAACAAAATACATAAATGGATCTCTCGGAATATCACAACCCATCCTTGTTCTCTTTCTGGCCTACCTTTTAGGATGTCCGAGAGGAGCGACGACAGCCAAAACCGTCATGACGCTCTCGATTATGGGACCGAGCAAGAGACGTCCGTGTCGGCTACCTTCCTCGATCAGACTCTAGAACTGTCTTCGGGCAGTGATGAACCTGTTAAGCCATCCGAGGAGGCTGATAGTGAAGAAGAGAATGACGATGAAGGTGAGTCCGAGGAGGGTGAAGAAAACAACGATTCTCGTGAGAATGATGAGTCCGAGGAGGAGGAAGAGGCCGATGAGTATTGTCTGCAAGTCCGTAAGAGACGTAGAGTAAATGATGATGATGCCGCTTTCATTGATGATCGGACTGAGGCGGAAGGTGGTCCGCCCGACACCGGTGTCCCTGCTGCTTTAATAAGCAAAGCTGCACAAGTCTTTGGAAGGAATTATGGTGCTCGAGACAATGTTGAGCCGTTGGCTGTCCGTATAGATGACATGGACGATACTGAACGACCCATTCCTGCGTTATCCTGGTTTGAGGAGGGTGAGCATTCTATTCAAGAAGGTAAGAGCGATGGGTTCGAGGAGCTTGAGTCTCCCAAATTGAGGCCTAGCGGTTCGAGGCGTAAATCTGAATTCCCTCCTCAAACTACGCATCGAACCGTCATTAGTGATGATGAAGATCCCCTGTCTCGATTAGGGATGTTCACGGGAATGAAGCTGGTCCGAGCCAGAATTCTCCTTCTCCCTCACTTTCTGAGATGAACCGACGAGCTCAGAGGGATGTGCTCATTCAAGGGAAATACTATGTCGAGGATGCGGTCCCTTATCAAACCATAGATCCTCGGGACATGGACTTTACCTTCCCGGCGGCTAGTAATGTCCGTCCTCCTAATCCGCTAGAGTTGGCCGAGGAGCAGGCTTATCTTGAAAGAAAACGGGCCGAGGAGCTAAAATGTAAGTGGGCCGAGGAACTTCCAGCGTCCGGTGATGATGAGCAGGAACATGCCCCTGGCAAAGCTCCTAAGAAGCCGAGGAAGAAGTCTTCCCGGTCAAAGAAGAAGCAGGTTGTTCCCGAGACCGAGAAGGAAACTAAGATTACCATTGCTAGTGAGAAGAATTTCACACGGGGGATCCTTGATGTCGACCTCCGCGATCTGGAGGGCGAGAAAAATAAAGATGGGATGATCCCGACAACGGCTTCCACCGTTAAGGAAGATGAGACTCCTTCTATTAGACGGAAATACAGATTGAAGAAGAAGGTAATCGACATCCTCGTGCCCAAGCACAACCAAATGTTCTACAATGCACCTCCAGGCTATATGGTCGTGCATCTCTTGTCACTCGATAGATGATGGATCCTTCCTTTCTGTGATCCTTTTAAGGATATTTTCAACTAGTTGGGGATCGCGCCTTGGCAACTCCTCCCGAGTGCTTTCGGCACTCTTATATGATTCGGCGTATTTTGTAAGAAGCTTAGAATTCCCGTGAACTTTCATAACTTCAACCAGATCTTCAGAGTCTCGATGAGCTCGGGGAATAAGTACTTCTACTAATTTAGTGCTCGATCCGGCTTTGGCGTCAATATGGATGCTCCTACGTCCTCGGGCTACAAGTGGTTTCAGAGATATATCTATGTGAAAAAGAAGAAGTTTCCCGGAATGACTGACGAGGAGGCAGCGTGGGGAGTGCCAAAACACTTTCACCGAGGACCTATTTCGGAGAGGCATCCTCTTCCAATTGAGTTAGATCCTTGGATCTTGGAGCTCGAGGAGAAGAACTCGCGCGAGGACCCGAAAAATACTTCTATTGGGGTCTAGTGTTGCAACTGATAGTGTATATTGTAAGAAAATACGGTCAGAGTTACCCCTAGGGTACGCAGCGGAATTTCAAAAAATTTCTTAACATACAGGTTAATTGACTATGTATATGCCGTATATATTTAAGCACGTCAATTAGAAGACTAACCTTACTTCCAAAGCAGCTTCCAAGTCTTCGTAATAATCCGGTGTATCTTCTCCTTCGTCGAAGTCGAAGATATCTGCAATACTTTGATTATCTGCAAGACAATAAAAGTTAGTTTCCAGCTCCTAGAACCTCAACCTTGGTATCCACGGATGAACAGCCTATCATGAAGAATGCTAGGATATTCCTTTTGTGACCAAGAAGATGGGGCGGCGATTCCTCTGGCAAGGTGGCGCGCTCGTGTGGCTTATAGAGGAGGGGAGAGCTTTTTATATTCTCTAAGAAAACTGGGTAGAATAATTCTCTAAGAATTGATTGTTCACAATCATGAAAAAGCTCTCTAATAGTCTACTATATATAGTAGTCAATATAAGCCTAAAGCATAAGCAATTAGACTTCGTAAAGGAATAAGAATCTAATTCTTATCGCACTAGAAAACTAATATCAAGTCTAGATTCATTCCCAATCAAATTAAAACACAATCAGGAAAATCTAACTTATCCCTTGGACTTCTAATAGAGGAAGGAGTCGAACTCCTTCCCCTACTCCACCTCCTGCGCGCGCGCGCTCATGTCCTACGGGAGATAGGTGGGTCCCAATTTTGGAACCCACTTATAGTTCTAAGGCAATTCAAACTCCAAGTAGATTTTGCCCATGTGCATATGTTAATTCTAAATTAACATATCCTTTCAAATCAAACCTCTATTATATTTCCAAAATATAATCTTTAACTGTATTTACATAAAATACAATTAATTGGCCAATTCAATTAATAATTCCAAATCATTAATTGAGCCACTAAATATTATAATTAATTCCAAATTAATTATAATCCATCAATCACAATTAATTCAAAATTAATTGCGATTCCATCTTCAAGGATATTCGGATAAGCTGAATCACCACATAGTGTGACCCATAGGGCCTCAATGTATTAAGCAAGTCCCAGACTAGGCAAAATGGAATTCCTAGACGGTTCCATTTGCAATATTAATACATGAGGACGTTTGAGAGGTTTCTCAAAGCAAACCCTTTCGTGGCAAAGCCTGTTGCGCTCAACGCGGCGATGGTAACGTCCCTTCATCTGACTTACTCGAATGTATCTAGGATCGATGAGGTGTCTATCCCAATAATACATCCACGGGCGTCTTCAGTGAGTTGCATGGTGAATTCAATATCTATTATGACCATCATAATAATATTGATACGCTGGCCAGCGGTTTTACCAATTACAACTATGAACGACTATGAGGAGTGCTCTCCTGTGCTACACGTGAGAGATGAATCCTTCACAGAAACACTTATCATCCCCATTTGTATGTAGCCATAATCCTGGATCGTGTCTTAGGTCATCTGCTTATTCAGAGCTGACATTGACGGGTCCACCAAGGATATGGGGCAACAAATGTGATGATAAAGTCCTGTAAGTCCAAAGGACGACTGCATCACTTCGACAACTTACCGGTTTCCATAGACACTTCGGTGTAGAGTATACATCGATGGGAGTGTCCGGTGGGTACTTCCATTGTTCGATAATCCTTCTTCGAACAACTATGCGCAGTTATGGGAACGTTTCTCGATTGTCCAACAATCCGTTCCGTGGCCGTGGAATCGGCTCACAGTTGCTCCAACAAGTATAACCTCCACGCATACTAGTCTCATCTGGTTCATTCAGACCCCTACATCCGAGATGAACCTCGACTAGGGAGAGTTTGGGATAGATGATAACTCACATAGCTCCCACTATCTGTGTGATCGGTCATCTATCCGAGGGGAGATGTTTAATATCATTACCCTTGTCTGCTTCGAAAGCTCCCACTGAACTTGAGTCCAAATCAGAAGATTTAGAGAACTCATGTTCGCGCGTGTCAAAGTCTTGAATTTCTTCAAGTTCTATCATGTCATCTAACCTCTCTTCTTCGAGGTATTCTGCTTCTAAAAACATAACGTTTCTAGATACTATCACCTTGTGATCTTCAGCATGATAGAATTCATAGCCTCTCGTCTAACGAGGATAGCCTATGAAATATACTTTGACACCCTTGGCATCTAACTTATCAGTGAGCATCAGTTTGACTATCGCAGGACAGCCCCAAGGTCTAAGATAGCCCAGTGAGGGCTTCTTTCCTTTCCATAACTCATAAGGAGTTTTCTCCACTGATTTAGATGGTACACGGTTCAGAATGTAGATTGCAGTTTGTAGTGCATATCCCCATAGGTTTTTGGAAGAGTCCAGAATCCAATCATTGATCTCACCATGTCTAACAGGGTTCGATTCCTTCTCTCAGACACACCATTCAACTGTGGTGTTCCAGGAGGAGTCCATTGCGATCGAATTCCATTTTCCTTCAAGTAGTCGATAAATTTTTCACTAAGGTATTCACCTCCTCGATCTAATCGAAGAGTGACTATCCTTAGGTTCAATTCATTCTCGACCTCATTCCTAAACTCCTTGAATTTCTCAAAGGTCTCGGATTTATTCTTCATAAGATAAATATATCCATACCTTGAGAAATTGTCAGTAAAGGTAACGAAGTAAGGATAACCCCCACGCGCATGGACTTTAAAAGGTCCACATACATCGGTATGTATGAGCTCTAAGCAGCGAGTGGCACGAACACCTTGTCCAACAAAAGGTTTGTTCGTCATCTTACCCTTAACACATGATTCGCATGCACCATATGATTCAAAATCAAATGGTTCTAAGTAGTCCAACTTCCTTAGTCTTTGAATCCATGTTTCATTGATATGGCCTAGCCGACAATGCCATAGATAAGATGGATTATTCTTCCTACTTGAAGACGGTTGTTTGTTATGTATTTGAAATAAAGGTAGACTACTTTGCAAAATATATAAACCATTCACTAAGCGAGCTTTTCCATAATACTGGTCATTTATGAAAAATAACAAGTATTAGGAAAAACCCAAATTGTCCAACAATGGAATGGAAATAATATTTCTGACAATGGATGGAACAAAATAAACGTTATCAAGTTCCAAACATTGTCCTGAAGGTAAATCTATCTTGCAGCGCCCAACGCGTTTGGCTTCAACTGGATTGTTGTTCCCAACATGCAAGTCGATTTCACCTTGCTTGACTAGCTTGTGTTCAATTAGCCCCTGCACATTTTTACAAATGTGCGAGCCACAAGCTATATCTAATACCCAACCATTGGAGTCAAAAGTAGTCATGCTCATTTCAATAACAAACATACCTGAGATAGAAGCCGACGGCTTCTTAGCTTGATCTGCCCTTAGTTTAGGACAATCATTCTTCCAATGCCCTTTCTGCTTACAGAAAAGACATTCATCTGTGCGTACCGTTCCGCTCCTCTTGAACTTCCTTTTCTTGCCCAAAGGCTTTTAACAGCCGCAGACGCTTAGGCCTATCACTCGAAGTGTTAGCCTTGGCTCCCGAATTTCCTTACCCTTAGCACCTTTGTTTCTCGGGTTTCGGTTAGACGGTTGCCTAACAAACATGATCGACTTTTCCTTCTTAGGAAGAGTTTGATCATATGTCTTCAGCAGATTATGGAGTTCGGGCAGTGTTACGTCCTTCGCATTCATGGTGGTTATCGATGAACTGCGAATACGAACTGGGCAATGATTGAAGGACAAAGATCACCACGATCTTATTCTCATCTTGAGAACATGTTCAGACATGTTCCCTCCTTCATTGAGCTTGCATCTGTGTATCTTTTTTATCAAATCAAATTCAACACTTCTAGCTGTCGTCTTAAAGATCGACTCAAGATGCTTCAGCATCTCATACGGCAACATGCTTTCATGTTGCCTCTGCAGCTCATTGCTCATTGTCGCCAGCATAACACACTGCGCGGATCTAGCATCCTCATGATGCTTATCAGACTTTGCCTTGTTGGCTTGATTCCAAATCAGCAACTTGATATGCAGTCTGATTCTCGGGACACACGGGATTAGCCTCGTCCAAGACGTACTCAATCCTTTCGTACCTCAGCACCAAACATATATTCCTGATCCAATCTAGGAAGTTTGGTCCGGTAAAAATTTGCTTCTCTAAGACAGCACGGAGCGAGATGCTCGCCATTTCGGTTTTCCAGGAGAAATAATATAGAACGAAAATAATAAATCAACTATTGAAATATTATTTCTAAATACACAGTCAACATAACTGAACAACAAGGTCCTTTAGCTGTTTAGCTCCCACTATTTTCACATATGCTTGCCCAAAAACAAACATACGGGTAATGTCCAACAAGTTACCGTTGGCCAAGATCCAAATCCATACTATGCTATACTCCAACGGGGGCTGGTCGCATAGCATAATATGACCGGTAGGAATATCCAATTGCGTCACGCAACTCTTGGTTGTTAAATCTAATTTAACCCGATGCCCTACATATTGTACCTATCGAGGTCGCTAGATACAATATGCAGTAAGTCATAACCATAGGCTTACTCTAATCTGACGATCACTGCGAGTCTGTAAGACGAGGTCGCCAATATGATGAACGCGCTGGATGTCGTGTTCCAACGCGAATCAAATAAATTTGTTATTTAGCCAAAGGCAATTCACAACTACAACGAAAACCGTAGTGTAGCAGTAGAATAACCTCGAGTGTCGATCTCTAAGGACTATAACTAGCTTTATCTAATCTAATTTAGAATATAAAACAGCAGACGGTTTAGCAAAGGTTTTTCTTAACAGATAATGGAGATTGGTGATAGTATGGTCCTTCAAAGCATAACGGGTTAACAATCATGCATAAATTCCTCGGTTTTGCATGGAGATCCTTGATCAATGAATTGTCCTGTTGTAATTATCAAACACTACGAAGATATAGATCTAGATAGGTCAAAGACCAATGAGTTGTCCAATTGTGTGCAATAATTAATCAACAATACGAAGATAGAGATTTTTGATAGATCAAAGAAATAAAGCAATAACACGGAGTATAATGCGCGATATAGCCATTAGCATAATTATCAACCCTTCGCTAAGAATTCACATACTATCACCAACGAGAAGTTTAGCTACTCATAGTTGTCATGCAATCTGTTAGGAAACTTGTAATTTTGATGAGCAATTAACCATGCTAAATTAAGGAAAGTCCAGTAACTAGTACTCTTAAGGTCCATAGGAATTTAGAATTTTAAGGACATTGTAAAAGAGGAACGTTTGCTGAAGACTTAGATTAGGTGCTAGATAGGTTGGTTTTTACCGCTTATGATGTATCTTATTTTCTGAAAAGAAAATAACCTATTGAAGCATTTGCTGATGATGTACTTTGTTTTTACAAACAAACTATTGAAGCATTTAGAAACCGCTCAGAATCTTGAAGAATATTGAAGACCTGAAGACTTGAAGAATTCGAAGATCTGAAGACTAGAAGATTTCTGAAGACTGGTATCTACAAAGGCACATGTTGCTCAGAAAGTGGAAACTTCAGCAACAGCATTGCATAAGTGAAAATCTGAAAGACAGAGTAGGTTGTGCTTGCTGAAACTGAGACATACCACTTGCTGATGGAACATATGTGACCTCTTGCTGAAAGTACTGACATTTTCGCTCCAATGTTACTGTTTGAATTTTATTCAAATGAGCATTAAATGCAAAGCTCGCACGCGAAGGACATGAAGACTAGAAGACAAACAAGGACGCTGCTGAAAGTACAAAAGCAAGATAGTGACATCTTAAGGATCAAAAGCCTTGGAATTTAAAATTCAAACGGCTCCTTATTTTCACTATAAATAGAGGTCATTCGGCGAAGAGTTGAAGTGTGTCAACAACATGATCAAACTCTCACTTGTGCTTAAACTCACATACCTTCAAACTCTCTATACTGCCATTGATCCGTTCCAAGACTTAAAGCTTGAGAAAGCTACTTGTGAAGAAGTAGAATTTACACGACTAAGAAATTAGTTGAGTGTTCTTTCTTTCTTTCGAACAAGAACAAGTCTTTACACCAGAAACAATCAAACTTGTTTACTGCAAAGTATTCAAAGTTGTGTTTGTTAGATTACTTGTTGTAACTGAATAAGTTATAATTAAGTTATCTCACCCCAAAACTCTCTAACTGAAAATACACCCTTTCAGGCGTGATATTCAGGGGAAACTTAATCGAGCATAGTTTTGCTGATTAAAAGTACCAAGTTTGGTGGAGAAGAAGGTTGCGTTCTCTAGATTAGGTTGGAGACGAAGCAAGTGTGCTTTGGTTTCTGTTTGAATCGCTTTAGATAGGAATTGTAAGGAACCTCAATCTTATCTTAGTGGATTCAGTCCTAGAAATGACAAAGTGGATTAGTTGAGAGATTACGCCACTCTCAGATACCACTATAATAGTGTTTGTGTGATTTACTCATTGTATTTAGTTTTCAGCAAATTCATATCTGTCTGTACACAATCACTCACATCACTTGCTGAAACCTTCATTTACTGAAAGAGCATTTATTGTATCAAAGACTTCCGCTCTCTGATTTTAAGTATCAGCAAACCTAGCTACTGAAAAGTAACTTACGCTTGCTGAGAAAGTTAAGTATCAGCAAACTCATTACTGAAAAGTAATAAGCACTTGCTGAGAAAGTTTTAAACGATGAAAGTTTGAAAAGACTATTCACCCCCCCCCCTCTAGTCTTTTCTTGTTGTTTAAAGGGACCAACAAGTGGTATCAGATCTGGAGGTTCTTTAGCCTTCATCACTGAACCTAGATCCCCTTAGGTGCTTTCCGTAAATCACTCTCACTTGATCAGTTTGGTAGTGCTTTGCTGACAGGATGTCTTTAGGAGATGCTCCCTTGCTGAAGCTGGAAAATTACGAAAAATGGCGAAACAACATGATGCTACATCCTGAGGCCATTAGTGATGAGATGGTCACCGTCATTAATGATGGACCTATAAAGACCACTAAGGTTGAAAGGAGTTTCCCTCACAAGACCACTGAAGCTGGAAAGGAAACTATCCTAGGCGAACCATCAGATACTGTTGTGCCAAAACCAAGAGAGGAATGGACTTCTGACGAAGCTAAGAGATTCCGTCTTGATGGTGAAGCAAGAAATATCATCATTCGATCAACTCCGGATACCATACAGTGCAAAACTGTGGGGTGCTAAGACTGCAAAGGAAGCTTGGAAAATGGTTCAAGATCTTTGTGCTGGATCTGACAAAACCGAGGAAAACAAACTTGAAGTACTTAAATTAAAGTTTCAAAACTTTAAGCAAGGTACAAACGAGTCACTGGAAGACTTGGATTTCAGATCCACAACTCTTGTTAGTGAAATGGCAGCCTTGGGTGTTGGAAACCTTTACTCAGATTCTGAGAAAGTGAAAACTGTCATCAGAAGTCTGAATCAAGAATGGATCCACACTCAGAATTTCTATTATAATCAAGGAATGTCAGACATTACACCAACAGAGTTGTTCTCTCATCTTGCTACTGTCAATTATGAGACAAAGCAAAGAGGAAATGTATTTGCTGAAAAATCGCAAAACATTGCTCTTGCTGCAAAGCCGTCATCTTCTGAAAAGAAGAATGAAAAAGAGCCTACTGATTAAAATTCTTTGGTTGTCAAAAACATGAAGAAATTCATCAGCAAGGAACTTGAAAGGCGAAAAGCAAAAGAGAAGCTGAAAAAGCATCTTGGTTACAACTACCATAAGTACAAGAATGAGACTAGCTCGCTGAACAAGCAAGCTCAGCAAGCTACTTCATCAGAAGAACGAGCAGTTGGAAATGATCTATGCTTTTACTGCAAAAATCCTGGACACTTCAAAGCTAATTGCCCTTTGCTGAAAGGCAAATCTGCTGAAAAGAAGAAGAAGTTCAAAAGAGCTTTTATTTCTGAAGAAAAGAAGAAGCTTCAAGCAAAAATCGATACATTGTGTATTGATACTAGCTCCGAAGACAGTGAGGATGAAAGTTCAGACACCGACGATGAAGAAGCCACTCTAGACGTGGAGATTGGCGAAGAAGTTTGTGGAATAGCTATGGAAGCTTATCCAGATGTGTCAAACTACGAATTCTGCCTCATGGCCGGTCAGGTAAACAACCCTACCTCAGACTCAGACTCAGAAAGTGAAGACGAGATTGACCTTGACAAGATTCAAGGAGAAATCGAAAGATTTTAGAAAAGTCTGAGCAGACAGCAAGAGAAACTACAGTTTGCTGAAACTCTGACCAAGCAGACTACTGAAAAGTACGTCTTGCTGAAGGAAGAGACAGAAGAAAAGGATGCTGAAATAAGGCGTCTTAAGAAGTTGATTGCTGAAGCTACAGAGAAGAATTTTCAAATGGGATTAGAATTGGAAGAAATCAGTCCTCAATTCTAAAGTTACTTGCTGAAATCCAAGAGATGAAAAAGATGAAAATCAACTTCAAATTTTATATGGACGCAAGTAATACGCTGAATGAACTAAACTCTTATTTGAGAGATCCATCTCAGAAAGAAGGTTTAGGCGCAATGTATGAAGGTGATGACGTAGAAATCTTGAGTAAAGATAAATCACCGATCTCCTTTGTACGTGCTACTGATAGTGGTCTACCAGAAATCTATCAGTTTGGTCAATCTAAGGTTGCTGAAACATGCAATCAAGTACCTATGACCAAAAAGCCTGCTGTTGCTACTCAAAGTAACAAGACATTAAAAGGAAAACAAGTTGCTGAGAAGAAAACTGGAAAGAAAAAGGATGTTGTGAAGCATCCCGCAAAACAAGTTGCTGAAAAGCAAGTTGTTAAGACTAAAGGCAAGATTACTAAAAGTAATCAGAAGACCTTTGCTGACAAACCTGAATCAAGTAAGGTTGCTGACGCAAAAGCTTAGCATTCTCCGAAAAGTGGACTCGGTTTCAAAACCAAGCAAAGTCAACTTTTTCATGAGTATAAGCAAAGTCAGCAAAGATACTTCAAAGAGATGAAGAAAATCAAGCCTAAGAGTTTTGAAAAGACTCTTAATGCTAGGGCTAGAAGGAACCTTGCTAGAAAAGAACTTACTGAAAAGTATGTTCAGCAAAAATGTCAACCGAGCAAGACACCACATCAGAAAGTGGATTTGACCAGCACGAGTCAAAGTCTTTCAGCTCAAAACCTCCTAGTTTCTCAGTGTTAGGAAACTTGTAATTTTGATGAGCAATTAACCATGCTAAATTAAGGATAGTCCAGTAACTAGTACTCTTAAGTTCCATAGGAATTTAGAATTTAAGGACATTGTAAAAGAGGAACGTTTGCTGATGACTTAGTTAGGTGATAGATAAGTTATTTCTTTTGCGTATGATGTATTTTATTTTCTGAAAAGAAAATAACTTATTGATGCTTAGCTTATGATGTATCTTATTTTCTGAAAAGAAAATAACCTATTGAAGCATTTGCTGAAGATATATTTTGTTTATTACAAACAAATTATTGAAGCAAATAGAAACCGCTCAGAATCTTGAAGACTTTTGAAGATCTGAAGACTTGAAGAATTTGAAGATCTGAAGACTAGAAGATTGCTGAAGACTGGTATCTACAAAGGCACGTGTTGTTCAGAAAGTGGAATATTCAGCAACAATATTGCATAAGTGAAAATCTGAAAGACAGAGTAGGTTGTGCTTGCTGAAACTGAGACTGACCACTTGCTGATAAACATTTGTGACCTCTTGCTGAATGTACGTGAATTTGCGCTCCAATGTTACTGTTTGAATTCTATTCAAATGTGCATTTAATGCAAAGCATGCACGCGAAGGACATGAAGACTAGAAGACAAACAAAGTCGCTGCTGAAAGTACAAAAGCAAGATAGTGACATGTTAAGGAACAAAAACTTTAGGATTTGAAATTCAAACGGCTCCTTACTTGCACTATAAATAGAGGTCATCCGGCAAAGAGTTGAAGTGTGTCAACAACGTGATCAAACTCTCACTTGTGCTTAAAAACTCACAAACCTTCAAACACTCTTACTGCCATTGATCCGTTCCAAGACTTAAAGCTTGAAAAAGCTACTTGTGAAGAAGTAGAACAAACTCGGCTAAGAAATTAGTTAAGTGTTCTTTCTTTCGAACAAGAACAGGTCTTGACACCAGAAACAATCAAACTTTTTTACTGCAAAGTATTCCAAGTTGTGTTTCTTAGATTACTTGTGGTAACTGAATAAGTTATAATTAAGTCATCTCACCCCAAAACTCTCTAACTGAAAATACACCCTTTCAGGCGTGATATTCAGGGGGAACTTAATCGAGCATAGTTTTGCTGATTAAAAGTACCAAGTTTGGTGGAGAACAAGGTTGAGTTCTCTAGTTTAGGTTGGAGACAAAGCAAGTGTGCTTTGGTTTCTGTTGAATCGCTTTAGATAGGAGATTGTAAGGAACCTCAATCGTATCTTAGTGGTTTTAGTCCTAGAAAGGACGAAGTGGACTAGTTGAGAGATTACGCCACTCTCAGATACCACTATAAAAGTGTTTGTGTGATTTACTTACTGTACTTAGCTTTCAGCAAATTATATCTGTTTGTACACAGTCACTCACTTCACTTGCTGAAACCTTTACTTACTGAAAGAGCACTTATTGTATCAAAGACTTCCGCTCTCTGATTTTAAGTATCAGCAAACCAAGCTACTGTAAAGTAACCTACGCTTGCTGAGAAAGTTAAGTATCAACAAACTCATTACTGAAAAGTAATAAGTACTTGCTGAGAAAGTTTTAAACGACGAAAGTTTGAAAAGACTATTCACCCACCCCCCTCTAGTCTTTTCTTGTTGTTTAAAGGGACCAACAAGTGGTATCAGAGCAGGAGGTTCTTTAACCTTCTGCACTGAACCTAGATCCCCTTAGGTGCTTTCCGTAAATCACTCTCACTTGATCAGTTTGGTAGTGCTTTGCTGACAGGATGTCTTTAGGAGATGCTCCCTTGCTGAAGCTGGAAAATTACGAGAAATGGCGAAACAACATGATGCTACATCTTGAGGCCATTAGTGATGAGATGGTCACCGTCATTAATGATGGACCTATCACGATCACCAAGGTTGAAAGGAGTTTCCCTCATAGGAACACTGAAGCTGGAAAGGAAACCATCCAAGGCGAACCATCAGATACGGTTGTGCCAAAACCAAGAGAGGAGTGGACTTCTGACGAAGCTAAGAGATTCCGTCTTGATGGCCAAGCTAGAAATATCATCATTCGATCAACTCCGGATACCATACAGTGCAAACTGTGGTGTGCTAAGACTGCAAAGGAAGCTTGGAAAATGGTTCAAGATCTTTGTGCTGGATCTGACAAGACCAAGGAAAACAAACTTGAAGTACTTAAATTAAAGTTTCAAAACTTTAAGCAAGGTGCAAACGAGTCACTGGAAGACTTGGACTTTAGATTCACAACTCTTGTTAGTGAAATGGCATCGTTGGGTGTTGGAAACCTTTATTCAGATTCTGAGAAAGTGAAAACTATCATCAGAAGTTTGAATCAAGAATGGATCCACACTCAGAATTTCTATTATAATCAAGGAATGCCAGACATTACACCAACATAGTTGTTCTCTCATCTTGCTACTGTCAATTATGAGACAAAGCAAATAGAAAATGTGTTTGCTGAAAAATCGCAAAACATTGCTCTTGCTGCAAAGCCGTCATCTTCTGAAAAGAAGAATGATAAAGAGCCTGCTGATGAAAATGCTCTAGTTGTTAAAAATATGAAGAAATTCATCAGCAAGGAACTTGAAAGGCGAAAAGCAAAAGAGAAGCTGAAAAAGCATCTTGGTTACAACTACCATAAGTACAAGAATGATACTAGCTCACTGAACAAGCAAGCTCAGCAAGCTACATCATCAGAAGAACCAGCAGTTGGAAATGATCTATGTTTTTACTGCAAAAAGCCTGGACACTTCAAAGCTAATTGCCCTTTGCTGAAAGGCAAATCTGCTGAAAAGAAGAAGAAGTTCAAAAGAGCTTTTATTGCTGAAGAAAAGAAGAAGCTTCAAGCAAAAACCGATGCATTGTGTATTGATACTAGCTCCGAAGACAGTGAGGATGAAAGTTCAGACACCGACAATGAAGAAGCCACTCTAGACGTGGAGATTGGCAAAGAAGTGTGTGGAATAGCTATGGAAGCTTATCCAGATGTGTCGAACTACGAATTCTGCCTCATGGCTGGTCAGGTAAACAACTCTACCTCTGACTCAGATTCAGAAAGTGAAGACGAGATTGACCTTGACAAGATTCAAGGTGAAATCGAAAGATTTGAGAAAACTCTCAGCAAACAGCAAGAGAGACTACAACTTGCTGAAACTCTGACCAAGCAAACTACTGAAAAGTACGTTTTGCTGAAGGAAGAGACAGAAGAAAAGGATGCTGAAATAAGGCGTCTTAAGAAATTGATTGCTGAGGCTGCAGAGAAAAATTCTCAAATGGCATTAGAATTGGAAGAGTATCAGTCCTCAATTCTAAAGTTACTTGTTGAGATCCAAAAAATGAAAAAGATGAAAATCAATTTCAAATCCTATGTGGAAGCAAGTAATACGCTGACTGAACTAAACTCTTATTTGAGAGATCCATCTCAGAAAAAAGGTTTAGGAGCAACGTGCGAAGGTGATAACGTAGAAATCTTGAGAAAAGATAAATCACCTATCTCCTTTGTACGTGCTACTGATAGTAGTCCTCCAGTAATCTATCAGTTTGGTCAAACTAAGGTTGCTGAAACATGCAATCAAGTACCTATGACCATAAAGCCCGTTGTTGCTACTCAAAGTAACAAGACTTTAAAAGGAAAACAGGTTGCTGAGAAGCAAACTTGAAAGAAGAAGAATGCCGTGAAGCATTCCGCCAAACAAGTTGCTGAAAAGCAAGTTGTTAAGACTAAAGGCAAGATTACTAAAAGTAATCAGAAGTCCTTTGCTGACAAACCTGAATCAAGTAAGGTTGCTGAAGCTAAAGCTCAGCATTCTCCGAAAAGTGGACTAGGTTTCAAAACCAAGCAAAGTCAACTTTTTCATGAGTATAAGCAAAGTCAGCAAAGATACTTCAAAGAGATGAAGAAAATCAAGCCTAAGAGTTCTGAAAAGACTCCCAATGCTAGGACTAGAAGGAACCTTGCTAGAAAAGAACTTACTGAAAAGTATGTTCAGCAAAAAGGTCAACAGAGCAAGACACCACATCAGAAAGTGGATTTGACCAGCATGAGTCAAAAGTCTTTCAGCTCAAATCCTCCTAGTTCCTCAGCAAGTAGAAAACAAGTCAAAGTTGAAAAACTTCAGACTTGGGTTTCCACTGGACGCATTCTTGAACATGTTAATGGACATCCATCATTGGATAATTAACTTGTTTGCTCTTGATTGTGCAGACTGCAGCCACGGAGACAAACGATGCAATCTGGCACTTTGATAGTGGTTGTGGAAAGCACATGACGGGCAACAAGAATAACCTTATAAACTATAGACGGTGGTCTAAAGGTCCAACAATAAGGTTTGCTGGTTGAGGCTCCGGATCTACAAAAGGCTATGGTGATGTGAAGTTAGGATGCATAACCATTTCCGGAGTTCTTTATGTCAAAAATCTTAAGTTTAACCTTTTCAGCATGAGTCAATTTGCTGACAAAGGATACTTCATCGAAATTAAAAGTGATGGATGTAAAGTTGTAGATTTTGAGACTAAAAAGGTTATAATGATTGCAAGAAGATCAGGAGGCTTGTACACCGTTGATTGGTCTTCAGCAAACGTTGAAAAATGCCTTGTCTCAGATCATGATTGCCTTGCTGAAAAAGCATGGTTATGGCATAAACGAACAAGTCATCTAAACTTCAAGACGCTGAATAAGCTGTCTAAAAAGGCACTTGTAGTTGGATTACCTAGGGTTACTTTTAAGAAGGATGGTGTTTGCAATGCATGTCAGCAAGGAATGCAAACCAAATCTTCTTTCAAGAACAAGGCAGTACCGTCAACTACAAAACCTTTACAACTCTTCCACATGGACTTGTTTGAATCTTCTTCAACAAGCTATGCTGGTAAGAAGTATGGTCTAGTCGTGGTAGATGACTATTCAAGATTCACTTGGGTAGTATTCATCAAGCACAAATCTGAAACTAAGACTGAAATACCTAACTTGCTGAATAAGCTTGAAGTCATGAAAAATGACAAGGTAAAAGTCATAAGGACAGACCATGGTACTGAGTTTGTAAACCAGTACATAACTGAATATTGTACCTCAAAAGGTATTCAACATCAGTTATCCTCAGTAAGAACGCCACAGCAAAACGGTGTTGCTGAACGGAAGAATCGTACCCTGAAAGAAGCCGCAAGAACAATGCTTGCTGACACTGAAATAAGTGAGGCTTATTGGGTTGAAGCGATTAATACCGCCTGCTATACTCAAAATAGATGTTTGATTACTAAGGAATAAAACAAAACTCCTTATGAATTGTTTGTTGGAAGACCTCCTAACATCACTCATCTAAGAGTATTTGGTTGCAAGTGTTTCGTTCTTAACAATGGTAGAGAATACCTAAGAATATTTCAACCAAAGGCAGACGAAGCGATATTTCTTGGCTACTCCTTGCATAGTAAAGCCTATAGAGTTTACAACAAAAGGCACAAAAGATTGAAGAATCTGTGCATGTTGTATTCTACGAAAAGTCACAAGGTGTACCTGCTGAAGAAGATATATCAGAATGTATGAAAAAGCTAATCATACATGAGCAAAGAACTGAATCTAATGCTAGGCAAATCAAGTCAATTGAACTAAATGATGATTCTGACAATGACTCTCCTCCCCCGAGTCATGACAAGATAAATATAGTTCACGACAAAGAATTTCCAGCAAAAGACGCGGTTGCTCCGGAAGTTGCTGAAATTATGCAATCTCCAGTGCCTGCTGATGAAATACCTCAATCTAGCAATGCCGAACAAGCAGTTGCTGATGAACAAATCTCAGCAGAGACACAAATTCCCAGTAGTACTGAACAAGTACATACTGAAGACTCACATGCTGATGAGCAAACATATCCTGATCCAACGAACAGGAAACCTGTTAATAAATGGATTAGAGATCATCCCTCTACGGATATGATTGGCGATATTAATAAACGCCAAGTGACTAGATCCAACGCTACTCACGGACTTGCTGAAGAAGCAACTGTCATAGAAGTAGAATCTTTGTTCTCTTGCTTTGTATCAGAAATTGAACCTAAAACCATAGAAGAAGCTTTGAAGCATTCTGAATGGATAAAGGCAATGGAAGAAGAATTGGATCAATTTGAAAGGAACAAAGTCTGGAAACTTGTGCCACTTGCTGAAGATAAGAAAGCTATTGGTACAAAGTGGGTGTTCAGAAACAAGCTAAGCGAGTCTGGTGAAGTAACAAGAAATAAAGCACGCTTAGTTGCTCAAGGTTACTATCAGACTGAAGGATTGGACTATGATGAGTCTTACGCTCCAGTTGCAAGATTGGATGCAATTATGCTTTTCTTGGCCTTTGCTGCTCACAATGACTTCATTGTTTACCAAATGGATGTTAAAAGTGCATTCTTAAATGGTGAACTTGCTGAATAAGTCTACTTAGAACAACCCCCTGGCTTTGAACTTCACTCAGAAATCAAGATGGTATACAAGCTTCAGAAAGCTGTATATGGTCTAAAGCAAGCACCAAGAGCATGGTATGATACCTTGGGCAAGTTCTTGCTGGAAAATGGTTTCAAGAAAGGTGAAGTTGACAAAACATTATTTACCATGAACCATGATGGTAAATTAATCTTAGTTCAAATTTATGTGGATGACATAATTTTTGGATCTAAGGACAAGCAACTTTGTGATGATTTTGCCAAACTCATGACTAATAAGTTTGAAATGAGTATGATGGGAAAATTGAATTATTTCCTAGGATTGCAAGTCAAGCAACTCAAAGATGGAATATTCATAAATCAAGCAAAGTATGCGAAAGAAATGCTCATAAAGTTTAGGATCAAAGAGGATGAGAAACCTGAAAAGATCCCTATGAGTGTTGGTACCAAATTGGGCTATACTAAAGAGGACAAAAGTGTTGAAGAACACAAGTATAGGAAGCTCATTGGTTCCTTGTTGTATCTAACAGCAAGTAGACCTGACATTCAGTATGTTGTTTGTGTGTTTGCAAGATTCCAATCTGATCCAAGAGAGTCACACTACAAAAAGGCAATCAAGATACTAAAATATGTTAAAGGTACAGTCAATGTTGGATTATGGTATCCAAAAGATTCTGGACTTGAATTTTTTGGCTATTCTGATGCTGATCATGGTGGATCAACTCTTGATAGAAAAAGTACTTCTGGAACTTGTCAGTTTTTGGGTACTAGATTAATATCATGGTTCAGCAAGAAGCAAACTTGTGTCGCCAATTCATCTACTGAATCTGAATACATTGCAGCTGGTTGTTGCACAGCTCAAATCCTATGGATTCAGCAACAATTAAGAGATTATGGTATTTCAGCCAAGAAAACACCAATCTTTTGTGATAATACAAGTGCTATTGCAATTACGCAAAATCCTAAGTTTCACTCTAGATCCAAGCACATTGATATTAGACATCATTTCATTAGAGATCATGTGGAAAAAGGTGATATTGAGGTTGTGAAAGTAGGCACTGAAGATCAGCTTGCTAACATCTTCACCAAGCCCCTACCGGATAATAGGTTCGCAATGCTAAGGTATAACCTTTGGATTGATTGAACTACCTCAATAAAGGATACATTTGGCAGAATGCTGAAACAGGTATTCAGCAAGCCAAAGTATTCCTGTCTAAAAGACCAAGTCACTGATTTCTTCTAAGAAATGATAAGTCACTACATGATTGCTGAAACAGGCATTCAACAAGTAATTCCTTCAAAACGGGTATTTGTTAGGAAACTTGACCACTTGTTGAGACAGGCACTCAGTAAGAGAAAGAACTTATGGATTGCTGAGACGGGTACTCAGACAATCAAAAGATACTGAAACAGGTATTCAAGTATCAAAGGAATTTTCTGAGACGGGAACTCATAAAAAGAGCAAAGCTCATCTCTCAGATTTTACCAAAGGATGTCTCAAGTGCAAAAGAATTTACTGATACGGGAAATCAGAAATGTCTTTTAAACTTCAAGAAAATATGAGATATCTAAGTAAGGGGGAAATTTCAGCAAGTGTCTAGATTGTTAATTCAAACTCGCTGAAAAGATTCTTGTCTATTTCAGCAAGCAATCTATCCCTTATTACTCGGTAAAATCAATTTGTGACGTTAAGCTGGCACAGATAAACTCGCAATAATCATGACATGAAATTCAATCGTGGCCATTGATTAAAAGGAGTTACTAATCTAACGGCTAACAAAACAAAGAGAGAGAGTGCTCTGACGGTTTTAGTTAGTGGGCCACTACGCATTCAATGCAAAGGCTCCACTAACTCCAGTGTTTCTCTGTTTTACCCTTGCTGAGAGCTCAAATCGATTGAGTTTCTCACACACCAGAGACACTATATAAAGAAGGAGTTAGAGAAATGACAAAATTCTTTAACTCACATTTCCTTTCTCTGCAAATTCTAGCCTGAATCTACTGTACCTCCGGTCAAAAAGCAAACTATCTCTTTTCGTACAATCTTTCTTGCTCTATATTAGAAATGGCTCCCAAGAGACAGTTATCTAAGTCCTCAAAATCATCAAAGGTTGATAGTGCTGAAACACGCACTGCTCCGGTGACTACTCTGGCCCCAGACACAACGAAAGTTGTGTTCAAAAACGACCGAATCACTGTAAAACCTATGCCTCCGTCATATCTTGACACTGCAAAGTGTGAGATGTTGATGCAATGGGGAGGGTTTGCAAAAGAAAAGTACATTAGGTACTTTTATGAACAAGAACTTGATGACCAAAATGAAGAGGCGCTTGAGTTCATCAAGCAGCAAAGCCTCATGAACTTTATCTCTGCTCGCACTAAGCAAGTGAGCATGATTGATACAATGAAATTCTACAATAATGCAGAAATCCAGTCCCTTACAAACAGTAATGGAGTCACTGAAAAAGTGATCCTTACTTATGTTCAGAACACGCAAATCGTCCTGAAATGGACTGATTTAGCGGAGATTTTTCAGATTCCAACCACTGGAACTGAAGATGACGTCACTGCTTCTGACGAAGAAATTGAAGCATTCTACAGTGACGTCAGAAATGCAAAAATGAAGAAAAGCGAATGCTGAAACGCATTTGCCAGTAGATGTTGCTGAAGTGATTACTGAAACCTATATCAGCAATGTTGAAGTGTTTGCGGAAGCCTTCAACAATCAACTAAACGTTGATAACTCTACTGAGAATAGACCACAAGGCAGTGGAAATGAAATTCCTGCCCAAGTCCCAGATATGTACATTGTAGATAACTGAGATGATCCAACTCTGGAACCAACAAGTGATATTGCTGCTGATCTGCAAAGAGCGGCACTTGCTGATGCTGCTGAAAAGATGGTTGCTGAACAAGCAACTCATCAAGTTGCTGAAACCCAGCTTGCTGAAGAACCAGTTGCTGAAATAGCAATGGTTCCAGTTCCTGAAGTTGCTGAAACTCAAGAAGCATTATTCAAAGACGCATCTCCTGATGCTGAGAATACTGGCCCAAGTTCACCCAAGACATCAATTGACAAAGTCCAGCTTGTTCTGGAAGATTTAAGCAAACAAATGGAGTTGGAGATTGAAGAATCATCCAACAAATCAATTGATCTCTTCATGACAAGCATTGAGCTCAAAGGTCAAGATGCTTCTGCTCAACTTGTCATTTCAGAGACAAGGGAGAAAGCTGAAACCGCACAGCTTTCTCAGATAGAGCAAAATCAGAAGTCTGCTGAAGAAACAGTCCAAGAAGCTGAAGAAACTGTTAATGCTGAAAGGACTGAGCCACAACTTGTCCTTCCTCAGTAGGTAGTTAATTCAACCATCAGTAAAACTTCAAATTCTAAAAATTGTTCTTTTGCTAAAATTATTCTTTCTCTACAGACTTCTCAAGATGCAAGTCAGATAGTTGCTGAAGCCTCTGCACCAGAACCAACACTCCCTGTTCAGCAGGTAGTTAATAATTTTGGTATAAAAACTAAGTTTGACAGCTTAGTACTTGTGTCTAATTATAATTTATTTCAGGATGAACAAATGGAGGATGCTACTCAAGCTCCTCATGGAATGGAAATTGTACTACATGAGCTTGCTGACTCTCAGCAGGTAAATCATGTTTCAGATTTAAACTCTAAAACAATTCTCCAAACTAATCCTGATCTAAATAAAATTCTTTTTCAAGCTCAAAAGGAGACCACTGAAGTGGTACTCATCACTGAATATCAGCAAGTAAGTTCTGAAGAACTTTACTTGAACTTCAAGAGGACAACTTTGTCACGAGTTGCTAAGTCTGTCAGCAACTGGCAAAGGTACAGGAGAATGGATTTCTCAGATCTTCACCTTCATCTCTCAAATGAGAAAAAGAGATCTTCACTGTTAAAGCTCGAAACATTTGTCCACTCCATCCTTCCTGAAGAAATGACATATTCTCAGCAAATGAGCTCCAATCTGATTGCTCAAATCACAGAGAATATGAAGGCCAAATTCAAGAGTGCCTCTCCAGCTGAACAAGCTGTGATGCTCAAAGGTCTTTTTGTTCCTGTGGTGGCTGATCCCCACAAATTAACTGAGGAAGAGGAAGTGACAAGTGTTGCTTTGTATAAGCACGTTGAGCTAGTCATTCTGACAGATGATGAAGAAGAAGAAGAAGATGAGAACATTCCCACTGATCCCAGTGATGATGAAGGGAAAGATTCTAAGGACAAGAAAGATGACGATGATGACAATCAAGGTCCAAGTCCTGGTGCTGGTGGATTGAAGTTAACAGTTGCTGAAAATACTCAATCTGACAATCAGCAAGCTGAACAACAACAATCTCAGCAAAAATCTCAACCTCCTCCTGCTGATGCTGAAAATCAAGCACCTGTGCAAGGTGCTGATACTGAAGAAGAATACGCCAGAAAAAGGGCTGCCTTGAAAAATGGCAAAAGTCCAGTTTCTGATGCCAAGGTTACTGAAGAAAACCTTGAAGATGAGGATGAAGAAGATGAAGATTACCAACGCGCTCTACAAAACAGTCTCGTGATCCATGCAAGGCATACGCAGGATCTAGAAATTGGTGAATCTTCAAGACCAAAATCAAAGGAAGTTCCATCCCTTCCACTTACTACTGGCGAAACTCCAGATATTGAGTCTCAAACGTTGCCTTCAGCAACTACTCAGTTAAAACTAACTACTGGCGAAACTCCAGTAATTGAGCCACAAACTCAATTGAAACAACTATCTACTGGTGAAACTCCAGTCGTTGAGTCTGAAGCGTTGCCATCAGCAACCACTCAACAAAAAGGAAGTGAAGCTACTGACAAAAGCTCAAAAGTTGCTCAACTTGATGAATCTGAGGATGATGACGACTTGTCAGATCATGACGATGAACAATCAAAGCAAGACCCAAAAGTCGTTCAGATTCCTCCTCCTAATTACCTCACTTATGAAGGAGATTCATTAAGAGCCGAGCTGCTTTTACAAGATGAGCAGTTTGCTACTGAACTTAAGGCTCACTCCTTGACACCTCATTTAGTGTCATTCCCAAGAGTTGAGGAGTTTACTCCCAGAATTCTAGCACTAAAGCAAGTCCATGATGCCTGCAAAGCTGAAGATGAGGCATTGCTTGCTGAGAGCCCACTTGACATTGGAAAAATATTGGCTACAGTGCTGAGACGCACTACAACTTTGACAATAGCTCAGAAAGACATCAGTCTTTATCACAAGAGCTATGAAGAAGATGTAAGTCAAGCGCTCTTACTTGCAAAGAATGCTCTCGTCAAGGCTCAGAATATTATGGATGAAAAGGCCGCAACAGAGAAAAGACATGAAGAGAACATGATGAATATTCAAAAATAGTTGTCAACAATGAACTCTGACCAACAGGCAATCATCATGAAGTATAACAGTCTCAACACTCTTGCTGAAAATTGCAATGAGTTTTATTCTCTGCACATCACTCCGATGTTGCAATCCATGTCTAAGGGGGAAAAGCAGAATACTAGAAAAAGCAATCAAACCCCTCCTACTCCTGCTGCTGATGTGCCACTTCCAATAGAACCTCTTGCTGAAAAAGAGCAAAGTTCTAAAAGACAAGCAGAATATGAGTTAAATTCAACAAGTACCAAAAAGAGAAAAACCGCTGCTGAAACTCAAGATTTCTGTCATACTGAAAGTCATCACAATCTGAATGAAGATGATGAAGAAGATGATGACAATCAAACAATAGCTCAAGCCATAAGAGCTAGACCCTTAACAGCCGTGACTCCGTCTGGCCACTCAAAGCATTTCTCGTCTGACTCTTCAGCAAGAGATCAAGACAATGCTAAAACAAGAAGAAGAAGGCAAAGACAGGAAGAGAAAAGGCTGGCCAGCATTGCTATTGGCTCCGGCATCGAATATACAAAGACCAGCAATGAGGAAACCACTCAGAATGTAATCAGAAACATTCATGGTTGCTGGATTTTAAAGCTGGAAGACTTGCTGGTAAATGAATTCTTTCTTATAGCCATATTGAATCAAATGTTCAAATGGATTGAACTCAAGGTCCAAAGAAATCAAAGGGAAGAATCCCTCCCAAGAAATGTGTTAGGAATTGTGGAGAAGAAACTTAATTAGGAAAAGAGAATAAAAGGCAGCTAGCCTTATTTCCTAATTAGAGAAGGCAAGAGTAATTAATTGAGGAAAAGTACTTGGTTTCAATTGGGAAAAGCTTGTTGGTCACGTGTAGAGCTTGTTTCCTATTGGACCATTACTATGAGTACTCCTATTCTGTTTCAACTTGTGGACAATTCCGAATTGGTTTCGGAATGTAGTCTCGGCCCTTTTTTCTCCTATAAATACATACCGCTAGCCTTTGTAATTTGGTATCACAACCAAGACAATTCAATAGCAGTTAGCTTTGATAGAGTAGAGACAGTTAGTCAGTTATTTGTGGGTCGAAGTTGTATCCCTACAATTCTCTCATTGTTTAGTGGAATCCTGGCTTGGTAGTGCCCCCAGACGTAGTCAAAGTTATTGGCGAACTGGGTAACCAATTTTGTGTGTCTTTCTCGTCCCTGGTTTTCTTATTCATTCGTTATCCCAGATATATTTGCTGCTTATTTCCTAACAAGTGGTATCGGAGCCAGGTTCAGTGTGTCCGGTGGGAGTAGCGCAATATGGGTGATATTAAACCTGCGATTCAAAAGTTCGATGGGATCGATTTTACTTTCTGGAGGATGCAAATCGAGGATTACTTGTACGGTAAGGATTTGCAGGATGCTCTGTTGGAGAAAAAGACAGAATCTATGAAAGACGAGGACTGGAAGTTACTTGATAGGAAGGCGATGAGTGTTGTTCGCCTAACTCTCTCCAAAAACGTTGCTCTCCATACGGTGAAGGCAGTGACCACGGCGGGGATGCTGAAGACATTGAAGGATATGTATGAGAAGCCGTCAGCAGCGAATAAAGTCCACTTAATGAGACGCCTTTTCAACATGAAGATGGCAGAAGGCACAGCGGTGGCCAATCATCTCAACGATTTCAATATGATAATCGCCCAATTGAATTCGGTTGAGATTAAGTTTACTGATGAAGTTCAAGCCCTAATTCTACTATCTTCTTTGCCAGAGAGCTGGAGTGGCACGGTGACTGCAGTTAGTGCTTCGGCAGGAAAGGTGAAGTTAACATTAGCTGAAGTTAGAGACCTAGTTGTTAGTGAAGAAATTCGCAGGAAGGAATCGGGAGTAGCTACAGGGATAGTATTGAGTGCTGGAAATAGGGGCAGGTCTGAAACTAAGTCAAGAGACAGAGGGCGATCGAGATCGAGGCATAGGTCGAAACCGAGGAAGGATAAAAGTTCGATCAGATGCTACAATTGTGATCAGTATGGTCATTACAGGAATCAATGCTCAGCTCCAGTGAGGGAGGATACGTCGGCAAATAATACAACTGAGTACATCAGCGATGCGCTAGTGTTAAGCGTGAGCAGTACATTAGAGGAATGGGTGTTGGATTCTGGAGCCTCGTTTCATTCGTGCAGGAGCGCCGAGATAATGGAACGATATACTTCCGGTGATTTTGGTGAGGTTTATCTAGGTGATGACAAGCCTTTACAAATCGTGGGGAAAGGAGATGTTCGAATTCGGACACCGAATGGTACTGTGTTAAAGTTGCATGATGTTAAGCACATTCCTGGATTGAAGAGAAATTTACTTTCCATAGGACAGCTGGACGATGAGGGGTTCGTCACGACCTTCGGCTGCAGTAGTTGGAAAATGGCGAGAGGAGCTATGGTGGTAGCTCGAGGTAAAAAGAAAGGTACGTTGTATATGGCTTCAAACACCAAGGATAGCGTTGCTCTTGCAGGTGCAATTAGTGATGCAGGGAAAGGGATGGAATTGCTATGCTCGCGGGAAAAGCTACCAGACCTCAAGACAGTCGGTCTATGTGAGGATTGTGTTTTCGAAAAATAGAAAAGAGTAAGTTTTTCGGATGGTGGCAGAAAGTTGAAAGAGAAGCTGGAATCAATACATAGTGATTTAGGGGACATCCCAGGGTGATTCGTTATATGACAAGACTTTCATTGATGACTCCACGAGAGCGGGAAAAACCGAAACAGGTCTAAAGGTCAAGTGTTTGAGATCTGTTGGTGGAGGACATCAGCTCACTGAGTTCAGCGAAGACTGTGCTGCGAACAGTATTCGGATGGAAAGGACCTTAAGAGGAACGCCACAGCAGAACGATGCATCAGAGGCTGACAAGGCAGATACTCAGGTCGAGGTCTCTGAGTTGATGGAGTTAGACATTTCGAACTCAGGTGGAAGCAGAATATCAAAGAGTGATGATACGTTTGTTCAGGAAGAACAACGTAAGCCAGCTTCAGGTGGGAGCAGATTGGCAGATAACGATCAGGTGATCATTCAGGAAGAACTACGTAGGTCAGCTTCAGGTGGGAGTAGTACGACAGAGGCACGTAGGAGAACGCAGGCGCGTACATATCCGTTGGCAGATTTGCTACGAGGATCCACTCGAGATTGTTGTTCACCAGATAATATTTCGTCCTCCGAACATAACAGTTTGTCGTTGACTAGTGGAGGTGAACCAAGATGTTATGCAGAGAAACTAGTAAAGCGTAACAGGTGGATTTGGAGAGTCAAAGAGAGGGCAGATGGAAGCAAGCAGATTCGAGGAAAGAATTTAGCAGATGTGCTCAAAGAGAAGTTGAAGCTGTGCTCAGCTTTAACTTGCTCTACAGCTTGAACGAGATGAAGATCGGCACTACCAGTTACTTCGAGATGTTCAAGAGTCTACGAGTTACAAGAGGCAGAGGTGTATACGAGATTCGTCTCAAGGTAGGAGCTTGTTGAGGTCTATACGAGTTTCGTCTCCAGGTGGGAGATTGTTAGGAATTGTGGAGAAGAAACTTAATTAGGAAAAGAGAATAAAAGGCAGCTAGCCTTATTTCCTAATTAGAGAAGGCAAGAGTAATTAATTGAGGAAAAGTAATTGGTTTCAATTGGGAAAAGCTTGTTGGTCACGTGTAGAGCTTGTTTCCTATTGGACCATTACTATGAGTACTCCTATTCTGTTTCAACTTGTGGACAATTCCAAATTGGTTTCGGAATGTAGTCTCGGCCCTTTTTTCTCCTATAAATACATACCGCTAGCCTTTGTAATTTGGTATCACAACCAAGACAATTCAATAGCAGTTAGCTTTGATAGAGTAGAGACAGTTAGTCAGTTATTTGTGGGTCGAAGTTGTATCCCTACAATTCTCTCATTGTTTAGTGGAATCCTGGCTTGGTAGTGCCCCCAGACGTAGTCAAAGTTATTGGCGAACTGGGTAACCAATTTTGTGTGTCTTTCTCGTCCCTGGTTTTCTTATTCATTCGTTATCCCAGATATATTTGCTGCTTATTTCCTAACAAAATGTTGCTGGGAAATGGTTGAATCTAGAGGTCTATGTAAGAAGAGTTGCCATTGGTAAGACATTCAAGCAAGAACCAAATCTGATCAAACCACCTGGCATTGCTTACTACGCTGACCCGGTAACAAAGAAACCTAAGAAGAAACTTGGATTGATTCCTTATGAGTACTTCTATCTCACTGCTAAGGGTCAAGAAGAAGATCTTCTCTGGTTAAGAAAGATTCATCCGAAAAGCATTTCAGATACACAACTTCTCCATGCCAGAAATTGGGGCGTGCATTTGTGGGTAATTAATTACATGGAAATGAATGCTGAAAATCATCATCATACTGCCTGCAAAAACGCAAGAATTCTTCAACTACAAGTCCGTAGGCTTCTGGAAAACTACGAAAAGTATTGTGTTGAATTCACTGCACTTGCTGAGAAGAGTGTAAGAGAGATTTTGAGAAAATGCTCTGAAAGAGCTTAAGTCCCTGCAATAGTTTTTGTTAAAGTTTTTGTTTGCTGATTCTGTTTATGTTATGTATGCTTTTTCATGTAAACTTCTGAATGATAACTATCAACAATGAAATCTTTTGACTCTTATTGGTTTTTGATTATGCAATTTACTGTTTAATTATTCAAGTATGCTTGCATCAATCAACTGATTTATTCAACATCAGAAACCTCTAAAAGGGTAACAATTAATTTAGCCATGGATTGCTAACATCAAAAAGGGGGAAATTTGTTAGGAAACTTGTAATTTTGATGAGCAATTAACCATGCTAAATTAAGGAAAGTCCAGTAACTAGTACTCTTAAGGTCCATAGGAATTTAGAATTTTAAGGACATTGTAAAAGAGGAACGTTTGCTGATAACTTAGTTAGGTGATAGATAAGTTATTTCTTTTGCGTATGATGTATTTTATTTTCTGAAAAGAAAATAACTTATTGATGCTTAGCTTATGATGTATCTTATTTTCTGAAAAGAAAATAACCTATTGAAGCATTTGCTGAAGATATATTTTGTTTATTACAAACAAATTATTGAAGCAAATAGAAACCGCTCAGAATCTTGAAGACTTTTGAAGATCTGAAGACTTGAAGAATTTGAAGATCTGAAGACTAGAAGATTGCTGAAGACTGGTATCTACAAAGGCACGTGTTGTTCAGAAAGTGGAATATTCAGCAACAGCATTGCATAAGTGAAAATCTGAAAGACAGAGTAGGTTGTGCTTGCTGAAACTGAGACTGACCACTTGCTGATAAACATTTGTGACCTCTTGCTGAATGTACGTGAATTTGCGCTCCAATGTTACTGTTTGAATTCTATTCAAATGTGCATTTAATGCAAAGCATGCACGCGAAGGACATGAAGACTAGAAGACAAACAAAGTCGCTGCTGAAAGTACAAAAGCAAGATAGTGACATGTTAAGGAACAAAAGCCTTAGGATTTGAAATTCAAACGGCTCCTTACTTGCACTATAAATAGAGGTCATCCGGCAAAGAGTTGAAGTGTGTCAACAACGTGATCAAACTCTCACTTGTGCTTAAAAACTCACAAACCTTCAAACACTCTTACTGCCATTGATCCGTTCCAAGACTTAAAGCTTGAAAAAGCTACTTGTGAAGAAGTAGAACAAACTCGGCTAAGAAATTAGTTAAGTGTTCTTTCTTTCGAACAAGAACAAGTCTTGACACCAGAAACAATCAAACTTGTTTACTGCAAAGTATTCCAAGTTGTGTTTCTTAGATTACTTGTTGTAACTGAATAAGTTATAATTAAGTCATCTCACCCCAAAACTCTCTAACTGAAAATACACCCTTTCAGGCGTGATATTCAGGGGGAACTTAATCGAGCATAGTTTTGCTGATTAAAAGTACCAAGTTTGGTGGAGAACAAGGTTGAGTTCTCTAGTTTAGGTTGGAGACAAAGCAAGTGTGCTTTGGTTTCTGTTGAATCGCTTTAGATAGGAGATTGTAAGGAACCTCAACCATATCTTATTGGATTCAGTCCTAGAAAGGACGAAGTGGACTAGTTGAGAGATTACGCCACTCTCAGATACCACTATAAAAGTGTTTGTGTGATTTACTTACTGTATTTAGCTTTCAGCAAATTATATCTGTCTGTACACAGTCACTCACTTCACTTGCTGAAACCTTTACTTACTGAAAGAGCACTTATTGTATCAAAGACTTCCGCTCTCTGATTTTAAGTATCAGCAAACCAAGCTACTGTAAAGTAACCTACGCTAGCTGAGAAAGTTAAGTATCAGCAAACTCATTACTGAAAAATAATAAGTACTTGCTGAGAAAGTTTTAAACGACGAAAGTTTGAAAAGACTATTCACCCCCCCCCCCGTCTAGTCTTTTCTTGTTGTTTAAAGGAACCAACACTCAGCAAGTAGAAAACAAGTCAAAGTTGAAAAACTTAAGACTTGGGTTTCCACTGGACGCATTCTTGAACATGTTAATAGACATCCATTATTGGATAATTAACTTGTTTGCTCTTGATTGTGCAGACTTCAGCCACGGAGACAAACGATGCAATCTGGCACTTTGATAGTGGTTGTGGAAAGCACATGACGGGCAACAAGAATAACCTTATAAACTATAGACGGTGGTCTAAAGGTTCAACAATAAGGTTTGCTGGTGGAGGCTCCGGTTCTACAAAAGGTTATGGTGACGTGAAGTTAGGATGCATAACCATTACTGGAGTTCTTTATGTCAAAAATCTTAAGTTTAACCTTTTCAGCATGAGTCAGTTTGCTGACAAAGGATACTTCATCAAAATCAAAAGTGATGAATGTAAACTTATAGATTTCGAGACTAAAAAGGTAATAATGATTGCAAGAAGATCAGGAGGCTTGTACACCGTTGATTGGTCTTCAACAATTGTTGAAAAATGCCTTGTCTCAGATCATGATTGCCTTGCTGAAAAAGCATGGTTATGGCATAAACGAACAAGTCATCTAAACTTCAAGACGCTGAATAAGCTGTCTAAAAAGGCACTTGTAGTTGGATTACCTAGGGTTACTTTTAAGAAGGATGGTGTTTGCAATGCATGTCAGCAAGGAAAGCAAACCAAATCTTCTTTCAAGAACAAGGCAGTACCGTCAACTACAAAACCTTTACAACTCTTGCACATGGACTTGTTTGAATCTTCTTCAACAAGCTATGCTGGTAAGAAGTATGGTCTAGTCGTGGCAGATGACTATTCAAGATTCACTTGGGTAGTGTTCATCAAGCACAAATCTGAAACCAAGACTGAAATACCTAACTTGCTGAATAAGCTTGAAGTCATGAAAAATGACAAGGTAAAAGTCATAAGGACAGACCATGGTACTGAGTTTGTAAACCAGTACATAACTGAATATTGTACCTCAAAAGGTATTCAACATCAGTTATCCTCAGTAAGAACGCCACAGCAAAGCGGTGTTGCTGAACGGAAGAATCATACCCTGAAAGAAGCCGCAAGAACAATGCTTGCTGACACTGAAATAAGTGAGGCTTATTGGGTTGAAGCGATTAATACCGCCTGTTATACTCAAAACAGATGCTTGATTACTTAGGAATACAACAAAACTCCTTATGAATTGTTTGTTGGAAGACCTCCTAACATCACTCATCTAAGAGTATTTGGTTGCAAGTGTTTCGTTCTTAACAATGGTAGAGAATACCTAAGAACATTTCAACCAAAGGCAGACGAAGCGATATTTCTTGGCTACTCCTTGCATAGTAAAGCCTATAGAGTTTACAACAAAAAGGCACAAAAGATTGAAGAATCTGTGCATGTTGTATTCTACGAAAAGTCACAAGGTGTACCTGCTGAAGAAGAAATATCAGAATGTATGAAGAAGTTAATCATACATGAGCAAAGAACTGAATATGATGCTAGGAAAATCAAGTCAATTGAACTAAATGATGATTTTGACAATGACTCTCCTCCCCCTAGTCATGACAAGATAAATATAGTTCACGGCAAAGAATTTCCAGCCAAAGACGCGGTTGCTCCGGAAGTTGCTAAAATTACGCAATCTCCAGTGCCTGCTGATGAACTACCTCAATCGAGCAATGCTGAACAAGCAGTTGCTGATGAACAAATCTCAGCAGAGACACAAATTCCCAGTAGTACTGAACAAGTACATACTGAAGAGTCACATGCTGATGAGCAAACATATCCTGATCCAACAAGCAGAAAACCTGTTAATAAATGGATTAGAGATCATCCCTCTACAGATATGATTGGCGATATTAATAAACGCCAAGTGACTAGATCCAAAGCTACTCATGGACTTGTTGAAGAAGCAATTGTCGTAGAAGTAGAATCTTTGTTCTCTTGCTTTGTTTCAGAAATTGAACCTAAAACCATAGAAGAAGCTTTAAAGCATTCTGAATGGATAAAGGCAATGCAAGAAGAACTGGATCAATTTGAAAGAAACAAAGTCTGGAAACTTGTTCCACTTGCTGAAGACAAGAAAGCTATTGGTACAAAGTGGGTGTTCAGAAACAAGTTGAGCGAGTCTGATGAAGTAACAAGAAATAAAGCACGTTTAGTTGCTCAAGGTTACTGTCAGACTGAAGGATTGGACTATGATGAGTCTTATGCACCAGTTGCAAGATTGGATGCAATTAGACTTTTCTTGGCCTTTGCTGCTCACAATGACTTCATCGTTTACCAAATGGATGTTAAAAGTGCATTCTTGAATGGTGAACTTGCTGAAGAAGTTTACCTAGAACAACCCCCTGGCTTTGAACTTCCCTCAAAAATCAAGATGGTATACAAGCTTCAGAAAGCTGTATATGGTCTAAAGCAAGCACCAAGAGCATGGTATGATACGTTGGCTAAGTTCTTGCTGGAAAATGGTTTCAAGAAAGGTGAAGTTGACAAAACCTTATTTACCATGAACCATGATGGTAAATTACTCTTAGTTCAAATTTATGTGGATGACATAATTTTTGGATCTAAGGACAAGCAACTTTGTGATGATTTTGCCAAACTCATGACAAATAAGTTTGAAATGAGTATGATGGGAAAATTGAATTATTTCCTAGGATTGCAAGTCAAGCAACTCAAAGATGGAATATTCATAAATCAAGCAAAGTATGCGAAAGAAATGCTCATAAAGTTTACGATCAAAGAGGATGAGAAACCTGAAAAGATCCCTATGAGTGTTGGTACCAAATTGGGCTATACTAAGGAAGATAAAAGTGTTGAAGAACACAAGTATAGGAAGCTCATTGGTTCCTTGTTGTATTTAACAGCAATTAGACCTGACATTCAGTATGCTGTTTGTGTGTGTGCAAGATTCCAATCTGATAGAAGAGAATCACACTACAAAAAGGCAATCAAGATACTGAAATATGTCAAAGGTACAGTCAATGTTGGATTATGGTATCCTAAAGATTCTGGACTTGAATTGGTTGGTTATTCTGATGCTGATCATGGAGGATCAACTCTTGATAGAAAAAGTACCTCTGGAACTTGTCAGTTTTTGGGTACTAGATTAATATCATGGTTCAGCAAGAAGCAAACTTGTGTTGCCAATTCATCTATGGAATCTGAATACATTGCAACTGGTTGTTGCACAGCTCAAATCCTATGGATTCAGCAACAATTAAGAGATTATGGTATTTCTGCAAAGAAAACACCAATCTTTTGTGATAATACAAGTGCTATTGCAATCACGCAAAATCCTAAGTTTCACTCAAGGACTAAGCACATTGATATTAGACATCATTTCATTAGAGATCATGTAGAAAAAGGTGATATTGAGGTTGTGAAAGTAGGCACTGATGATCAGCTTGCTGACATCTTTACAAAGCCCCTACCAGATAATAGGTTCGCAATGCTAAGGTATAACCTTGGATTGATTGAACTACCTCAATAAAGGATACACTTGGCAGAATGCTGAAACAAGTATTCTGCAATCCAAAGTATTCTTACTTAAAAGCTCCATCTACTAATTTCTCCTAAGAAATGATAAGTCACTACATGATTGCTGAAACAGGCATTCAGCAAGTAATTCTTTCAAAACGGGTATTTGTTAGGAAACTTGATCACTTGCTGAGACAGGCACTCAGTAAGAGAAAGACCTTAAGGATTGCTGAAACAGGCATTCAGACAATCAAAGATACTGAAACAGGTATTGAAGTATCAAGGGAATATTCTGAGACGGGAACTCAGAAAAAGAGCTAAGCTCATCTCTCAGATTTTACCAAAGGATATCTCAAGTACAAAAGTATTTACTGATGCGGGAAATCAGAAATATCTTTTAAACTTAAGAAAAATATGAGATATCTAAGTAAGGGCGAACTTTCAGCAAGTATCTAGGATGATAATTCAAAACTCGCTGAAAAGATTCTTGTCTATTTCAGCAAGCAATCTATTCCCTTAAAACTCGGTAAAATCAATTTATGACGTTAATCGGGCACAGCTAAACTGTAATAATCATGACATGAAATTCAATCGTGGCCATTGATTAAAAGGAGTTACTAATCTAACGGTTAATAAAACAAAGAGAGAGAGTGCTCTGACGGTTTCAAGTTAGTGGGCCACTACGCATTTAATGCAAAGGCTCCACTAACGCCTGTGTTTCTCTGTTTTACCCTTGCTGAGAGCTCAAATCGATTGAGTTTCTCACACACCAGAGACACTATATAAAGAAGGAGTTAGAGAAATGACAAAATTCTTTAACTCACATTTCCTTTCTCTGCAAATTTTAGCCTTAATCTACTGTACCTCCGGTCAAAAGCAAACTATCTCTTTTCGTACACATTTCTCTGCTCTATAAAATAAATGGCTCCCAAGAGACAGTCTTCCAAGTCCTCAAAGTCATCAAAGGTTGACAGTGCTGAAACACGCACTGCTCCGGTGACTACTCCGGCTACAAACACAACAAAAGTTGTGTTGAAAAACGACCGAATTTCAGAAAAACCTATGCCTCCGTCATATCTTGACACTGCAAAGTGTGAGATGTTGATGCAATGGGGAGGTTTTGCAAAAGAAAAGTACATTAGGTACTTTTATGAACAAGAACTCGACGACGAGAATGAAGAGGCGCTTGACTTTATCAAGCAACAAGGCCTCATGAATTTTATATCTGCTAGCACTAAGCAAGTGAGCATGATAGATACTATGCAATTCTACAATAATGCAGAAATCCAGTCCCTTACTGATAGTAAAGGAGTTACTGAAAAAGTGATCTTTACTACAGTTCAGAACACGCAAATCGTCCTGAAATGGACTGATTTAGCGGAGATATTTCAGATTCCAACCACTGGAACTGAAGATGACGTCACTGCCACTGACGAAGAAATTGAAGCTTTCTACAGTGACGTCAGAAACGAGAAAATGAAGAAAGGCGAGATTGCTCCCGTGACTTGGACAAAGCACGTTAAGAGGAAGCATCTTTGCCACTCACTTGGTCTAGTAGCTCTGCTACTGATAAAAGTTCTTGACTCCCAAGTTGGAGGAATTGACCAAGTAGGCCTGAGAAGATGGCCATTGCTGATGCATATCCATGAAAATAAAACGGAACTTAACTGGGCTAAGTACATTTTCAACAGGCTTGTTGATTGTGTTACTAAGTTTAAGGTAAAGGTAGAAGACAACAAGGTCTCACCTTCCTTTCTAGTTATGTATGGAATCAAGATATGCTACATCCTTGAACATTTCAAGATTCAGCTAAGAAACCCATTGCCAATCAAAAAGTCTGTATGCAATGTGGGAAGATCATTCTACAAGCAGAATGTACCTAAGACTGCTGGAAAGAAATCAAAGAAGACAACAACTACAAATGTTGTCAGCACAAGCCAGCAAGAAAGGTATACAACAGCTACAGATGTTACCACTCAGCAACTTAGAGATGAAACTGTTGTTGGTGGTGGTAACACAAATAAAACTGCTGTAGAAAATCAACAAGGTACGTGTACAACAACCGTTGCTGAAAATGCAACTAAAGATGCCTCTGGGAAACTGGAGAAATCTAACAAGAAAAAGAGGAAAGCTGATGATGACACTCAGACTGCAGCGTCATCAGCAAACCCCGTACCTAAGAGGAAACGGACTGGAAACACAAGGAAGAAAACACTGGCTCGCAAGTCAGTTCCTGTTGTCCAAGAACTCTCAGAAAATTCCCAGACAAATGTTGAAACGCATTTGCCAGTAGATGTTGCTGAGGTGATTACTGAAACCTATGTCAGCAATGTTGAAGTGTTTGCGGAAGCCTTCAACAATCAACTTAATGTTGATACTTCTACTGAGAATAGACCACAAGGCAGTGGAAATGAAATTCCTGCCCAAGTCCCAGATATCTACATTGTAGATAATTTAGATGATCAAACTATGGAACCAGCAAGTGACATTGCTACTGATCTGCAAAAAGCGGCACTTGCTGATGCTGCTAAAAAAGATGGTTGCTGAACAAGCAACTCATCAAGTTGCTGAAACCCCGCTTGCTGAAGGACCAGTTGCTGAGACAGCAATGGTTCCAGTTCCAGAAGTTGCTGAAACACAAGAAGCACTATTCAACGACGCATCTCGTGATGCTGAGAATACTGGCCCAAGTTCACCCAAGACATCAATCGACAAATTCCAGCTTGTACTGGAAGCTATGAGCCAACAAATGGAGTTGGAGATTGAAGAATCATCCAGCAAATCCATTGATGTCTTCATGACAAGAAGTGAGCTCAAGGATCAAGATGCTTCTGCTCAACTTGTCATTTTAGAGACAAGGGAGATTGCTGAAACCGCACAGCTTTCTCAAATAGAGCAAGACAAGAAGTCTGCTGAAGAAATAGTCCAAGAAGCTGAAGATACTGTTAATGCTGAAAGGACTGAGCTACAACCTGTCCTTCTTCAGCAGGTAGTTAATTCAACCATCAGTAAAACTTCAATTTCTGAAACCTATTCTTTTGCTAATATTATGTTATCTCTACAGACTTTTCAAGATGCAAGTCAGATGGTTGCTGAAGCCTCTGCACCAGAACCAACACTCCCTGTTCAGCAGGTAGTTAATAATTTTGGTATAAAAACTAAGTTTGACAGCTTAGTACTTGTGTCTAATTATAATTTATTTCAGGATGAACAAATGGAGGATGCTACTCCAGCTCCTCATGGAATGGAAATTGTACAACATGAGCTTGCTGACTCTCAGCAGGTAATTCATGTTTCAGCTATGAACTCTAAAACAATTTTCCAAACCAATCCTGATCTAAATAACGTTCTTTTTCAGGCTCAAAAGGAGACCACTGAAGTGGTAATCATCACTGAAGATCATCAAGTAAGTTCTGAGGAACTGTACTTGAACTTCAAAAGGACTACTTTGTCACAAGTTGCTAAGTCCGTCAGCAACTGACAAAGATATAGGAGAATGGACTTCTCTGATCTTCACCTTCATCTTCAAATGAGAAAAAGAGATCTTCTCTGCTGAAGCTTGAAACATTTGTCCACTCCATCCTTCCTGAAGAAATGACATATTCTCAGCAAATGAGCTCGCATCTGATTGCTCAAATCAGAGAGAATATGAATGCAAAATTCAAGAGTGCCTCTCCAGCTGAACAAGCTGTGATGCTCAAAGGTTCATTTGTACCTGTGGTGGCTGATCCCCACAAAATCAATGAGGAAGAGGAAGTGACAAGTGTTGCTTTATACAAGCACGTTGAGCTAGTAATTCTGACCGATGATGATGAAGAGGAAGAAGATGAGAACATTCCCACTGATCCAAGTGATGATGAAGGGAAAGATTCCAAGGACAAGAAAGACGATGATGATGACAATCAAGGTCCAAGTCCTGATGCTGGAGGATTAAAGTTGACAGTTGCTGAAAATGCTCAACTAGAAAATCAGCAAGCTGAACAACCACAACCTCAGCAAGAATCTCAACCTCCTCCTGCTGCTGCTGAAAATCAAGCACCTGTGCAAGGTGCTGATACTGAAGAAGAATATACCAGAAAAAGGGTTGCCTTGAAAAATGGTAAAAGTCCAGTTTCTGATGCCAAGGTTACTGAAGAAAACCTTGATGATGATGATGAACAAGATGAAGATTACCAACGCGCTCTCTAGAACAGTCTCTTGATCCATACAAGGCATACGCAGGATCTAGAATTGGTCAATCTTCAGGAGTAAGATCAAAGGAAGTCCCCCCCCCTTCCATTTACTACTGGCGAAACTCCAGTAATTGAGTCTCATACTCAATTAAAACTAACTACTGGCGAAACTCCAGTCATTGAGTCTCAAACGTTGCCTTCAGCAACTACTCAATTAAAACACACTACTGGTGAAACTCCAGTTGTTGAGTCTGAAGCGTTGCCATCAGCAACCACTCAACAAAAAGGAAGTGAAGCTGCTGATTTAGGTTCTAAAGTTGCTGAACTTGATGAATCTGAGGATGACGACTACTTGTCAGAAAATGAGGATGAACAATCCAAGCGAGACCCAAAGTTGTTCAGATTCCTCCTCCTGATTACATCAATGATTTAGACGATGGTCTAAGAGCAGAATTGCTATTACAGGATGATCAGTTTGCTTCTGAACTAAAAGTTCATTCCTTGACACCACATCTAGTGCCGTTCCCAAGAGTTGAGGAGTTTACTCCTAGAATTTTAGCACTAAAGAAAGTCCATGATGCCTGCAAAGCAGAAGATGAGGCATTGCTTGCTGAGAGCCCACTTGACTTTGGAAAGATATTGGCTACAGTGCTGAGACGCACTACTACTTTGACAATAGCTCAGAAAGACATCAGTCTTTATCACAAGAGCTATGAAGATGTAAGTCAAGCTCTCAAGCTAGCAAAGAACGCTCTCGTGAAGGCTCAGACTTTCATGGATGAGAAGGCCGCAACAGAGAAAAGACATGAAGAGAACATGATGAGCATTCAAAAAGAGTTGTCAAAAATGACTTCTGATCAGCAACAAATCATCATGAAGTATAATAGTTTAAGCACTCTTGCTGAAAATTGCAATGAGTTCTATTCTCTGCACATCACTCCGATGTTGCAATCCATGTCTAAGGGGGAAAAGAAAAGTACCAGAAAAAGAAACCAAACCCCTCCTGCTGTTGATGAGCCACTGCCCATAGAACCGCTTGCTGAAAAAGAGCAAAGTTCTAAAAGGCAAGCAGAATCTGAGTTGAATTCAGCAAGTACCAAAAGAGAAAAACCGCTGCTGAAACTCAAGATTTTTGCCATACTGAAAGTCATCAAAATCTGAATGAAGATGATGAAGATGATGACAATCAAACAATAGCTCAAGCCATAAGAGCTAGACCCTTAACAGCCTTGACTCCGTCTGGCCACTCAAAGCATTTTCGTCTGACTCTTCAGCAAGAGATCAAGACAATGCTAAAACAAGAAGAAGAAGGCAAAGACAGGAAGAAAAGAGGCTGGCCAGCATTGCTATTGGCTCCGGCATCGAATACACAAAGACCAGCAATGAGAAACCACTCAGAATGTAATCAGAAACATTCATGGTTGCTGGATCTTAAAGCTGGAAGACTTGCTGGTAAATGAGTTCTTTCCTACAGCCATATTGAATCAAATGTTCAAATGGATTGAACTCAAAGTCGAAAGAAATCAAAGGGAAGAATCCCTCCCAAGAAATATTGCTGGGAGATGGTTGAATCTTGAGGTCTCAGTAAGAAGAATTGCCATTGGTAAGACTTATAGACAAGAACCAATCTGATCAAACCACCTGGCATTGCTTACTACTCTGACCCAGTAACAAAGAAAACAAAGAAGAGACTTGGATTGATTCCTTATGAGTACTTCTATCTCACTGCTAAGGATCAAGAAGAAGATCTTCTCTGGCTAAGAAAGATTCATCCGAAAGCATTTCAGATACACAGCTTCTCCATGCCAGCAATTGGGGCATGCATTTGTGGGTGACTAACTACATGGAAATGAATGCTGAAAAGCATCATCATACTGCCTGCAAAAACGCAAGAATTCTTCAACTACAAGTCCGTAGGCTTCTGGAAAACTACGAAAAGGACTGTGTTGAATTACTGCACTTGCTGAGAAGAGTGTAAGAGAGATTTTGAGAAAATCTTCTGGAAGAGCTTAACTCTCTGTAATAGTTTTTGTTAAAGTGTTTGTTTGCTGATTTTGTTTAAGTTATCTCTGCTATTTCATGTAAACTTCTGAAAGATAACTATCAGCAATGAAGCTTTTGACTCTTATTGGTTTTTGATTATGCAATTTACTTATGCTTACTGTTTAATTATTCAAGTATGCTTGCATTAATCAACTGATTTATTCAACATCAGAAACCTCTAAAAGGGTAACAATTAATTTAGCCATGGATTGCTAACATCAAAAAGGGGGAAATTTGTTAGGAAACTTGTAATTTTGATGAGCAATTAACCATGCTAAATTAAGGAAAGTCCAGTAACTAGTACTCTTAAGGTCCATAGGAATTTAGAATTTTAAGGACATTGTAAAAGAGGAACGTTTGCTGAAGACTTAGATTAGGTGCTAGATAGGTTGGTTTTTACCGCTTATGATGTATCTTATTTTCTGAAAAGAAAATAACCTATTGAAGCATTTGCTGATGATGTACTTTGTTTTTACAAACAAACTATTGAAGCATTTAGAAACCGCTCAGAATCTTGAAGAATATTGAAGATCTGAAGACTTGAAGAATTCGAAGATCTGAAGACTAGAAGATTTCTGAAGACTGGTATCTACAAAGGCACATGTTGCTCAGAAAGTGGAAACTTCAGCAACACATTGCATAAGTGAAAATCTGAAAGACAGAGTAGGTTGTGCTTGCTGAAACTGAGACTGACCACTTGCTGATGGAACATATGTGACCTCTTGCTGAAAGTACTGACATTTGCGCTCCAATGTTACTGTTTGAATTCTATTCAAATGAGCATTAAATGCAAAGCTCACACGCGAAGGACATGAAGACTAGAAGACAAACAAGGACGCTGCTGAAAGTACAAAAGCAAGATAGTGACATCTTAAGGATCAAAAGCCTTGGAATTTAAAATTCAAACGGCTCCTTATTTTCACTATAAATAGAGGTCATCCGGCGAAGAGTTGAAGTGTGTCAACAACGTGATCAAACTCTCACTTGTGCTTAAACTCACATACCTTCAAACTCTCTATACTGCCATTGATCCGTTCCAAGACTTAAGCTTGAGAAAGCTACTTGTGAAGAAGTAGAATTTACACGACTAAGAAATTAGTTAAGTGTTCTTTCTTTCTTTCGAACAAGAACAAGTCTTGACACCAGAACAATCAACTTGTTTACTGCAAAGTATTCAAAGTTGTGTTTCTTAGATTAGTT
>CM051455.1:99549848-99683929 GCA_028274465.1 Plantago ovata | reverse complement strand
CCTGAATCAAGTAAGGTGTGCTGACACAAATTCAGGGCATTCCGCGAAAGTGACTCGTTTCAAAACCACAAAATCAACTTTTTCACGAGTATACGCAAAGTCAGCAAGATTTCAAAAGATGAACAAAATCAAGCCTAAGAGTTCTAAAAGACTCAAATGCTAGGGCTAGAAGGAACTGCTAGAAAAGAACTTACTGAAAAGTATGTTCAGCAAAAAGGTCAACCGAGCAAGACACCACATCAGAAAGTGGACTTGATCAGCACGAATCAAAAGTCTTTTGGCTCAAAACCTTCTAGTTCCTCAACAAGTAGAAAACAAGTCAAAGTTGAAAAACATAAGACTTGGGTTTCCACTGGACGCATTCTTGAACATGTTAATGGACATCCAATATTGGATAATTAACTTGTTTGATCTTGATTGTGCAGACTTCAGCCACGGAGACAAAGATGCAATCTGGCACTTTGACAGTGGTTTTGGAAAGCACATGACGGGCAACAAGAATAACCTTATAAACTATAGACGGTGGTCTAAAGGTCCAACAATAAGGTTTGGTGGTGGAGGCTCTGGTTCTACAAAAGGCTTTGGTGACGTGAAGTTAGGATGCATTACCATTACGGGAGTTCTTTATGTCAAAAATCTTAAGTTTAATCTTTTCAGCATGAGTCAGTTTGCTGACAAAGGATACTTCATCAAAATGAAAAGTGATAAATGTAAACTTATAGATTTCGAGACAAAGAAGGTTATTATGATTGCAAGAAGATCAGGAGGCTTGTACAACGTAGATTGGTCTTCAGCAATCGTTGAAAAATGCCTTGTCTCAGATCACGATTGCCTTGCTGAAAAAGCATGGTTATGGCATAAACGAACAAGTCATCTAAACTTCAAGACGCTGAATAAGCTGTCTAAAAAGGCACTTGTAGTTGGATTACCTAAGGTTACTTTTAAGAAGGATGGTGTTTGCAATGCATGTCAGCAAGGAAAGCAAACCAAATCTTCTTTTAAGAACAAGGCAGTACCGTCAACTACAAACCTTTACAACTCTTGCACATGGACTTGTTTGAATCTTCTTCAACAAGCTATGCTGGTAAGAAGTATGGTCTGATGGTGGTAGATGACTATTCAAGATTCACTTGGGTAGTATTTATCAAGCACAAATATGAAACAAGGATTGAAATACCTAACTTGCTGAATAAGCTTGAAGTCATGAAAACTGACAAGGTAAAAGTCATAAGGACAGACCATGGTACTGAGTTTGTAAACCAGTACATAACTGAGTATTGCACTTCAAAAGGCATACAACATCAGTTATCCTCAGTAAGGACACCACAACAAAACGGTGTTGCTGAACGGAAGAATCGTACCCTAAAAGAAGCCGCAAGAACAATGCTTGCTAACACTGAATTAAGTGAGGCTTACTGGGTTGAATCGATTAATACCGCCTGTTACACTCAAAACAGATGTTTGATTACTAAGAATTACAACAAAACTCCATATGAGTTGTTTGTTGGAAGACCTCCTAATATCACTCATCTAAGAGTATTTGGTTGTAAGTATTTCATTCTTAATAACGGTAGAGAATACCTAAGAACATTTCAACCAAAGGCAGACGAAGCTATATTTCATGGTTACTCCTTGCATAGTAAAGCTTATAGAGTTTACAACAAAAAGGCACAAAAGATCGAAGAATCAGTGCATGTTGTATTCTACGAAAAGACACAAGGAGTGCCTGCTGAAGAAGAAATATCAGAATGTATGAAAAAGCTAATCATACATGAGCAAAGAACTGAATCTAATGCTAGGCAAATCAAGTCAATTGAACTAAATGATGATTCTGACAATGACTCTCCTCCCCCAAGTCATGACAAGATAAATATAGTTCACGACAAAGAATTCCCAGCAAAGACGCAGTTGCTCCGGAAGTTGCTGAAACTACGCAACCTCCCGTGCCTGCTGATGAGTTACCACAATCAAGCAATGTTGAACAAGCAGTTGCTGATGAACCTATCTCAGCAGAGACACAAAATCCCAGTAGTATTGAACAAGTACATGCTGAAGAGTTACATGCTGATGAGCAAACATATCCAGATCCAATGAGCAGAAAGCCTGTTAACAAATGGATTAGAGATCATCCCTCTACGGATATGATTGGTGATATTGATAAACGCCAAGTGACTAGATCCAAAGTTTCTGCTACTCATGGACTTGCTGAAGAAGAAAATGTCGTAGAAGTAGAATCATTGTTCTCTTGCTTTGTTTCAGAAATTGAACCTAAGACCATAGAAGAAGCTTTAAAGCATTCTGAATGGATCAAGGCAATGCAAGAAGAACTGGATCAATTTGAAAAGAACAAAGTCTGGAAACTTGTACCACTTGCTGAAGGCAAGAAAGCTATAGGTACAAAGTGGGTGTTCAGAAACAAGCTGAGTGAGTCTGGTGAAGTAACAAGAAACAAAGCACGTTTAGTTGCTCAAGGTTACTGTCAGACTGAAGGATTGGACTATGATGAGTCTTATGCACCAGTTGCAAGATTGGATGCAATTAGGCTTTTCTTGGCCTTTGCTGCTCACAATGACTTCATTGTTTACCAAATGGATGTTAAAAGTGCATTCTTGAATGGTGAACTTGCTGAAGAAGTCTACTTAGAACAACCCCCTGGCTTTGAACTTCCCTCAGAAACTAAGATGTTATACAAGCTTCAGAAAGCTGTATATGGTCTAAAGCAAGCACCAAGAGCTTGGTATGATACCTTAGCTAAGTTCTTGCTGGATAATGGTTTCAAGAAAGGTGAAGTTGATAAAACCTTGTTTACCATGAACCATGATGGTAAAATACTCTTAGTTCAAATTTATGTGGATGACATAATTTTTGGATCTAAGGACAAGTAACTTTGTGATGATTTTGCCAAACTCATGACAAACAAATTTGAAATGAGTATGATGGGAAAATTGAATTATTTCCTAGGATTGCAAGTCAAGCAACTCAAAGATGGAATATTCATAAATCAAGCAAAGTATGCGAAAGAAATGCTCATAAAGTTTAGGATCAAAGAGGAAGAGAAACCTGAAAAGATCCCTATGAGTGTTGGTACCAAATTGGGCTATACTAAAGAAGATAAAAGTGTTGAAGAACACAAGTATAGGAAGCTCATTGGTTCCTTGTTGTATTTAACAGCAAGTAGACCTGACATTCAGTATGCTGTTTGTGTGTGTGCAAGATTCCAATCTGATCCAAGAGAATCACACTACAAAAAGGCACTTAAGACACTGAAATATGTCAAAGGTACAGTCAATGTTGGATTATGGTATCCTAAAGATTCTGGACTTGAATTGGTTGGTTATTCTGATGCTGATCATGGAGGATCAACTCTTGATAGAAAAAGTACCTCTGGAACTTGTCAGTTTTTGGGTACTAGATTAATATCATGGTTCAGTAAGAAGCAAACATGTGTTGCCAATTCATCTACTGAATCTGAGTACATTGCGGCTGGTTGTTGCACAGCTCAAATCCTTTGGATTCAGCAACAATTAAGAGATTATGGTATTTCTGCAAAGAAAACACCAATCTTTTGTGATAATACGAGTGCTATTGCTATCACGCAAAATCCTAAGTTTCACTCAAGGACAAAACACATTGATATTAGACATCATTTCATTAGAGATCATGTGGAAAAGGGAGATATTGAGGTTGTCAAAGTGGGTACTGATGATCAACTTGCTGACATCTTTACCAAGCCCCTACCAGATAATAGATTCACAATGCTAAGGTATAACCTTGGATTGATTGAATTACCTCAATAAAGGATACAATTGGCAGAATGCTGAAACAGGTATTCAGCAAGCCAAAGTATTCTTACTTAATTAAAAGCTCCTTCCACTAATTTCTTCTAAGAAATGATAGGTCACTACATGATTGCTGAAACAGGCATTCAGCAAGTAATTCCTTTAAAACGGGAATTTGTTAGGAAAACTTTATCACTTGCTGAGACAGGCACTCAGTAAGAGAAAAACCTTAAAGATTGCTGAAACGGGTATTCAGACAATCATAGATATTGAAACAGGTATTCATGTATCAAGGGAATATTCTGAGAAGGGAACTCAGAAAAGAGCAAAACTCACCTCTCAGATTTTACCAAAAGATATCTCAAGTATAAAAAAGAATTTACTGATACGGGAACTCAGAAATATCTTTTGAACTTAAGGAAATATGAGATGTCTGAGTAAGGGGGAACTTTCAGCAAGTAACAAGGTTATTTATGCAAACTCGCTGAAAATATTCTTGTTTATTTCAGCAAGCAATCAAATCCCATAAATCTCGGTAAAATCATGACGTTAATCGGGCACAGATAAACTCAGTAATAATCATGACATGAAATACAATCGTGGTCATTGATTAAAAGGAGTTATTGATCTAACGGTTAACATTACAAAGAGAAAGAGTGCTCTGGCGGTTTTTGTTAGTGGGCCACTACGCATTTAATGCAAAGGCTCCACTAACGCCATTGTTTCTCTGTTTTACCCTTGCTGAGAACTCAAATCGATTGAGATTCTTGCACATCAGGGACACTATATAAAGGAGTTAGAGAAAGACAAAATTCTTTAACTCACATTTCCTTTCTCTGCAAATCTTAGCCTGAATCTACTGTACCTCCGGTCAAAAAGCAAACAATCTTTTTCGTACACATTTCTCTTCTATATAAAGAAATGGCACCAAAGAGACAGTCATCTAAGACATCAAAGTCGTCAAAGGTTGACAGTGCTGAAAAACGCACTGCTCCGGTGACTAACACAGCGAAAGTTGTGTTGAAAAACGATAGAATCACAGAAAAACCTATGCCTCCCTCATATCTTGACACTGCAAAGTGTGAGATGATGATGCAATGGGGTGGTTTTGCGAAAGAGAAGTATATCCGATACTTTTATGAACAAGAACTAGACGGTGACAATGAGGAGGTGCTTGACTTCATTAAACAGCAAGGCCTCACTCACTTTATAACAACTCGCCCTAAGCAAGTGAGCATGTTAGATACTATGGAGTTCTACAACAATGCAGAAATCCAGTCCCTAACTGATAGTCAAGGAGTCACTGAAAAAGTGATCTTTTCTACAGTTCAGAACACGCAAATCGTCCTGAAATGGACTGATTTAGCAGAAATATTTCAGATTCCAACCACTGGAACTGAAGATGACATCACTGCCACTGATGAAGAGATAGAAGCCTTCTACAGTGATGTCAGAAATGAGAAAATGAAGAAATGAGAGATTGCTCCCGTGACTTGGACAAAGCACGTTAAGAGGAAGCATCTCTGCCACTCACTTGGTCTGGTAGCTCTGCTACTAATCAAAGTCTTAGACTCCCAAGTTGGAGGAATAGACCAAGTAGGCTTGAGAAGGTGGCCGCTGCTGATGCATATCTATGAGAACAAAACGGAGCTAAACTGGGCAAAGTACATTTTCAACAGACTTGTTGATTGTGTTACTAAATTCAAGGTCAAGGTTGAAGACAACAAGGTCTCACCTACCTTCCCAGTCATGTATGGACTGAAGATATTCTATATCCTTGAACACTTCAGGATTCAGCTGAGAAACCCATTGCCAATCAAGAAATTTGTATGCAATGTGGGAAGAGCCTTCTACAAGCAAAATGTACCTAAGACTGCTGGCAAGAAACTCGAAAAATCAAAGAAGACAACAGCTGCAAATGTTGTCAGCACAAGCCAGCAAGAAAGGTATACAACAGCTGCAGATGTCACCACTCAGCAAGAAAATGTTCCAGCAACTGAAAAAGTTGTTGATGAAACTGCTGCAGATGGTGATCATGATGAAACTGCTGTAGATGGTGATCATGCCAAGACCACTACACCCGTTGCTGAAAATGCAACTACTGACGCCACTGCTGGGAAACTGGAAAAATCAAAGAAGAAAAAGAGGAAAGCTGATGATGACACTCAGACTGCAGCGTCATCAGCTAACCCCGTCCCCAAGAGAAAAAGGACAAATAACCCAAGAAAGAAAACACTGGCTCGCAAGTCAGTACCAATTGTCCATGATCTTTCAGACGATTCCCAAGCAGTTGTTCAAAAGCAAGCTCCAGTAGATGTTGACAAGGTGGTTACTGAAACCTATGTCAGCAATGTTGAAGTGTTTGCGGAAGCCTTCAACAATCAACTTAATGTTGATTCATCTACTGGGAATAGACCACAAGGCAGTGGAAATGAAATTCCTGCCCCAATCCCAAATACCTACATTGTAGATAATCTTGATGATCAGACTCTGGAACCAGTGGCTGATATCGCTGCTGATATAAGAACCGCGCCACTTGCTGAAGCTGCCGTTGCTGACAAGATGGTTGCTGAACAAGCAACTCATCAAGTTTCTGAAGAACCATTTGCTGAGACCGCAATGGTTCAAGTCCCAGAAGTTGCTGAAACAACACAAGAAGCATTATTCGACGATGCATCTCGTGATGCTGCGAATACTGGCCCCAGTTCACCAAAAACATCAATTGACAAAGTTCAGCTTGTGCTGGAAGAAATAAGCCATCAAATGGAGTTGGATATTGAAGAAACATCCAACAAATCAATCGATGTTTTTATGACAAGCAGTGAGCTTAAGGGTCAAGATGCCTCTACTCAACTTGTCATTTCAGAAACAAGGGAGATTGTTGAAACCGCACAGCTTTCTCAAATAGAGCAAGAAAAGAAGTCTGCTGAAGAAACAGTCCCAGAAACTGAAGAAGCTGTTAATGCTGAAAGGACTGAGTCACCACCTGTCCTTCTTCAGCAGGTAGTTAACTCAACCATAAGCAAATCTTCACTTTCTGAAGCTCAAGATACAAGTCAGACGGTTGTTGAAGCCTCTGCACCAGAATCAACACTTCCTGCTCCGCAGGTAGTTAAAGTTTTTGGTAATACAACTAAGTTTGACAACTTAGTACTTGTATCTAACTCACATTTATTTCAGGATGAACAAATGGAGGATGCTTCTCAAGCTCCTCAAGGAATGGAAATAGTACCAGCACAAACAAGTGTGCAACATGAGCTTGCTGAAATTCAGCAGGTAAATCATGTTTCCGCTTTGGAATCTAAGACTATTATCCAAACCTTTCCTGCACATAATGTTATTCTTTTTCAGGCTCAAAAGGAGACCACTGAAGTGGTTCACATCACTGAAGATCCAAAAGTGAGTTCTGAGGAACTTTACTTAGACTTCAAGAGAACTACCTTGTTAAGAGTTGCTAAGTCTGTCAGCAACTGGCAAAGGTACAGAAGGATGGACTTTTCTGACCTTCATCTTCATCTATCCAACGAGAAAAAGAGGTCTTCTCTGCTGAAACTCGAGACCTTTGTCCACTCTATACTTCCGGAAGACATGTCATATTCTCAGCTAATAAGCTCAAATCTGATTGCTCAAATCAGAGAGAATATGAAGGCCAAATTTAAGAGTGCCTCTCCAGCTGAACAAACTATGATGCTCAAGGGTTCCTTTGTACCCGTGGTGGCTGATCCCCACAAAATCAATGAAGAAGAGGAAGTTATGAGTGTTGCTTTGTACAAGCATCTCGGGTTGGTCATATTAACAGATGATGATGAAGAGGAAGAAGATGAAAACATCCCTACTGATCCCAGTGATGATGAAGGGAAAGATTCTAAGGATAAAAAGGACGACGATGATGACAATCAAGGTCCTAGTCCTGATGCTGGTGGACTTAAACTGACAGTTGCTAAAACTGAGAATCAAGACAATCAGCAAGCTCATCAAGCACCAAGTCAGCAAGAATCTCAACCTGCTCCTGATGAAACCGGTACTCAAGCACCTGTACAAGGCGCTGATACTGAAGAAGAATATGCCAGAAAGCGAGCCGCTTTGAAACTTGGCAAGGGCAAGCTTTCTGATGCCGAGTTATCTTTACTCGATGTCAAGGTCACTGGTCCAAACCTTGATGATGATGAAGAGATGGATGAAGATTACCAAAGAGCACTTCAAAATAGTCTCCAAATTCATGCAAGGCATACGCAGAATTTGCATATTGCTCAATCTTCAGGAGTACAGCCACAGGAAGTCCCCTCCCTTCCACTTACTACTGGTGAAACTCCAGCAATTGAGTCTAAAACGTTGCCCTCAGCAACTACTCAATTAAAACTTACTACTGGTGAAACTCCAGTCGTTGAGTCTGAAGCGTTGCCATCAGCAACCACTCAACCAGAAAGGAATGAAGCTACCGATTTAGGTTCCAAGGTTGCTGGCCTTGATGAATCTGAGGATGAAGATGATCTTTCAGCAAATGAGGATGATAAATCAAAGAAAGACCCCAAAGTGGTTGAAATTCCTCCTCCTGACTACGAACATGATGTAGGAGATGACTTGAGAAGTCATTTGCTGACAAAAGAGAATCAATTTGCTTCTGAGCTCAAAGTTCATTCCTTCACCCCAAATTTAGTGCCGTTTCCACGTGTGGAGGATTTTACTCCAAGAATTTTGGCACTTATGGAAGTCCACAAAGCCTGCAAAGCAGAAGATGATGCACTGCTTGCTGAGAGTCCGCTTGACGTTGGAAAGATATTGGCTACTGTGCTGAAACGCACTACTACTCTTACAATAGCTCAGAAAGACATCAGTCTTTACCACAAAAGCTATGAAGAAGATGTAAGTCAAGCACTCCGGTTAGCAAAGTCTGCATTAGTCAAGGCTCAGACTTTCATTGAAGATAAGGTCGCAACAGAGCGCAGACATGAGGAGAATATGGTGAGTATCAAACAAGAATTGTCGAAGCTGGACCTCTGATCAGCAAGCAATCATTATGAAATACAACAGCCTAAGCACTCTTGTTGAAAATTGCAATGAGTTCTTCTATTTGCACCTTACTCCAATGATGCAATCCATGTCTAAGGGGGAAGATAAGCAAAAGAGATCTTCAAGAAAGAAAACCCCTACTGAAGCGCCACTGACTATAAAACCTCTTGCTGAAAGAGAGCAAAGTTCTAAAAGACAAGCAGATTCTGAGTTGAATTCAGCAAGTCCGAAAAAGAGAAAAACTACTGCTGAAACTCAAGAACTCTGTCACACTGAAAGTCATCAATATCCGAATAATGAAGATGATGATGATGATGATGACAATCAGACCATAGCTCAAGCCATAAGAGCTAGACCAATAATAGCCTTAACTCCGTCTGGCTATTCAAAGCATTTCTCTTCTGACTCAAGATTTTCAGCAAGAGATCAAGAAAATGCAAAGTCAAGAAGAAGAAGGGAAAGGCAGGAAGAAAAGAGGTTGGCCAGCCTTGCTATTGGCTCCGGCATTGAATATACAAAGACCAGCAATGAGGAAACCACTCAGAATGTGATGAGAAACGTTCATGGTTGCAGGATCTTAAAGCTGGAAGACTTGTTGGTAAATGAGTTCTTTCCAACTGCTATACTGAACCAAATGTATACTTTGGATTGATCTCAAGGTGAAAAGAAAAGAAAGGGATCCTCCTTCCCTACCAAGAAATATTGTTGGGAGATGGCTGAATGTGGAAGTCTTAGTAAGAAGAACTTCAATTGGTAAGTCCATAAAACAAGAACCTGATTTGATAAAACCAATTGGTGTTGCCTATTACTCTGACCTTGTGACCAAGAAATCAAAGAAGAAACTTGGATTGATTCCTTATGAGTATTTCTATCTCACTGCTAAGGATAAAGAAGAAGATCTTCTCTGGTTAAGGAAGATTCATCCTAAAAGCATTTCAGATACACAACTTCTCCATGCCAGCAATTGGGGCATGCATTTGTGGGTAGTTCACTACATGGAAATGAATTTGAAAGTACAAAAGCAAGATAGTGACATCTTAAGGAACAAAAGCCTTAGAATTTGAATTCAAACGGCTCTTTGATTCACTATAAATAGAGGTCATCCGGCAAAGAGTTGAAGTGTGTCAACAACGTGATCAAACTCTCACTTGTGCTTAAACTCACATACCATTCAAATACTTTTTACTGCCATTGATCCGTTCCAAGACTTAAAGCTTGAAAAAGCTACTTGTGAAGAAGTAGAACATACTCGGCTAAGAAATTAGTTAAGTGTTCTTTCTTTCGAACAAGAACAAGTCTTGACACCAGAAACAATCAAACTTGTCTACTGCAAAGTATTCAAAGTTTTGTTTCTTAGATTACTTGTTGTAACTGAATAAGTTATAATTAAGTTATCTCATCCCAAACCTCTCTAACTGAAAATACACCCTTTCAGGCGTGATATTCAGGGGGAACTTAATCGAGCATAGTGTTGCTGATTAAAAGTCCCAAGTTTGGTGGAGAACAAGGTTTCGTTCTCTAGTTAGGTTTGAAACGAAGCAAGTGTGCTTTGGTTTCTGTTTGAATCGCTTTAGATAGGTGTTGTAAGGAACCTCAAACTTGTCTTATTGGATTCAGTCCTAGAAAGGACAAAGTGGATTAGTTGAGAGATTACGCCACTCTCAGATACCACTATAAAAGTGTTTGTGTGATTTACTTACTGCATTTAGTTTTCAGCAAAGCTTATCTATCTGTACACAGTCACTCACTTCACTTGCTGAAACTATCACTTACTGACAAAGCACTTATTGTATCAAAGACTTCCGCTCTCTGATTTTAAGTATCAGCAAAACTAGTTACTGAGAAGTAACTTGCGCTTGCTGAGAAAGTTAAGTATCAGCAAACTCATTACTGAAAATTAATAAGTATTTGCTGAGAAAGTTTTTAAACGACGAAAGTTTGAAAAGACTATTCACCCTCCCCCCCCTCTAGTCTTTTCTTGTTGTTTAAAGGGACCAACACATGCAGAAGTTCAAAGACAGTGTCCTGTCCTTCCTCCTCGGTATCCGGCTAGAGACTGCTCAGTCCTTCATGGCTTCCACTACCTATAAGTTGGCCACATAGGACATTAAGGATTCAGCGCGCGAGGAGGTTGTTTTTTCTTGCATCGGGCAGCTAAAACGGATCGACCTTCTGCCAAAAGACTTTGATGCGGACGCGCGCGAGGATATGCACGCTGGTCGAAGAGAGGACTTGTCTCGATATCCCGACGAGGTTCCGACTGATGAAATGCATCATGCATGTGAATTCGGGGAGCTGGTCAACGATCCGGAAGTGACATATTCGAGTAATCCCTCTTATCTTCCTCGGTGGGTTCTTGAGTGCCTAAGGGCCGGGGTGCTTCATCCTTTTGAGAAGGATCCTCTTCGCAACGCACATTGGATTCAATAAACCGGTTATGGGGCGCGAGAACTTTGTGGAGCCAGAGCTGATAACTTATGCAAACGCCATCAAGGAGGCTCGCGAGAAGGATAGCGATGGAAATGTGCATTCTCTACAGAGCCCCAACCGAGGAGGTGCATCGACTAGTAGCACTCCGGTCACTCCGAGCGACTTTACTACCACCAGAACTCGTTGAACCGGGGAGCTTTGAAGACTTAGAAGCCCGAGTATGCTCGGTGAAGTTGTACTTTTTTCCTTAAAGTTATTTCCGAACAATTTTCTATGCTTTCTATTCGGCCCTTTGTGGCACCTGCTCGAACTCGGTTGTAATGTAATTGACAACTTCTCCATTTTCGTAGTCCTCGTTCTTTCAATCCAATGCTTTTTACTTCTCGCTCTATTGTTTTATACTTATGCATTTTACTAACTCCTTGTAGTTATGATGTATAACTGGGTTAGAGTAGCAACTTTGCAGGATACTAGGATCGAGGAAGTCTTGTCCTAGCTCTCCTTATGAACTAAAAAAATCTTAGTATTGGTGGCATTGCCCGTATGTCATGACATTCCGCCAATTAGATAATCCATTCAAAATATTCCTACGTGTAGGAACCTTGCTTCTCGATCTAAGTTGTCAGTCGCTTCTCATTACTCTCCTCGGATCCTTTTCTTTAAAGGATTTGGCCGATGAATCGAGGAGTACACAAATCGAGGAGGTTTGGATCATGCAGAATTGAGTTCTCTTTTCTTTGAGAAGGATCGAGAAGGAAATGATTTGGAAGTAGATCGAGCATATCTTTTCTGTATTTATGGTCGAACTTCAGGAAATATAAAGCTTCATCTTAACACTTTCTTGTTGAAAGATATGCATTGCATTGATTTGTTGGAAATTCAATTACAATGGTGGGCTTCATGGACGGCTTTCTTACAACTTTTTCCATACTTCAGAGGTTTCTCTACTTCGAACTTCTACTTCCTAAAAAATTTAAACCAAAAAGATGAGGGTACCTCTCACACACACTTGTGAGGAATCCCTCTCGATCCAAGAGTTGGGGCCCTTTCACAGGAGCTCTTCAAAAAGCTTGTTTCTCATACACCTTAAGCATAGAACCTCCGGAGGTTGGAGGTATTCCATGGGTTCTTCAACACTCTTCCTTCCATGTCTTGGAGACGGTAGCTTCCATTGGACCTTGCTTCAACAATCTTGTAGGGGCCTTCCCAGTTGGGTTGCATCTTCCCAACTTTGCCCAGGATGTCCGCTCTTTGGAGTACTAGGTTTCCTACCTGGAAGTCTCTGTCCTTCACACTCTTGTCGTAGGCTCTCGCGATCAACGCTTGGTACCTCAGGATGTTGGCTAAAGCGGCGCTTCTCGCTTCATCTAGCGTCTCTAGATCGAACATCCTCGTGGTATGATTGTCCTCGGGTTGATACCCTTGGATCCTGAGAGTCTCCACGACCACTTCTGCTGGTATGACCGCTTCAGAACCATAAACTAGAGAGAAGGGGGTTTCCCTTGTGGCAGTCTTCGAAGTTGTGTAATATACCCATACCACTCCATCAAGCTCGTCGACCCAATCCTTGTTGGTGGCGAATCTCTTTTGCAAGTTGTTGACGAGGATTTCATTGACGGCTTCTGTTTGCCCGTTGGATTGAGGATGTCCGACTGAGGTGTACCTCCTCTCAATCTTCATTTCCTTGCACCACTCGTTGAACCTATGTCCGCAAAACTGAGAGCCATTATCCGAGATGAGGACTCTGGGTAGGCCAAATCGACACACGATGTTTCTCCATAATGGACACTGCCTCAACTTCCGCCCATTTGCTAAAGTATTCTACGGCAACAATGATGAACTTCTTCTGCCCCGTGCCTCTTGGGAAAGGACCGACTATGTCGATACCCCAAATATCAAAAGGGCAAGTGATCGAGATAGGCATAAGGGGCTTGGCTGGGACATTGATTAGATTGGCGTGCAACTGACACTCCTCGCACTTCCTCACAAATCGAGCAGCATCTTCGCAAACACTTGGCGAGTAGTAGCCTTGGCGGATGACTTTTTGTGCAAGGGTTCTCCCACCAGCATGGTCTCCGCAACTTCCTTGGTGCATTTCTCCCAAAACTTTTTGCACTTCTTGCTCAGCGACACATCTCAAGTAGACTCCCTCAAAGGATCTCTTATACAAGTGGTCTCCTTGTATGATGTAGCGGCCAGCTTTTCCTTTGATTTTTCGTGCTTCAGCTTTCTCACGAGGAAGCCTACCGTGCATGAGATAGGTAGCGATCCCCTGCATCCAACTTGGTTGAGCATCAATGGCCAAGACGTTTGGCTTTGATGACCATAGAGATGATGCATTGATTTTCATAAGTATCACATTCCGGGTATCCACTCCTCTAGAGGCTAAAGCGTATTTTGATAAAGCATTTGCTCTTTGGTTGAGATCTCTCGAGAATTTTTCAATCTCACAACTTTCAAACTTATGGATTTCTTCTGTGATGGCGCTCTTGTACTCGGCTAGTGAATCCTTCTTTGTTTTGAACTTTCCTGAGATTTGCTTCTCGGCCAATTGAGAGTCAGTGAAGAGGTGGAACTTTTTCACTTCAAGTGCTTTTGCCATACGTAGAGCTATGAGGATAGCTTCATACTCAGCTTCATTAGAGACCGGAAAGCTTAGAGTAACGGCGCACTCGAGCTCCGCTTCTCCTGGACTTTTGAAGTAGATTCCTATTCCGCCATTTTTTCCCGAGGAATATCCATCAACATGAAGAATCCACACGTCCCCATGGTCGGTGAGCTCTTTAGGTTTTGAATAGACGTTCTCCTTAACCTTAGGCTCCTCAATTTTTTCTGCTAGGAACACTTCGTGTCTTTTCCTCTTTGATTGTGACATTTCTTTGAGTTCTTTCAGAGTATCTTCTAAAGCTTGCATTGCCTCGCTCTGCCGTGGTCGCTCCTCGACCATTATCATGACATTTTGGCTTTCTGGAGGGTTTTCCTCTGACACTTCCTTAGAGGGGTACTCTACCAGGAAGACGGCAATAACTTGGGCTTTTTTGGACAACGATGCTTGGTAGTCAATGTCATACTCGCTCTGATAGTGTATATGTCCTAGAGACAGTCCTTATTAAGGGCATGGAGCCCTTACAGAGGGCATATATGTACTACTACACATGTCAACGTAATATGATATATGTTTGTCGTTTTACTATTGAGTATCGCTTTCATATTCATATTACACTAGGCATGCAGCATGTCATATCTCTAATTCTGTCTGTATTGATATTAAACATGTCCCCTCGGATAGATGACCGATCACACAGATAGTGGGAGATGTGAGTTATCATCTATCCCAAACTCTCCCTAGTCGAGGTTCATCTCGGATGTAGGGGTCTGAATGAACCAGATGAGACTAATATGCGTGGAGGTTATACTTGTTGGAGCAAGTGTGAGCCGATCCCACGGCCACGGAACGGATTGTTGGACAATCGAGAAACGTTCCCTTAACTGCGCATAGTTGTTCGAAGAATGATTATCGAACAATGGAAGTACCCACCGGACACTCCAATCGATGAATACTCTACACCGAAGTGTCTATGGGAACCGGTAAGTTGTCGAAGTGATGCCAGTCGTCCTTTGGACTTACAGGACTTTGTCATCACATTTGTTGCCCCATATCCTTGGTGGACCCGTCGATGTCAGCTCTGAATAAGCAGTTGACCTAAGACACGATCCAGGATTATGGCTACATACAAATGGGGATGATAAGTGTTTCTGTGAAGGATTCATCTCTCAAGTGTAGCACAGGAGAGCGCTGCTCATAGTCGTTCATAGTTGTGATTGGTAAAACCGCTGGCCAGCGTATCAATATTATTATGATGGTCATAATAGATATTGGATTCACCATGCAACTCACTGAAGACGCCCGTGGATGTATTATTGGGATAGACACTTCATCGATCCTAGATACATTCGAGCAAGTCAGATGAAGGGACGTTACCATCGTCGCGTTGAGCGCAACAGGCTTCGCAACGAAAGGGTTTGCTTTGAGAAACCTCTCAAATGTCCTCATGTATTAATATTGCAAATGGAACCGTCTAGGAATTCCATTTTTCCTAGTCTAGGACTTGCTTAATACAATGAGGCCCTATGGGTCACACTATGTGGTGATTCAGCTTATCCAATATCCTTGAAGATGGAATCGCAATTAATTTGGAATTAATTGTTTGATGGATTATAATTAATTTGGAATTAATTATAATATTTAGTGGCTCAATTAATGATTTGGAATGATTAATTGAATTGGCTAATTAATTGTATTTTATGTAAATACAATTAAAGATTATATGTTAGAAATATAATAGAGGTTTGATTTGAAAGGATATGTTAATTTAGAATTAACATATGAACATGGGCAAAATCTACTTGGAGTTTGAATTGCCTTAGAACTATAAGTTGGTCCCAAAATCGGGACCCACCTATCACCCTTAGGACGCGCGCGCGCGCGAGATGGAGTAGGGGAAGGAGTTCGACTCCTTCCTCTATTAGAAGTCTAAGGGATAAATTAAATTTTCCTAATTGAGTTTTAATTTGATTGGGAATGAATCTAGACTTGAAATTGGTTTCCTAGTGGGATAAGAAATAGATTCTTATTCCTTTATGAAGTCTAATTGCTTATGTTTTAGGCTTCTATTGACTACTATATATAGTAGACTATTAGAGAGCTTTTGACATAGATTTTCACACAGTTGAAGAATCAATTCTTAGAGAATAATTCTACCCAATTTTCTTAGAGAAAATAAAAAGCTCTCCCCTCCTCTATAAGTCACACGCGCACGCCACCTTGCCGAAGGAATCGCCGCCCCATCTTCTTTCCGATAGGTTGTTCATCCGTGGATACCAAGGTTGAGGTTCTAGGAGCTGGAAACTAACTTTTATTGTCTTGCACATAATCAAAGTATTGCAGATATCTTCGACTTCGACGAAGGAGAAGATACACCGGATTATTACGAAGACTTGGAAGCTGCTTTGGAAGTAAGGTTAGTCTTCTAATTGACGTGTTTAAATATATACGACATATACATAATCAATTAACCTGTATGTTAAGAAATTTTTTGAAATTCCGCTGCGTACCATAGGGGTAACTCTGACCGTATTTTCTTACAGTGATATCAAAGCCAGGTTAATTGATTACGTATATACGTATATATATTGTATGCTTTTGTAGTTTATGTGGATGCAATTGATTCTATGATTAATTCGATTTTCAAAAGTTTTTTTTTTTTTTTATAAATTTAGAATTTATATTTTTTCAAAAAAAAATAAAATAATAATAACAATAATTATATATATTGACCGGGCCGCCTGCGTGACGCAGGCGGCGTATGATTTAATTGTAATTGTTTTTAACTAGAGGGGTTAAATTTAATTAGTATAAAGTTAAAGGGCTTATTTGTAATTTATCAATTTATTGTTTATTGCAAATTAGTCCTTCTACTTTTGAATTTTAGATTTAACACCTCTAAGGTTTCAAAAATTACAATTAAGTCCTTCGAGTTTTTGAAAATTGCTACTTGGTCAATAGAATTTTCGATTTTTCAATCTAGTCCAAATTTTCAATTATTTCATAGAGATTATAATTATGGGATTATAATTTTCATAATGAAATTATGAAGTCATTTGGCATCCACATAGGCTACTACTTGTTTGTTTGCTCGATATGCTATTGTTTGACAATGCATGTTTAAATACCAAGTATTTTACTTTCCGTTCGACCGCTTTGCATGCGAGGGTAGGCGGCACCCTCTTATATGTCGGACCGCATATTTTATGTATGGGTAGGCGGCACCCATTATGTGCTTGACCGCGTTTAGAACTAGAATGGATAGGCGGCATCCATTACGTGTAGACCGCTCATGCAAGATGGGTAGGTGGCGCCCTTATTTGTTTGTAGATGACTGATAACAACCCTCAAGCAACAAGCCCCAAACAATATAAGTGCAGAAATATGTATATGTATGTATTTCTGAGATGCTTTCCATGGGGTGCTTCAATTCTGAACTTTCATTGCGTTTCCCTGTATTGGCGACCTCGTCTTACAGACTCGCAGTGATCGTCAGATTAGAGTATGGTTATAACCAACTGCATATTGTATCTAGAGACCTCGATAGGTACAATATGTAGAGCATCGGGTTAAATTAGATTTAACAACCAAGAGTTGCGTGACGCAATTGGATAGTCCTACCGGTCATATTATGCTATGCGACCAGCCCCCGTTGTGATAGTGTATATGTCCTAGAGACTGTCCTTACTAAGGGCATGGTGCCCTTGTAGAGGACATATATGTACTATTACACAGGTCAACGTAATATAATATATGTTTGTTTCATTTTTACTGTTGAGTATTGCTTTCATATTTATATTACACCAGGCTGCAGCATGTCATATCTATATTGCTGTCTGTATAGATACTGAACATGTCCCCTCGAATAGATGACCGATCACACAGTTAGTGGGAGCTATGTGAGTTATGATCTATCCCAAACTCTCCCTAGTCGTGGTACATCTCGGATGTGGGGGTCTGAATGAACCTGACAAGACTAGTATGCGTGGAGGTTATACTTGTTAGAGCAAGTGTGAGCCGATCCCACGGCCACGGAACGGATTGTTGGACAATCAAGGAACGTTCCCATAACTGCGCATAGTTGTTCGAAGAAGCTTTATCGAACAATGGAAGTACCCACCGGACACTCCCATCGATGTATACTCTACACCGAATGTGTCTATGGGAACCGGTGAGTTGTCAAAGTGATGCCATTCGTCCTATGTACTTACAGGACTTTATCATCACATTTGTTGCTCCATATCCTTGGTGGACCCGTCGATGTCAGCTCTGAATAAGCAGTTGACCTAAGACACGATCCAGGATTATGGCTAAATACAAATGGGGGTGATAAGTGATTCTGTGAAGGATTCATCTCTCAAGTGTAGCACAGGAGAGCACTGCTCGTAGTCTGCATAGTTGTGTTGGTAAAGTCACTGGCTAGTGAAAATGATATATTATGATGGTCATAAGTATATCTTAACCGAACAACTCCCTGAGACGCCCGTGGATGTATTATTGGGATAGACACTTCATCGATCCTAGATACATTCGAGCAAGTCAGATGAAGGGACGTTACCATCGCCGCGTTGAGCGCAACAGGCTTCGCAACGAAAGGGTTAGCTTTGAGAAACCTCTCAAACGTCCTCGCGTATTAATACTGCAAATGGAACCGTCTAGGAATTCCATGTTGCCTAGTCTAGGACTTGCTTAATACGGTGAGGCCCTATGGGTCACACTATGTGGTGATTCAGCCTATCAGAATATCCTTGAAGATGGAATCGCAATTAATTTGGAATTAATTGTGATAGATGGATTATAATCGATTTGGAATTAATTATAATAATTGGTGGCTCAATTAATGATTTGGAATTATTAATTGAATTGGCTAATTAATTGTATTTTATGTAAATACAATTAAAGATTATATTTTGGAAATATAATGGAGGTTTGATTGTGAAGTATATGTTAATTTGGAATTAACATATGCACTTGGGCAAAATCTACTTGGAGTTTGGATTGCCTTAGAAATATATGTGGATCCCAAAAGTGGGACCCACGTCCCGTAGGACAGGCGCGCGCGCGCGCGCGCGTGATAGAATAGGGGAAGGAGTTCGACTCCTTCCTCTATTAGAAGTCCAAGGGATAAGTTAGATTTTCCTGATTGAGTTTTGATTTGATTGGGAATGAATCTAGACTTGATATTGGTTTCCTTGTGCGATAAGAATTAGATTCTTATTCCTTTACGAAGTCTAATTGCTTATGCTTTAGGCTTCTATAGACTACTATATATAGTAGACTATTGGAGAGAGTTTTATACACAGTTATATACGGTTACATGCGATTTGATCACAGTCTTCCTACCCAGTTTTCTTAGAGAAAATAAAAACTCTCCCCTCCTCTCCTTAAGCCACGCGCGCGCACACCGCCACCGGAGGGAATTGCCGCCCCGTCTTCTTGGTCACATAAAGAATATCCTAGCATTCTTCCGATAGGCTGTTCATCCGTGGATACCAAGGTTGAGGTTCTAGGAGCTGGAAACTAACTCTTATTGTCTTGCAGATATACAGAGTATTGTAGATATCTTCGACTTCGACGAAGGAGAAGATACACCGGATTATTACGAGGACTTGGAAGCTGCTTTGGAAGTAAGGTTAGTCTTCTAATTGACGTGTTTATATATATACGACATATGCATAATCAATTAACCAGTATGTTAAGAAAAATTTTAAAATTCCGCTGCGTACCCTAGGGGTAACTCTGACCATATTTTCTTACACGTTGGAGTATACTATAGTATGGATTTGGATCTTGGCCACTAAGGTAACTTGTTGGATGATGAACGCGGATGTCGTGCTCCGAATTCAAGCAAATAATATTTGTTATTTAGCCAAAGGCAATCCACAACTACAACGAAAACCGTAGTGTAGTAGTAGAATGACTCGAGTGTCGTTCTCTCAGGACTATAACTAGCTTTATCAAATCTAATTTAGAATATAAAAACAACAGACAGATAGCAAAGGGGGTTTTTCTAACAGATTATGGAGATTTGTGATAGTATGATCCTTCAAAGCATAACGGGTCGATAATCATGCATAAATTCTTCGGACTTGCATGGAGATCTTTGAATCAATCTAGTGTCCTGTTGCAATTATTAAGCACTACGAAGATAATGGGTCTGACAAGTCAATCACTATTGTCCTAATGTGTTCCGTAATTATTCAACACTACAAAGATAAACTCGCGAACAGGTCGACAAGGGTCCAATTGTGCATAATAATTAATACAACATACAAGAATTTAGGCTGTGCCTGATCACCGAAATAAAGCAATAACACGGAGTATAATGCGCGATATAGCCATTAGCATGATTATCTTCCCTTCGCTAAGAATTCACATACTACCACCAACGATAAGTTTAGCTACTCATAATAGGCATGCAATCAACAGAAATCATAGAAGAAAACATGTTGAAAGATAAATAAGAATAAGTAGAATAAACTATAAGATACAAAGTTACCGAAGGTTGTCAATCTCCGGAGAATTGCGATCCTACGAGCTCCAAACTGGTATGAAAAAGTATCCCCTAATCTACGAACCCCCAGAACAGGCTCTGGGAAGTCCCTACCTAAAACTACAGAGAGAGGTGAGAAAGTAGGTCTGGAAAAGTATGATTTTCGGAGAAACTGAGCAACTATATATAGGCTTCGAATTACTGTGGGGCGGTTCGCCCCAGAGTATTTCTCGCGGAATTCCGCGTTTTCGACGCGTTTTTGGATTTCTTCCCCTTTTCGGACTCGGTTTCTGACTTCTAGTGGCCTTCTAACCTCCAGATTCGACCCCTAGACTCCAAATCCTATCCGGAAATCCTCGAATTTCAACCAAAACCGGTAAAATAAAATCTAAAGGGAAACGTGACACTATTCTAATAAAATGTACTAAAACATAGCTTAAATTAACATAGAGGATAGCTAAAATAGGTGAAAAAGACTCTAATCAAAGTGTAAAATACAAACATATATTATATTACGTTGACCTGTGTAATAGTACATATACGCCCTCTGTAAGGGCTCTATGCCCTTAGTAAGGACTGTCTCTAGGATATATACACTATCAATCTCCCACTTGGACTAGAGCCAGTCACCTTTATGCCTAATACCCAGATTAGCATAATGTCTTAAGTGGACTTCCACTGATAAGACCTTGGTGAAAGGATCAGCCACGTTGTCCATGGTAGAGACACGTTCTATACTAACTTCTTCTCTATCTATAATCTCACGTATAACGTGATATTTTCTAAGTACATGTTTGTTCTTGTTTGTAGACCTAGGCTCCCTAGCTTGAGCGACGACGCCCGTATTGTCACAATAAATCGTTATTGGACTGGGAGCAGGAACAACCCTCAATTCCTTCAAGAACTCTGAAATCCAGACAACTTCTTTCGATGCTTCTGATGTAGCAATGTACTCGGCTTCTGTGGATGAGTCAGCAACCGTGGCTTGCTTAGAACTCTTCCAACAGACAGCTCCTCCGTTCAATTTGAATACGTATCCTGTATGTGACTTAAAGTCATCAGGATCTGATTCAAATCCAGCGTCGACATACCCAGACATTTTTAGTTCTGGTTCTCCACCAAACACCAAGAACATCTCTTTAGTCCGTCGAAGGTACTTAAGAATGTTCTTTACAGCAGTCCAGTGAGGTACTCCTGGATTCTGTTGGTGTCGACAAGTGACACTAAGCGCATAAGCCACATCGGGCCTTGTGCAATTCATTGCATAAATTATAGACCCTACTGCCGAAGCATAGGGCACACGACTCATTGCATTTCTTTCTTCATCAGTTTTAGGATCATCCTTAACTGATAAGACAATCCCATGCCTAGCTGGGAGAAAGCCTCTCTTTCAGTCGTCCATCTTATAACGCTTAAGTATTTTGTCGATGTAGGTGGACTGTGTCATTCCTAACATCCTCTTGGATCTATCTCTAAAGATCTTGATCCCAAGGATGTAGTTCGCTTCACCCAAGTCCTTCATCGAGAAGGTACTTGATAACCAAACTTTAGTCTCTTCTAGCATAGAGACATTGTTTCCCATTATCAAAATGTCATCAACATAAATGATCATGAAAACGACTCCCTTGTCGATGTGCCTAGCGTAGATGATGAACGTGTCAGATTCAGTCAAATATATTTGTAATTAGCCAAAGGCAATCCACAACTACAACGAAAACCGTAGTGTAGCAGTAGAATGACTCGAGTGTCGTTCTCTCAGGACTATACTAGCTTTATCAAATCTAATTAAGAATATAAAAACAGCAGACAAATAGCAATAGGGGGTTTCTAGCAGATAATGGAGATTGGTGATAGTATGGTCCTTCTTAACATAATGGGTCGATAATCATGCATAAATTCCTCGGTCTTGCATAGAGATCTTTGAATCAATCTAGTGTCATGTTGCAAGTATTAAGCACTACGAAGATAATTTGGTCTGACTTGTCAACAACTAACGCCCTAATGTGTTCCGTAATTATTCAACACTACGAAGATAATTGGTCTGATGGTCGACAAGTGTCCAATTGTGCATAATGATCAATACAACATACGAGAATTTTTGTTACAACTGATCAACGAAATAAAGCAATGACACGGAGTATAATGCACGATATAGCCATTAGCATGATTATCTTCCCTCGCTAAGAATTCACATACTACCACCAACGATAAGTTTAGCTACTCATAATAGGCATGCAATCAATAGAAATCATAGAATAAAACATATTGAAAGAAGATAAAATAAGTAGATAAAAACTGTAAGATACAAAGTTACCGAAGGTTGTCAATCTCCGGATGATTGTGGTCCTACGAGCTCCAATCTGCTATGAAAAAGTATCCCCTAAGCTATGGAACTCCCAGGACAGGCCCCGGGAAGTCCCTACCTAAAACTATAGAGAGAGGTGAGAAAGTAGGCTTGGAAAGATATGATTTTCGGAGAGAAAACTGAGCACTATATATAGGCCCCGAATTATCACGGGGCGGTTCGCCCCACAGTGCGGCGGTTCGCCCCAGAGGTTTTTCCCGGAATTTCCGCGTTTTCGACGCGTTTTTGGATTTCTTCACCTTTTCGGACTCGGTTTCTGACTTCTAGTAGCCTTCTAACCTCCAGATTCGGCCCCTAGACTTCAAATCCTATCCGGAAACCTTCAGATACTCCAAATAGGCTTCTGGAACACCAATTCCTTGTAAACTTCAATATAATTGCTCAGAAATCTTCGAATTTCAACCAAAGCCTGTAAAATAAAATCTAAAGGGAAACGTGACACTATTCTAATAAAATGTACTAAAATATAGCCAAATTATCATAGAGGATAGCTAAAATAGGTGAAAAAGACTCGAATGAAAGTGTAAAATACACATTCATCAAACTCCCCAAACCGAACCTTTGCTTGTCCTCAAGCAACTAAGCTAGACTCTAATACAAAAAACATGCAAGACACAAAATGGAGTTTCATGCCAAATAAAATGAACTAATCTACTGAATCTACCAAATAACATATGAACAAAAACCATATGAATCAAAGCATGAATATAGGTTGAAGAATACCTCGATTGACTTATACACATCCACATAAGCACTTATGTCAAGATAAGATAGTCTCTCGTAACATTCTCTACCTGGACCTAGTCAGTGACGACGTAATGATGCATGCTAAGACACGAATGGTTGTCCCGTGCCTATGAAACTGAGGACTTACTGTTGTTCCACCATGTTAAGACTTTTCCTCAAAAGAGGTCGAACCAGTATTGGCTCTCATCAAAGGAAGGAGGGTTCCCTATAAAAGATAACACTCCCCTATTCTACCCATCTCTCAAGTAAAGTCTTAAACTATTCACCACTTCCTGAATGGCAGGACGAGGGTGGTCTAGAACAGATGACACTCAAGACAAAAAAGATAAAAAATAGAAAAAACACGATCACGAACAATACAAAAATGGAAAAGACTCAAAACTTTGCTAAACTGCTTTTTGGCTTTCTTTTTGGACCCTTCTTTGCTTTTTTAGGGTCTTCTTTTTTTTCTTTTTCTTTTTTTTCCAGATTCTTTTTTCTTTTTCTTTTTCTCTTTTCTTTCTGGAATTTTTTCTTTTCTTTTTTTTCGATTTTTCTAGCCAGCAGTGGCATAACAAAAAGAGAAACAAAATGACTCACACGACTTCCCCAAACCTATTCGAAAGAATAGGTTGGAGTACAAAATTCACGAAAAAGGAAAAATAAACTCACGATACGAAAAATGAAAAACAGAAACAAGTCTAATGATGGTGTAACCCCCTCCCCAAACCTATTCGGAAGAATAGGTTATAAACAAAGGATCACACAACCTCACACTACCTCCTTCCTAGGCATTTAGCAATCTCAAAGCATAGTGAAGACTTGTTGCCTCTTAGGTACATAATTACTCGGAAAAACAACCATAAGACCCTAACATGCATCATCCTATTATAAAGGCCTTCGTGAACTGCAATAGAGAAAACACCACTAAGTGATGTCGAGACTACCATGCTTAACTACGTGCAATACAAAAATGTGACAAGCCAAGCGAAAAAAACATCAAACAAATTCATAGAGATGAAGCATACGATTAATGACATAGCTAGTTGATCTACCCAATAAAAAAGTTCAAAAAAATTCGGCAATAAACTCCATATAAAACATGCAAGACTATCCTAGGATGAATGTAGTGAAATGCAACCTATAAAACTAAGAAAGCAATAAACGTGCAGATGCAAATGCAAACAAAGGACGAGATACTAATCGACACAAAGCCAAACAATACTTAACATCATGGTTCACATCCCATCCCCCTTACGATTCTTAGGCTAGCCCCCTAGCAAAAGAGAATGAGTAATAGAAGTGATACTAGATGTTACCGAAGGGTTTGGCCTCGGTTGGCTGAGTGTGGACAAGTGGAAGGACTAATCATCGGGATGGTAGTCCCCATAAAAGTCACTCCACATGTCATTCATGAGCTCATTGGACTGTCGTAGAGCTTCCTGCTGTTGCTGGATCAGCTGTTGCTGCTCCCACATGTGTTGTCTATCCTCTCGGCGATGCTCCTCGAATATCTCCCAATCGCGGTTGTGCTGGACAATGTGCCTGTCGATGTCCTGTCGGAACTGTACCATGCCCAATTCCTTTGTGACCCCAAACTTGACAGCGTCCTATATCTCGCTCTATTCGCTGCGGACTCAGGAATGTCAATCCTCCTATCGGGGATGATCGACTTTCCTCCGTCGGCCATCTCCGCCTCTAGCCGTTGTCGCACCTCTATCGCAGTGGCAGACAACTCGTACAAATCGTGAGATGGTTGGGAGCTTGATGCCACTCCCTTCCCCTTTTTGCTAGAGCCGGCTCTCCTTGTCCTCGGTGCCATGATTCCTACAAACAGCAATTAGTATCTTGTACGATGCAAAACAGACCTATGCTTATGTAAATAAACGAGTGAACAAACGAGTAAAATTCTCAAAAATCCAACTCCTCAAAATCCCAAAGCCTAGTCTAGCTAATCCATTACGTAACATATCAATGTACCTACTACAATAACATATCACATTATGCTCTTGCTAACAACAAATGCCTTGAATCACAAGGTTCAATCCATATCATAAAAATCAATTTCTATCATAAATCCTCAATCTCATCAATCATGCATTCTACCAATACATCCATCAATTTCATATCAATAAACACATGTTTAAACATGGAATGAAAGTAGGAGAGACAATTTCCTAACAAGACACATATCATCCAATTAGCAAAAATCTCAAATCATCAAACCAAGCCTAATTGAACATGTAATTGACAATGAATAACGAATCTAATCACATAAATCATCAACCCATACATCATACAAGCCTAATTGAAGCATAAATCAAAAAATCCCCAAATTGTAAAAATTAGGGTTCATGTGATAATACCTCAAATCCGGAAATTAAATGAGCTAGGAAGAAATTTGTTCGGATAGAATGAAAGAGCACGCAACGGGCTTCGAATGAAGCTAAAGAACACACAAAATGATGGAGAGATGAAGAAGTTATGAAGATTTGAAATTATTTTGAATATGGAGGAAATTTTGGAGTTTGGAAGATGAAAATAGAGGAAAATGGGGGTTTGGGGAAGAAACCCCCGTTTTTAGAAATCTGGTAGTGTGGGGCGGTTCACCCCACACCTGGGGCGGACCGCCCCCCACTTTTAGGTGGGAGACGAACGTTTTTTAAAATAAAAATGCGGTTTTTAGTCCCCGAAAAATCATTTTGCTCAAAAATCACTCGAAAAATCGCACTCGAACAAAACATAAGCACATACGACACAGAACTGAACAAATTCACATATGAAAAGCAAATTGTTCAAGTATGAATGCATGCAATAAAGCAGTAAAGAAAGCGATAAAAACCCCGGGTTGCCTCCCGGATAGCGCCATTGTTTAAAGTCTCTGACTCGACTCCTGTCTTCGCCTATCTTTTCCTTCTGAGGGTACTAGACTTCCCCTTCATGAGCCTCCTTCCCGTGCTTTGATCCTGTGAATAAGAGTGAACATAGACGTTAAGACTACTGTAATCAATAGTGTTAGAAGTATCGGGTGGATCAGGTGGATCGGATATGGCTTGCAACACATGTTGCTTGCCATCCACTTCGATAGTGCAAGTCCTTTGGTAGATGTCCATCACGGAGCGTATTTTAGTCAAGAATGTTCGTCTTAAGAGTATGACATCCCCCGTTCCTGGTGCTGATGCTGGCATAATTACAAAATCGGTCTATTTCCTCTAGTGCGCGCCTTTCAAGTAGTCGTCTTCTCTGGTGGTAGACTCTATCGATCTCAGCAATTGAATTAGCAAGCGGTGTTCCTGCAGAACGTGTATGCGGCATACACTATCTGTGACAGACTAGAAAAGGTGATTAGAAACAAACTAGGAAAGCAGAGAGAGATTAAAAAGGAAAACTAAAACTAAAAGAATTAGGAATCTAAAGCTGTAAATATAAATAAATTAAACAGAAAAAAGGAGTATAGTCCCCGGCAACGGCGCCAATTTGATGAACGTGTCATATTCAGTCAAATAAATTTGTAATAGCCAAAGGCAATCCACAACTACAACGAAAACCGTAGTGTAGTAGTAGAATGACTCGAGTGTCGTTCTCTCAGGACTATACTAGCTTTATCAAATCTAATTAAGAATATATAAAACAGCAGATAGAAAGCAATAGGGGTTTTCAAGCAGATAATGGAGATTGGTGATAGTATGGTCCTTGTTAACATAATGGGTCGATAATCATGCATAAATTCCTCGGTCTTGCATAGAGATCTTTGTATCAATCTTGTGTCCTGTTGCAAGTATTAAGCACTACGAAGATAATAGGTCTGATTGGTCGACAAGTGTCCAAGTGTGCATAATGATCAATACAACATACGAGAATTTTGGTTTCAACTGATCAACGAAATAAAGCAATGACACGGAGTATAATGCGCGATATAGCCATTAGCATGATTATCTTCCCTCGCTAAGAATTCACATACTACCACCAACGATAAATTTAGCTACTCATAAAAGGCATGCAATCAATAGCAATCATAGAAGAAAACATATTGAAAGAATATAAAATAAGTAGATAAAAGTTGTAAGATACAAAGTTTCCGAAGGTTGTCAATCTCCGGATGATTGCGATCCTACGCGCTCAAATCTGCTATGAAAAAGTATCCCCTAAGCTATGGAACTCCCAGGACAGGCCCCGGGAAGTTCCTACCTAAAACTATAGAGAGAGGTGAGAAAGTAGGCTTGGAAAGATATGATTTTCGGAGAAAAACTTGAGGTCTATATATAGGTCCCGAAATTCTTCTGGGGCGGTTCGCCCCCCAGTATTTTGCGGAATTTCCGCGTTTTTCGACGCGGATTTGGATTTCTTCACCTTTTCGGACTCGATTTCAGACTTCTAATGGCCTTCTAACCTCCAGATTCGACCCCTAGACTCCAAATCCTATCCGGAAACCTTCAGATACTCCAAATAGGCTTCTGGAACACCAATTCCTTGTAGACTTCAATATAAATGCCCGTAAATCTCCGAATTTCAACCAAAGCCTGTAAAATAAAATCTAAAGGGAAACGTGACACTATTCTAATAAAATGTACTAAAATATAGCTAAATTAACATAGAGGATAGCTAAATTAGGTGAAAAAGACTCGAATGAAAGTGTAAAATACACATTCATCAAACTCCCCAAACCGAACCTTTGCTTGTCCTCAAGCAACTAAGCTAGACTCTAATACAAAAAACATGCAAGACTCAAAAATGGAGTTTCATGCCAAATAAAATGAACTAAATTACTGAATCTACCAAATAACATATGAACAAAAACCATATAAATCAAAGCATGAATATAGGTTGAAGAATACCTCGATTGACTTATACACATCCACATAAGCACTTATGTCAAGACAAGATAGTCTCTCGTAACATTCTCTACCTGGACCTAGTCAGTGACGACGTATTGATGCATGCTAAGATACGAATGGTTGCCCCGTGCCTATGAAACTGAGGACTTACTGCTGTTCCACCATGTTAAGACTTTTCCTCAAAAGAGGTCGAACCAGTACTGGCTCTCATCAAACGAAGGAGGGTTCCCTATAAAAGATAACTCTCCCCTATTCTACCCATCTCTCAAGTAAAGTTTTAAGCTATTCACCACTTCCTGAATGGCAGGACGAGGGTGGTCTAGAACAGAGGACACTTAAGACAAAAAAGTTAAAAATAGAAAAACACAATAACGAACAATACGAAAAATGGAGAAGACTCAAACTTGCTAAACTGCTATTTGGCTTTATTTTTTTTTGGACCCTCTTTTGCTTTTTTGGGGTCTTCTTTTTTTCTTTTTTTCTTTCCAGATTCTTTTTTTCTTTTTCTCTTTTTTCTGGAATTTTTCTCTTTCTTTTTTTTCGATTTTTTTCTAGCCAGCAGTAGCATAACAAAAAGAGAAACAAAATGACTCACACGACTTCCCCAAACCTATTCGAAAGAATAGGTTGGAGTAAAAAATTCACGAAAAAGGAAAAATAAACTCACGATACGAAAATGAAAAACAGAAACAAGTCTATGATGGTGTAACCCCCTCCCCAAACCTATTCGGAAGAATAGGTTATAAACAAAGGATCACACAACCTCACACTACCTCCTTCCTAGGCATTTAGCAATCTCAAAGCATGGTGAAGACTTGTTGCCTCTTAGGTACATAATTACTCGGGAAAACAACCATAAGACCCTAACATGCATCATCCTATTATAAAGGCCTTCGTGAACCGCAGTAGAGAAAACACCACTAAGTGATGTCGAGACTACCAACCTTAACTAAGTGAAATACATAAATGTGACAAGCCAAGCGAGAAAAACCTCAAACAAATTCATAGAGATGAAGCATACGATTAATGGCATAGCTAGTTGATCTACCCAGTAAAAAAGTTCAAAAAAATTCGGCAATAAACTCCATGTAAAACATGCAAAAACTATCCTAGGATGAATGTAGTGAAATGCAACCTATAAAACTAAGAAAGCAGTAAACGTGCAAATGCAAAATGCAAACGGATAAAGCATGCGAGGTACTATACTCAACCTACCAATATCAAGTTCCAAACTAACAATACTAGACCACTTAAATCCCATCCCCCTCATGAAATTAACGCTAGTCCCTAGCAGTAAGAAAATGAGAAAATAAGATGTGATACTAGATGTTACCCCATGGTTTGGCCTCGGTCGGCTGAGTATGCTGTTTGTGATTTATTGGGCCTCCTCTGTGAGCTTTATAGTGTGACATCAGGTCTTCTGGTGGGTGCGGTAGTTCCATTTTTAGGCCGGTCAGGATCAACTCCTCTATCAGAGTCATCATTGCCCGTATGGCCTTCATTGTCACTATTGTCACCATCATCATCACCAGTAGAGTTGCAGTGGCAGTTAGAATTCTCATGACTAGATGCCGAGGTTATCAAATCCTCCATCCTGTAGCCCTCCAATAGGATGTGAACTGTTGAAGGGGAAAGGGCAGTGGTATCAGGATCTCCCCCTCCAGCGTTTTTCACCACGAGAAGGTTACAGTAGGTTGCTCGGATACTCGGAAGTCTTCTACCTTTTTCTCCAATTTCGACCACATTCTCCACTGTTGCTCCTACCGATGTCAATATGATGCTCACTTTAGAGGCAGGCAAAGGGCACCCCAACAAGGTGCTGAGTACCCATGTCATTATGTTTTGGAACCAAGCTAGCGCTTCGGAATCTTCTAGCAACTGCGAACTCAAGATCAAATCCGTTGCTGCGAGAATGTCCCGGTGCCTTCCAGTTCACTCGAACTCTGCAGTCCTCGTGATGGAGTGATGACGTAATAACGGTTTCTGTCCCTTCGGTGGTGCATGAATAGGCATAGGAGTCCTTACTCCAGGTGTACTCTAGCTCCTCCTCTCGGATAATCCACGACGTTGTTGCAAAACCCCGTGGCTCGAACGCACATCTAGCGAGATCACCTTCTTTGACATGATTCTTCACATCAATCATACGGGAATGCTCCCTTCCCTTGGTATGGTACCTACAAACAGCAATTAGCACCTCGTATGACACAAAACAGACTCAAATATATGCTAGTGTAAAAACGAAAAATACGAGTGATAAAATCAACAATCAAGCTCCCCAAATTGCAATGTCTAGCCTAGCTTCTTCATCATGCATCATACCAAAGCAACTACTACATGCAGTACATCACATCATGCTATTACTAGACAACCAATATCCTTGATAATAAGGCTCAATTCATACCATAGCAGCGCAAAAATTCTATCAACATAAATCCTCATACTCAACAATTAAGCATTCTAATGTCAAATCCACCAACATTACACCAATAAACACATTCATATGCGAGAAACAAAAGATAAAGACATATTGCAGAACAAGATATATCATCTAGCAGCAAAATACCCAAATCAACAATCCAAGCAAAATTGAGCATGCAATTGATAGTAAATAACATGTCTAATCATATAAACAACATACCCATGCATCAAATAAGCATAATCGAAGCTCAAATTAAAAAACCCCCAAATTCGAAAATTAGGGTTCTAAGGATGATACCTCAGATCTGCAAATCTAACGAGTTAGGATGAAATCTGTTTGGATAGGATGATAGATCATGTAATAGGCTTCGAATTTAGCTAAAGAACACTCAATTTGGTCAAGAAATGAAGAAGTTATGAAGATTTAGAAGCAAAATTGCACTTTTCGGGTTTTTTGGGAGTATGGATGAAGAAGAATGAAGAAAATAGGGTTTTGGGGTTGAAATCTGCGTTTTTTAAGATCTGGGACTGTGGGGCGGTTCGCCCCACCACGGGGCGGTTCGCCACCCAAGTGGGGCGGTTCGCCCCGTGCTCCCCAATACGGGGAGACGGGTCCCGATGTCAGAAATCGCGGTTTAAATCCCGAAACTAATTTTTTTCAAAAACCACTCGAAAATTCTCACTCAAAAAAAGCATATACGACACAGACAAGAACAAATTCGCATATGAGAAGCAAATAGTTCAAGAATGAATGCATGCAGAAAAGCAGTAAAGAAAGCGATAAAAATTCCGGGTTGCCTCCCGGATAGCGTCATTGTTTAAAGTCTTTGACTCGACTCCTGTTTGCGCCTATCTCTTCTTTTTGCGGGTACTAGGCTTCCCCTTCATTGATCTCCTTTCCATGCCACGAACCTGTGAATAAGAAAGAATATAGGCTGCAAGACCACAGTAGTGAGTAGTAATATCAGGCGGTTCAGGTGGATCAGGTATGGCTTGCAACACGTGTTGCTTGCCATTCACTTCGATGGTGCAAGTTCTTTGGTAGATATCCATCACGGAGCGTAGTTTGGTTAAGAATGTTTGCCCTAAGAGTATGACATCCCCCGTTCCAGGTGCAGACGCTGGCATAACTACAAAATTGGTGTATATAGATGCTTCACCAATCTTCACCAAAACATTTTTCACAACGCCCTCCGGTCTCATAAAGGATCCATCCGCCAGTTGTACAATAGCCCTTTGCTCAGATAGTTTTCCAATGTTGCTCTTTTCAAACACATTCAAAGGAATTATGTTTGAGTAGGATCCCGTATCTAGTGTGGCACGGACATCTTCAAGCTCGCCAATCCCTACCTTAACATCGAAACTTTTAGGGGGTGGTTCGGGATCCTCTTGCTCCTCATCACTCGTGTCAGAACCTAGGCCCTTCTCTTCTTCCTCAGCCTGTAGAAGTTCTTCCTTCATGCAACACTTGCACCTAACAACATTCCTGATGGTGATTTCGTCAGGTACATCATCAGCCAATGTAATGGCATTCGACTTCACAGTGTTGTTAGGTAGTTTTCGGTCGATCAACTCTTGCATCTTTTGATGGGCAAGCCTAGTGCTCTCTTCCAACTTATCAAGCCTTTCCCTAGTCTTCTCTGAATCTTCTTCATAACGTTTGAGAAAACTTTGTGTGTGATCAACCATCTTCTGCAAGTTCTCCATCAGTAGAGCCGTCTTCGACTTCAGTGGCTCTTTCGGAGCGGGGTTTTCGCAGTGATCATTACCATAGTTCAGATACTACGGTCTTGGTTAGGTCCATAAGTTTGGTTAGCCGGTGCATATCCTTGATTGTTACGGTATCCCCTTCTCCAAAATCCACCTCGAGGATTCCTACCGTCTTGTCCGTAGCTAACTTCTTGAGTTCCAAACTCCGTAGCAAAGGCTTCTTCTTCGCCTCCTCGAGCCCAGTTGCCATCATCGTATGCCAACTCCGATCTACACATATGAGCTCCATGCCCATAGTTCTTGCATATTTGGCATACTTCGTTCGAAACAGTTGTTCCGGTGGCGCTCTTGAGGACTTGCTTCAATTCGTTGGTAAAGCACTCGAATTGATCCCCATTCCCCCTGTACAAAGGGGCTTCTTGAGTCGGTGGAGCTTCAGGTCCACGCCTCCTAACCATTGCTCTTGGGTCCTTGAACTGCGAACCCTTAGCAAGCCTTTCGAAAACTGCCCAGACGGCTTCTGCGGTTTCCTCCCAAATATTGCCTCGGCATTGGAAATCCACCACTTGTTGGTTCTCGAAGGTTAGTCCATTGTAGAAGTGTTGGACTAGGTCGGAGAGTTCAAAACCATGGTGAGGGCACTTGTTCGTGAGATCTTGGAACCTCTCGAACGCGGTGTAGATGGTCTCATCATAGTCTTGCTTGAATCCAGTGATCTGCGCCTTAAGCGCGGTAGTCAGAGTGTGTGGGAAGTATTTCTCCATGAATGCTGAAAAAACCTTTTCCCAAGTGTCCAGCGAGCCTGCTGGAAGAGAACTCAGCCATGACTTGGCTCTGTCGCCGAGTCCCATTGCAAAAACCTTCATCCTCAACTCATCCGTTGTTATGTCAGCTCCGGGTCGTGGGAGTTGGTTGACGAAATCATCGATATCGTGCAAGTACCCCATCACATCATCCCTTGATAAGCCATAGAACCTCGGAAGTTGTTGGAATGCGTGGTTCTTGATCTCCAGATCTCGGGTTGCAGATGAAAGAACTATCGCCGATCCCCTCATTCGATCCTTGGTGGGTTGTACCCATGCCTTCAGTGGTCTAGCTTCTGCCATTCCGTCGATTTCCTTGAAGAGACTAATTAGAGATTCAGAGAAATCGGTTTCCTCTATTTCCTCTAGTGCGCGCCTTTCAAGTAGTCGCCTTCTCTGGTGGTAGACTCTATCGATCTCAGCAATTGAATTAGCAAGCGGTGTTCCTGCAGAACGTGTATGCGGCATACACTATCTGTGACAGACTAGAAAAGGTGATTAGAAACAAACTAGGAAAGCAGAGAGAGATTAAAAAGGAAAACTAAAACTAAAAGAATTAGGAATCTAAAGCTGTAAATATAAATAAATTAAACAGAAAAAAGGAGTATAGTCACCGGCAACGGCGCCAATTTGATGAACGTGTCAGATTCAGTCAAATAAATTTGTAATAGCCAAAGGCAATCCACAACTACAACGAAAACCGTAGTGTAGTAGTAGAATGACTCGAGTGTCGTTCTCTCAGGACTATACTAGCTTTATCAAATCTAATTAAGAATATATAAAACAGCAGATAGAAAGCAATAGGGGTTTTCAAGCAGATAATGGAGATTGGTGATAGTATGGTCCTTCTTAACATAATGGGTCGATAATCATGCATAAATTCCTCGGTCTTGCATAGAAATCTTTGTATCAATCTTGTGTCCTGTTGCAAGTATTAAGCACTACGAAGATAATAGGTCTGATTGGTCGACAAGTGTTCAAGTGTGCATAATGATCAATACAACATACGAGAATTTTGGTTTCAACTGATCAACGAAATAAAGCAATGACACGGAGTATAATGCACGATATAGCCATTAGCATGATTATCTTCCCTCGCTAAGAATTCACATACTACCACCAACGATAAATTTAGCTACTCATAATAGGCATGCAATCAATAGCAATCATAGAAGAAAACATATTGAAAGAATATAAAATAAGTAGATAAAAGTTGTAATATACAAAGTTACCGAAGGTTGTCAATCTCCGGATGATTGCGATCCTACGCGCTCCAATCTGCTATGAAAAAGTATCCCCTAAACTATGGAACTCCCAGGACAGGCCCCGGGAAGTTCCTACCTAAAACTATAGAGAGAGGTGAGAAAGTAGGCTTGGAAAGATATGATTTTCGGGGAAAAACTTGAGCTCTATATATAGGCCCCGAAATTCTTCTGGGGCGGTTCGCCCCCCAGTATTTTGCGGAATTTCCGCGTTTTTCGACGCGGATTTGGATTTCTTCACCTTTTCGGACTCGGTTTCAGACTTCTAATGGCCTTCTAACCTCCAGATTCGACCCCTAGACTCCAAATCCTATCCGGAAACCTTCAGATACTCCAAATAGGCTTCTGGAACACCAATTCCTTGTAGACTTCAATATAAATGCCCGTAAATCTCCGAATTTCAACCAAAACCTGTAAAATAAAATCTAAAGGGAAACGTGACACTATTCTAATAAAATGTACTAAAATATAGCTAAATTAACATAGAGGATAGCTAAATTAGGTGAAAAAGACTCGAATGAAAGTGTAAAATACACATTCATCAAGCGTATTTTAGTCAAGAATGTTCGTCCTAAGAGTATGACATCCCCCGTTCCTGGTGCTGATGCTGGCATAATTACAAAATCGGTGTGGACAGAGGCTTCACCAATTTTGACTAATACATTCTTCACAACGCCTTCGGGTTTCACAAGGGATCCATCTGCCAGTTGCACAATAGCCTTAAGCACAGTTAGTTCTCCTAGGTTACTCTTCTCGAAAACATTCAAAGGGAGCACATTAGAGTAGGATCCTGTGTCTAGTGTGGCTCGGACATCTTCAAGCTCCCCAATCCCGACCTTAATATCGAAACTTTGTGGGAGTGGCTCGGGATCCTCTTGCTCCTCTTCACTCTTGTTAGTACCAAGGTCCTTTTCTTCTTCTTCGGCTTGTGGAGGTAGGTCCCTCTTGCAACTCTCGCACTTAGCAACCTTCTTGATGGTGATTTCAACAGGTAGATCACCCACTAAGTTAATGGACACCAACTTCTCAGTGTTGCTGGGCAGTTTGCCTTGCTCCCTACTTGCTCCTCGGTCGATCAACTCTTGCATCTTTTGATGGGTAAGCCTAGTGCTCTCTTCCAACCTATCGAGCCTTGCCCTAGTCTTCTCAGAATCTTCTTCATACCGTTTGAGAAAACTTTGTGTGTGATCGACCATCTTTTGCAAGTTCTCCATCAGTTGAGCCGTCTTCGACTTCGGTGGCTCTTTCGGAGCGGGGTTTTCGCAGTGATCATTACCATAGTTCAGCCTACTACGGTCTTGGTTAGGTCCATAAGTTTTGTTAGCCGGTGTATATCCTTGATTGTTACGGTATCCTCTTCTCCAAAATCCACCTCGAGGATTCCTACCGTCTTGTCCGTAGTTAACTTCTTGAGTGCCAAACTCCATAGCAAAGGCTTCTTCTTCGCCTCCTCGAGCCCAGTTGCCATCATCGTATGCCAGCTCCGATCTACACATATGAGCCCCATGCCCATAGTTCTTGCATATTCGGCATACTTCGTTCAAAACAGTTGTTCCGGTGGCGCTCTTGAGGACTTGCTTCAATTCGTTGGTAAAGCACTCGAATTGATCCCCATTCCCCCTGTACATAGGGGCTTCTTGAGTCGGTGGAGCTTCAGGTCCACGTCTACTAACCATTGCTCTTGGGTCCTTGAACTGCGAACCCTTAGCAAGCCTTTCGAAAACTGCCCAGACGGCTTCTGCGGTTTCCTCCCAAATATTGCCTCGGCATTGGAAATCCACCACTTGTTGGTTCTCGAAGGTTAGTCCATTGTAGAAGTGTTGGACTAAGTCAGAAAGTTCAAAACCATGGTGAGGGCACTTGTTCGTGAGATCTTGGAACCTCTCGAACGCGGTGTAGATGGTCTCATCATAGTCCTGTTTGAATCCAGTGATCTGCGCCTTTAGCACGGTAGTCAGAGTATGTGGGAAGTATTTCTCCATGAAAGCTGAAAAAACCTTTTCCCAAGTGTCCAGCGAACCTGCTGGAAGAGAGCTCAGCCATGACTTGGCTCTGTCGCCAAGTCCCATAGAAAAAACCTTCATCCTCAACTCATCCGTTGTTATGTCAGCTCCGGGTCGTGGGAGTTGGTTGACGAAATCATCGATATCGTGCAAGTACCCCATCACATCTTCCCTTGATAAGCCATAGAACCTCGGAAGTTGTTGGAATGCGTGGTTCTTGATCTCCAGATCTCGGGTTGCAGACGAGAGAACTATCGCTGGTCCCCTCATACGATCCTTGGTGGGTTGTACCCATGCCTTCAGTGGTCTAGCTTCTGCCATTCCGTCGATTTCCTTGAATAGACTAATTAGAGATTCAGAGAAATCGGTTTCCTCTATTTCCTCTAGTGCGCACCTTTCAAGTAGTCGCCTTCTTTGGTGGTAGACTCTGTCGATCTCAGCAATTGAATTAGCAAGCGGTGTTCCTGCAGAATGTGTATGCGGCATACACTATCTGTGACAGACTAGGAAAGGTGATTAGAAACAAACTAGGAAAGCAGAGAGAGATTAAAAAGGAAAACTAAAACTAAAAGAATTAGGAATCTGAAGTTGTAAATATAAACAAATTAAACAGAAAAAAGGAGTAGTCCCCGGCAACGGCGCCAATTTGATGAACGTGTCAGATTCAGTCAAATATATTTGTAATTAGCCAAAGGCAATCCACAACTACAACGAAAACCGTAGTGTAGCAGTAGAATGACTCGAGTGTCGTTCTCTCAGGACTATACTAGCTTTATCAAATCTAATTAAGAATATAAAAACAGCAGACAAATAGCAATAGGGGGTTTCTAGCAGATAATGGAGATTGGTGATAGTATGGTCCTTCTTAATATAATGGGTCGATAATCATGCATAAATTCCTCGATCTTGCATAGAGATCTTTGAATCAATCTAGTGTCTTGTTGCAAGTATTAAGCACTACGAAGATAATTTGGTCTGACTTGTCAACAACTAACATCCTAATGTGTTCCGTAATTATTCAACACTACGAAGATAATTGGTCTGATGGTCGACAAGTGTCCAATTGTGCATAATGATCAATACAACATACGAGAATTTTGGTTACAACTGATCAACGAAATAAAGCAATGACACGGAGTATAATGCGCGATATAGCCATTAGCATGATTATCTTCCCTCGCTAAGAATTCACATACTACCACCAACGATAAGTTTAGCTACTTATAATAGGCATGCAATCAATAGAAATCATAGAAGAAAACATATTGAAAGAAGATAAAATAAGTAGATAAAAACTGTAAGATACAAAGTTACCGAAGGTTGTCAATCTCCGGATGATTGTGGTCCTACGAGCTCCAATATGCTATGAAAAAGTATCCCCTAAGCAATGGAACTCCCAGGACCGGCCCCGGGAAGTCCCTACCTAAAACTATAGAGAGAGGTGAGAAAGTAGGCTTGGAAAGATATGATTTTCGGAGAGAAAACTGAGCACTATATATAGGCCCCGAATTATCATGGGGCGGTTCGCCCCAGAGGTTTTTCGCGGAATTTCCGCGTTTTCGACGCGTTTTTGGATTTCTCAACCAAATCATAATCCACATGTGTTCTCGTACCATCTGTAGAAGGGTCGTACCAGTCAACCTCAAATAGAACTGTACGTTTCAAAGGTACACCTGGATATTCAATACGAACAATCCGTCTAAGGGTACCAAAGAAATCCTGCCCCTCCCCTCCTATATCTGCCCCAAGCATAGAAACGCCACTGTTGGCAGTTTCTTTGTGCAATGACCTGTCATGCGTGTCAAACCTAAGTCCATTTACTACGTACGATGTGAATGTCACGGCCCCCCGCAAAGGACCACTTGCTAGAGCTAGTACGTAAGGACATGTGATATTGTTGGCAGGATTTCTTGCATATGCACCAAACCATTGTGGAAATTCAGTTTCCACTTGCTGTTGTCGTAAGTACTCAATAGTATCATCTGCCATTATTGGATCATTCTCCAAACAACGTTCTTTAAAGTACCGATCAAATATGGCCATATACTTGTCCACACTTTCACAATTCCTAAGGATGTAAAAGTGAGCAGCCTTGTACTCTTTCTCTGTCAAATATTCTTTCTTCTCCTCACCTATAGGTCGTCCAGTTACCCTAAAGATGGAAAGAGTGATAGAATCATCCTCTTGAACTGTGAAAGTGTTGGCATTTCTAGCCGGCCTAGATGTCTTGGTCATGACATCGTCGTCAAAGTAATAGGAGCAGAAATGAGAACTCTCAGATCGGATGTATGCATTAGCAATGGAGCCCTCAGGTTGAGCTTTGTTCTTGACAAACTTCTTAAGCTTACCTAAGTACCTGTTTATGAAATTACAATTGATTAGATTATTGTTATTAAGTTCGAATGTGTGAATATTGATAGAAATATAGTTAAACCATTATCATACCTCTCAAATGGATACATCCACCTGAACTGAACCGGCCCAGCATGCAACGCTTCATATGGGAGGTGGACCGGCAAGTGCTCCATAGAATCAAAGAAGCTAGGAGGGAATATGCGTTCAAGCTTGCATAGAATCAAGGGTATGTTCCTTTCAAGTGTCCTCAAAACTTCTATTTCAACAACCCTTGTGCACATGTTCTTGAAAAACAAACTTAGCTCGGTAAGAGCGCTCCAAATGGCTGGAGGTAAGAGTTCTCGAAATGCAATGGGAACTAACCTCTCCATGAACACATGAGAATCGTGGCTCTTCATTCCATACATCCTAGTCTTGTTCAGATCCACACAACGCCCCAACTTCGATGCATAGTTATCGGGAAACTTTAAAGACTTCACCCAATCAAACAATTTTTCTCTAGCATCTTTGTCTATCGTGTAAGCCGCCTTGGGCCATTCACCTTGGGCATTCTTCTTCGATAACCCTGGCCTTTTGCACAAGCCACCCAATTCCTCTCTAGACTTAACTGTATCCTTGGTCTTGTTGGGTATTTGGCAAATTGTGTTGAAACAGTTCTCAAACATGTTCTTCTCTATATGCATGAAGTCTAGCATATGACGTATCTTCAAACTTCTCCAATAAGGCAAGTCCCAAAAGATGCTCCTCTTCTTCCACCCACAACCTTTCTGAATCTTAGCATTATGCTTCTCCCAACCAATCTCCGTCACTTTCGTAAGTCCCAAGTGTTCGATAATTGCAAATATTTGCTCACCGGTTAGTTGTTTGGGGGGCCCTTTGGTCTCAACTCTATTCTTAAGGAATCGATCCTTGTCGTTCCTAAATGGATGATGATCCGGTAGAAACCTTCTGTGGCAGTCAAACCAAGTTTCCTTGCCACTTTTGTCAAGTCTAAAAGCATTAGTATCCTCCAAACAATGTGGGCAAGCATGAAATCCAGAAGTCTTCCTCCCAGAAAGCATAGAGTAAGCCGGAAAGTCACTAACAGTCCACAGAAGAGCTGCTCTCAAAGTGAAGTTCTTCTTGCTAGACACATCATAAGCAGGTATACCGTTCACCCATAGATCATGAAGCTCCTTGATCAGCGGCTGCAAGAACACATCCAGCTTCTGTCCCGGATCATCAGGACCGGGAACCAAGACAGTCAAGAACATGAATGGTTCTTTCATGCAATCATTCGGCGGTAGATTGTACGGAGTTACCATTACCGGCCACATGGAATACTTACGCTCATTCCCAAAAGGGTTAAAACCATCAGAACTAAGGCCCAACCTTACATTCCTCGGTTCCGCTGCAAACTCAGGATATTTCTCATCAAATTCCTTCCAGGCCGGTGAATCAGCTGGATGCTCCATCTTACCCGCCATATCTGCAGGTATCACCCTCTCCTTGTGCCACTTCATTTTATCTGCACAAGCATTTGAAGCATACAACCTCTTCAAACGCGGACCTAAAGGAAAGTACCACATCTTCTTGTGGGAAAGATTCATTTTCTGTCGTTTGTTAGAAGCCCCAGACTTGTAACGCTTGTATCGTTCCTTCCCACAATGTTTGCAACTTAGGAACTCTGCATCCTCCTCCCAATAAATCATGCACATATCGGGGCAACAATCAATCTTCTCCATAGGCAACCCCAAACCACGCATCTTCTTCTGCGCGTGATAGAAATTGGTAGGAATCAAGTTAGGCTCGGGAAACGCCTTCCTAAGGATGTTTAACCAAGTGTTGAAGTTCTCTTCTGATTGGGCACCCTCAGCTTTGGCACTCAAAGTTTGAGACACCAACTCTAACTCGGTCATAGGACTGCCTGGAAAGATAGGCTTCTTTGAGGACTCTAACATCTCGTAGAATGCCATAGTCTCGGCATTTGGAGACTCCTCAACATCCTCCATATTACTGACACCAAAATCAATACCATGTGCAACATTCTCCAACATGGCATCCATATCACCATGTACTGACGATGGACCCGAGGAAACGGCGGACAAATCCTTGGTCCGTCTCATCTTTCTCGCGCTCCCATAGTCTAGGAGCAAAGGAACAGTCTCACCGTGATGATTCCATACCTCATAATCAGGCACGAATCCCCTACTTCTCACGTGCTGCTTAACCATATTGGGGCTCAACCATTGCGTGTTTCTACATTTATTTGCACTACAAGGACACTTCATATCCCCACATTTCAAACAATCAGGGTGTGCAAGTGCAAATGCAATAAATGAATCAAGCCCCTGCTCGAAACTAGGCAGAATCATCCCATGCTTGGTCCGTTTATACATCCAAGACCGATCGGGTTCCATTTCAACAATGACTAACCTGAAATTCTTTAATTATTAAATTCATACATTTTCAATATTCATATTTAGAATTGAAATGTAGTTTTAAGGATATTTATATGTCTTATACAGATTTGAAGTTAACATTATAATCATTTTATTATTATGTTATAATCATTTCATTTAATTTTACCAACCATCAACAACATCTCTAGACTAGCATCATCAACAACAACCATATGAACATATCTCTAGCCTAACATTATCAACCATATCACCAATCAACCATATAACAACATCATCTCTAGCCTAACATCATCAACCTTATCACCAATCAACCAACCATTAACAACATCATCTCTAGCCTAGCATTGTCAACAACAACCATATGAACATCATCTCTAACCTAACATCATCATCATATCATCATCTCGAACCCATTTTCACTTTATTTCAAAACCCCCAAATTGAGCTACAAGTCTCGATTTTCATAAATTACTCTATTTTATCGTATTCAACTACAAAATTAACCTTATATAAGTACATAACCTAGTTATGGAACATTAAATTCGATTAAATACAAAACTAAAAAAGCCCTAAATTGATCTAAGTCTCGATTTTAATTAACAAACCCAAATTAACATAATCCAAAACTAACATTCAACTATAACAACTAATATCTACTTAATACTAACATACATTTCCATAATTTAAGAAATCCCCAAATTAATAAAATCCCAAAATCGATTCATTACTCAATTTTAACAACAATGAACTACACATTTAAGCAAAATATACTTGTATCAACTACTATGTAACATACATTTGACAATTTAACCAACAATTAGATAATTCCCAAATTAAAAATCAAATAAGGGTTAGAGTTCATACCTTTGATTTTGCACAAATTGACCAAAAAAAATCCAAATTGAAGGTTGTTCCTTGTTCCTTGTGCAATAAGCTTCAATTTGCTACCAAAATGGATGAAAATGGTGAAGTTTTGAAGGAGAAATGGAGATGAGAAGATGAAAAACGGAAAGAAGAAAGAAAGGAGAAGAAGATGGCAATGGCGTTCTGCCAGTCGCGGCCGGTATAAATGGAGCTTACCGACGGATACGCTTATCCGTCGGTAAGTATAATTTAATTTTTTTTTTTTATTTTTTCTTAATATTTAGCGACGGATAAGTTATCCGTCGCTAAGATACCGACGGATAAAAAACTATTAGCGACGGATGACGAACAAAGTGGTCAACTTTGTTCGTTATCCGTCATCCGTCGCTAAGGGACACCGATCCGTCGCTATTTACCGACGGATAAAATCCGTCATTTTATCCGTCGGTAAAGTTCTGATTTTTTGTAGTGTGACTTCTAGTAGCCTTCTAACCTCCAGATTCGGCCCCTAGACTTCAAATCCTATCCGGAAACCTTCAGATACTCCAAATAGGCTTCTGGAACACCAATTCCTTGTAAAATTCAATATAATTGCTCAGAAATCTTCGAATTTCAACCAAAGCCTGTAAAATAAAATCTAAAGGGAAACGTGACACTATTCTAATAAAATGTACTAAAATATAGCCAAATTATCATAGAGGATAGCTAAAATAGGTGAAAAAGACTCGAATGAAAGTGTAAAATACACATTCATCAGTAGACACAGTGATCTTCCTTGCTTCTGATGAAGTCAAACGATTTGACAGCTTCATCAAAGCGGATATTCCAGCTCCTTGACGCTTGCTTTAGCCCATAGATGGATCTTTGTAATTTGCATACAACAGTTGGCTTGGTTTTACTAATAAAACCTTCCGGCTGTACCATATAGACCTCTTCCTCAAGGTTTCCATTGATGAAGGCAGTCTTTACATCCATCTGCCAGATCTCATAATCATAGTAGGCAGCTATCGCTAGTAGAATTTGAATGGACTTCAATTTTGCTACAGGTGAAAAGGTTTCATCGTAATCGATGCCATACCTTTGCGTGTAGCCTTTCGCCACAAGCCCAGCTTTGTGCATTTGTACCTTCCCATCGGCATCTGTCTTTCGTTTAAAGACCCATTTGCACCCAATAGGTCTAACCCCTTGGGGCAAGTCTACAAAGTTCCAAACTTGGTTCTGGTACATTGAGTCCATTTCTAATTCCATGGCCTCTTGCCATTTGTCTGAGTCAATATCAATTATTGTCTCTTTGTAGGTCTCGGGATCTTCCCGATCAGAGAAGCCAACATCAAGTTCACTGATGTCTTCTATCATAAGGCTTTCCTTCTGAGGTCCTTTTAGGATCCTCTTTGACCTACGGAGCTCGACTCGTTCTGGTGCTTTTCTTTTCTGGCTTCATGTAACACGAACATTATCAGTGAGTACTGATGCAGCTGGTCGCGCCACGCGACCCTGTTCCCTTGTGGGATACTGCTCTTGTGCAACTTGTTGCACAGGTTGATTGACAACGGGTTCTATTGGTGTGGTTTCAACTGTTGATCTAATCACAAGACTCCCACTGACTATGACATGCCTAGCAAGTGTCATATCATTACCCTTGTCTGCTTCGAAAGCTCCCACTGAACTTGAGTCCAAATCGGAAGATTTAGAGACCTCATGTTCGCGCGTGTCAAAGTCTTGAATTTCTTCAAGTTCTATCGTGTCATCTAACCTCTCTTTTTCGAGGTATTCAGCTTCTAAAAACTTAACGTTTCTAGATACGATCACCTTGTGATCTTCAGCATGATAGAATTCATAGCCTCTCGTCTGACGAGGATAGCCTATGAAATATACTTTGACACCCTTGGCATCTAACTTGTCAGTGAGCATCAGTTTGACTATCGCAGGACAGCCCCAAGGTCTAAGATAGCCTAGTGAGGGCTTCTTTCCCTTCCATAACTCATAAGGAGTTTTCTCCACTGATTTAGATGGTACACGGTTCAGAATGTAGATTGCAGTTTGTAGTGCATATCCCCACAGATATTTTGGAAGAGTCGAGAATCCAATCATTGATCCTACCATGTCTAACAGGGTTCGATTCCTCCTCTCAGACACACCATTTAACTGTGGTGTTCCAGGAGGAGTCCATTGCGATTGAATTCAATTTTCCTTCAAGTAGTCGATAAATTCTTCACTAAGGTATTCACCTCCTCGATCTGATCGAAGAGTGACTATCCTTAGGTTCAATTCATTCTCGACCTCATTCCTAAACTCCTTGAATTTCTCAAAGGTCTCGGATTTATTCTTCATAAGATAAATATATCCATACCTTGAGAAATCGTCAGTAAAGGTAACGAAGTAAGGATAACCCCCACGCGCATGGACTTTAAAAAGGTCCACATACATCGGTATGTATGAGCTCTAAGCAGCGAGTGGCACGAACACCTTGTCCAACAAAAGGTTTGTTCGTCATCTTACCCTTAACACATGATTCGCATGTACCATATGATTCAAAATCAAATGGTTCTAAGTAGTCCAACTTCCTTAGTCTTTGAATCCGTGTTTCATTGATATGGCCTGGCCGACAATGCCATAGATAAGATGGATTATTCTTCCTACTTGAAGACGGTTGTTTGTTATGTATTTGAAATAAAGGTAGACTACTTTGCAAAATATATAAACCATTCACCAAGCGAGCTTTTCCATAATACTGATCATTTAATGAAAAATAACAAGTATTATTCGCAAATCGAAAGGAAAAACCCATATTGTCTAACAAAGGAATGTAAATAATATTTCTGACAATGGATGGACCAAAATAAACATTATCAAGTTCTAAACATTGTCCCGAAGGTAAATCTATCTTGCTGCGTCCAACGCGTTTGGCTTCAACTGGATTGCCGTTCCCAACATGCAAGTCGATTTCACCTTGCTTGACTAGCCTGTGATCAATTAGCCCCTGCACATTATTACAAATGTGTGAGCCACAGCCTGTATCTAATACCCAACCATTGGAGTCAAAAGTAGTCATGTTCATTTCAATAACAAACATACCTGAGCCAGAAGCCGGTGGCTTCTTAGCTTGATCTGCCCTAAGCTTAGGGCAATCTTTCTTCCAATGTCCTTTTTGCTTACAGAAAAGACATTCATCTGTGCGTACCGTTCCGCTTCTCTTGAACTTCCTTTTCTGGTTCGGACGCTTAGGCTTATCACTCCAAGTGTTAGCCTTGGCTCCTGACTTTCCCTTACCCTTAGCACCTTTATTTCTCGGGTTTGGGTTAGACGGTTGCCCAACAAGCATGATCGACTTTTCCTTCTTAGGAAGAGTTTGATCATATGTCTTCAGCAGATTATGAAGTTCAGGCAGCGTTACGTCCTTCGCATTCATCGTGTAATTAATGATGAACTGCGAATACGAACTTGGCAATGATTGAAGGACAAAGATCACCATGATCTTGTTCTCTAGCTTAACGCCGGCATCGACAAGCTTTTCAAAGAGACCAATCATTTTGAGAACATGCTCAGACATGTTCCCTCCTTCACTGAGCTTGCATCTGTGTATCTCTTTGATTAAATCAAACTCAAAAACTTCTAGCTGTCGTCTTAAAGAGCGACTCAAGATGCTTCAGCATCTCATACGGCAACATGCTCTCATGTTGCCTCTGCAGCACATTGCTCATTGCCGCCAGCATAATACACTGCGCGGATCTAGCATCCTCAAGATGCTTATCAGACTTTGCCTTGTTGTCTTGATTCCAAGCAGCAACCTGATCGGCAATCTGATTTTCGGGGCATACGGGAATGACCTCGTCCAAGACGTACTCAATCTTTTCGTACCTCAGCACCAAACGTATATTCCTGATCCAATCTAGGAAGTTTGGTCCGGTCAAAATTTGCTTCTCTAAGACAGCACGGAGCGAGATACTCGCCATTTCTAATATCCTAAGGAGAAATAATACAGAACGAAAATAATAAATCAACTATTGAAATATTATTTCTAAATACACAGTCAACATAACTAAACAACAAGGTCCTTTAGCTGTTTAGCTCCCACTATTTTCACATATGCTTGCCCCCACAACAAGCATACGGGTAATGTCCAACAAGTTACCGTAGTGGCCAAGATCCAAATCCATACTATGCTATACTCCAACGGGGGCTGGTCGCATAGCATAATATGACCGGTAGGACTATCCAATTGCGTCATGCAACTCTTGGTTGTTAAATCTAATTTAACCCGATGCCCTACATACTGTACCTATCGAGGTCGCTAGATACAATATGCAGTAAGTCATAACCATAGGCTTACTCTAATCTGACGATCACTGCGAGTCTGTAAGACGAGGTCGCCAATACAAGAAAACGCAATGAAAGTTCAGAATTAAAGCACCCTATGGAAAGCATATCAGAAATACATACATATATATATTTCTGTACTTATATTGGTTGGGGCTTGTAGCTTGAGGGTTGTTATCAGTCATCTACAAACATATAAGGGCGCCGCCTACCCATCATGCATGAACGGTCTACACGTAATGGACGCCGTCTATCCATTCTAGTTCTAAACGCGGTCAACCACATAATGGGTGCCGCCTACCCATACATAAATATGCGGTCCGACATATAAGAGGGCGCCGCCTACCCTCGCATGCATAGCGGTCGAACGGAAAGTAAAATACTTGGTATTTAAACATGCATTGTCAAACAATAGCATATCGAGCATATGAAACAAGTAGTAGCCTATGTGGATGACAAATGACTTCATAATTTCATTATGAAAATTATAATCCCATACTTATAATCTCTATGAATAATTGAAAATTTGGACTAGATTGAAAAATCGAAAATTCTATTGACCAAGTAGCAATTTTCGAAAAACCCGAAAAACTTAATTGTAATTTTTGAAACCTTGGAGGTGTTAAATCTAAAATTCAAAAGTAGAAGGACTAATTTGCAATAAAAAATAAATTGATAAATAACAAATAAGTCCTTTAACTTTATACTAATTAAATTTAACCCCTCTAGCTAAAAACAATTACAATTAAATCATATTTATATTCCAAATATAAAATTAAATCCTCAAAATTTTCATAATTCGATTTTGGGTCCAACCCGAAAATATATATATATTTATTAAAACAAGGGACGGGACCTAGTCCCGTCCGCACGGTGTCTGCGGCCCCGGGCGCCCGGCGCCCGCGGCACGCAGGCACGGGCGCCGCGGGTGCCTGCGTCCCGCAAGCACCCGTGTGCCCGCAGCACACGGGCGCCTAGCGCCCGTGCCGCGGGCACAGCGCCTGCGTCGCGTAGGCGGTCCGGCAGTCAAAATAAATATATATAATAATTTTTTTTTTTTTTTAAATATAAATTCTAAATTTATATAAAAACAAAAATTTTGAAAATCGAATCAATCATAGAATCAATTGCATCCACATATCTACAATATCATACATTATATATACGTATATACGTAATCAATTAACCTGGCTCTGATACCACTGTAAGAAAATACGGTCAGAGTTACCCCTAGGGTACGCAGCGGAATTTCAAAAATTTTCTTAACATACAGGTTAATTCATTATGTATATGTCGTATATATATAAACACGTCAATTAGAAGACTAACCTTACTTCCAAAGCAGCTTCCAAGTTTTCGTAATAATCCGGTGTATCTTCTCCTTCGTCGAAGTCGAAGATATCTGCAATACTCTGATTATCTACAAGACAATAAGAGTTAGTTTCCAGCTCCTAGAACCTCAATCTTGGTATCCACGGATGAACAGCCTATCGGAAGAATGCTATGATATTCTTTGTGTGACCAAGAAAACGGAGCGGCGATTCCTCCGGCAGAGGTGGCGCGCGCGTGGAGGCTTTATAGAGGAGGGGAGAGCTTTTTATTTTCTCTAAGAAAACTGGGTAGAATAACTGTGAAAGTCTATGTCAAAAGCTCTCTAATAGTCTACTATATATAGTAGTCAATAGAAGCCTAAAGCATAAGCAATTAGACTTCGTAAAGGAATAAGAATCTAATTCTTATCGCACTTGGAAACCAATATCAAATCTAGATTCATTCCAATAAAATTAAAACTCAATCAAAAAAATCTAACTTATCCCTTGGACTTCTAATAGAGGAAGGAGTCGAACTCCTTCCCCTATCTTATCTCTTGCGCGCGCGCGCGCTCTCTCCCAGGGGCAATACGTGGGTCCCGATTTTGAGACCCACTTATAGTTCTAAGGCAATTCAAACTCCAAGTAGATTTTTCCCAAGTGCATATGTTAATTCTAAATTAACATATTCTTTCAAATCAAACCTCTATTATATTTCTAAAATATAATCTTTAATTGTATTTACATAAAATACAATTAATTAGCCAATTCAATTAATAATTCCAAATTATTAATTGAGCCACCAAATATTATAATTAATTCCAAATCAATTATAATCCATCAATCACAATTAATTCCAAATTAACTGCGATTCCATCTTCAGGGATATTCTGATAGGCTGAATCACCACATAGTGTGACCCATAGGGCCTCATCGTATTAAGCAAGTCCTAGACTAGGCAACATGGAATTCCTAGACGGTTCCATTTGCAATATTAATACATGAGGACGTTTGACAGGTTTCTCAAAGCTAACCCTTTCGTTGCGAAGTCTGTTGCGCTCAACGCGGCGATGGTAACGTCCCTTCATCTGACTTGCTCAAATGTGTCTAGGATCGATGAAGTGTCTATCCCAATAATACATCCACGGGTGTCTCAGGGAGTTGCTTTGTTAAGATATACTTATGACCATCATAATATATCATTTGCACTGGCCAAGTGACTTTACCAACACAACTATGCAGACTATGAGCAGTACTCTGCTGTGCTACACTTGAGAGATGAATCCTTCACAAAATCACTTATCATCCCCATTTGTATGTAGCCATAATCCTGGATCGTGTCTTAAGTCAACTGCTTATTCAGCGCTGACATCGACGAGTCCACCAAGGATATGGGGCAAAAAATGTGATGATAAAGTCCTGTAAGTACAAAGGACGACTGGCATCACTTCGACAACTTACCGGTTCCCATAGACACTTCGGTGTAGAGTATACATCGATGGGAGTGTCCGGTGGGTAATTCCATTGTTCGATAATCCTTCTTCGAACAACTATGCGCAGTTATGGGAACGTTTCTCGATTTTCCAACAATCCGTTCCGTGGTCGTGGGATCGGCTCACACTTGCTCCAACAAGTATAACCTCCACGCATACTAGTCTCGTCTGGTTCATTCAGACCCCTACATCCGAGATGAACCCCGACTAGGGAGAGTTTGGGATAGATGATAACTCACATAGCTCCCACTATCTGTGTGATCGGTCATCTATCCGAGGGGACATGTGTAATATCAATACAGACAGTAATAGAGATATGACATGCTGCATGCCTGGTGTAATATAAATATGAAAGCGATACTCAATAGTAAAAGCAACAAAAATATATTATATTACGTTGACCTGTGTAATAGTACATATATGCCCTCTATAAGGGCTCTATGCCCTTAGTAAGGACTGTCTCTAGGACATATACATTATCATATATGTCCTAGAGACAGTCCTTATTAAGGGCATGGAGCCCTTATAGAGGGCATATATGTACTATTACACAGGTCAACATAATATGATATATGTTTTTCGTTTTACTATTGAGTATCGCTTTCATATTTATATTACACCAGGCATGCAGCATGTCATATCTCTATTTCTGTCTGTATTGATATTAAACATGTCCCCTCGGATAGATAACCGATCACACAGATAGTGAGAGCTATGTGAGTTATCATCTATCCCGAACTCTCCCTAGTCGAGGTTCATCTCGGATGTAGAGCTCTGAATGAACCAGATGAGACTAGTATGCGTGGAGGTTATACTTGTTGGAACAAGTGTGAGCCGATCCCACGGCCAAGGAACGGATTGTTGGACAATCGAGAAACGTTCCCATAACTGCGCATAGTTGTTCGAAGAAGGATTATCGAACAATGGAAGTATCCACCGGACACTCCCATCGATGTATACTCTACACCGAAGTGTCTATGGGAACCGGTAAGTTGTCGAAGTGATGCCAGTCGTCCTTTGTACTTACAGGACTTTGTCATCACATTTGTTGCCCCATATCCTTGGTGGACCCGTCGATGTCAGCTCTGAATAAGCAGTTGACATATGACACGATCCAGGATTATGGCTACATACAAATGGGGATGATAAGTGTTTCTGTGAAGGATTCATCTCTCAAGTGTAGCACAGGAGAGCACTGCTCATAGTCGTTCATAGTTGTGATTGGTAAAACCGCTGGCCAGCGTATCAATATTATTATGATGGTCATAATGGATATTGGATTCACCATGCAACTCACTGAAGACGCCCGTGGATGTATTATTGGGATAGACACTTCATCGATCCTAGATACATTCGAGAAAGTCAGATGAAGGGACGTTACCATCCCCGCGTTGAGCGCAACAGGCTTCGCAACGAAAGGGTTTGCTTTGAGAAACCTCTCAAACGTCCTCATGTATTAATATTGCAAATGGAACCGTCTAGGAATTCCATTTTGCCTAGTCTAGGACTTGCTTAATACAATGAGGCACTATGGGTCACACTATGTGGTGATTCATCTTATCCAAATATCCTTGAAGATGGAATCGCAATTAATTTGGAATTAATTGTGATTGATGGATTATAATTAATTTGAAATTAATTATAATATTTAGTGGCTCAATTAATGATTTGGAATTATTAATTGAATTGGCTAATTAATTGTATTTTATGTAAATACAATTAAATTAAAGATTATATTTTAGAAATATAATAGAGGTTTGATTTGAAAGGATATGTTAATTTAGAATTAACATATGCACATGGGCAAAATCTACTTGGAATTTGAATTGCCTTAGAACTATAAGTGGGTCCCAAAATCGGGACCCACCTATCACCCTTAGGACGCGCGCGCGGGAGATGGAGTAGGGGAAGGAGTTCGACTCATTCCTCTATTAGAAGTCTAAGGGATAAGTTAGATTTTCCTGATTGAGTTTTAATTTGATTGGGAATGAATCTAGACTTGAAATTGGTTTCCTAGTGCGATAAGAATTAGATTCTTATTCCTTTATGAAGTCTAATTGCTTATGCTTTAGGCTTCTATTAACTACTATATATAGTAAACTATTAGAGAGCTTTTGACATAGATTTTCACACAGTTGAAGAATCAATTCTTAGAGAATTATTCTACCCAGTTTTCTTAGAGAAAATAAAAAGCTCTCCCCTCCTCTATAAGCCACACGCGCGCGCCATCTTGCCGGAGGAATCTCCGCCCCATCTTCTTGGTCACACAAAGAATATCCTAGCATTCTTTCCGATAGGCTGTTCATCCGTGGATACCAAGGTTGAGGTTCTAGGAGCTGGAAACTAACTTTTATTGTCTTGCAGATAATCAAAGTATTGCAGATATCTTCGACTTCGACGAAGGAGAAGATACACCGGATTATTACGAGGACTTGGAAACTGCTTTGGAAGTAAGGTTAGTTTTCTAATTGACGTGTTTAAATATATACGACATATACATAATCAATTAACATGTATGTTAAGAAAATTTTTGAAATTCCGATGCGTACCCTAGGGGTAACTCTGACCGTATTTTCTTACACGCTCAACTCGATTGGCCACCTTGCTAGCCTTCCTGAGCTTTCTGGCTTTCCAAGGACTTGCTTGAGAGGTTGCTTCGTCAGGACCACAACCTTATGAGCTCCGAAGTAAGGCTTCATTCTCCTCGTCGTGTAGACAAGAGCGAAGGATAGCCTCTCGATATCCATGTAAGGTGTCTCGGCTCCAGCAAGTACTTTGCTCAAGTAGTAGATGGGCAAGTGGTCGTTTCCTTGTATTCTTACCAAGACCGAGCTAATGGCTTCCCCATGTTGCTTCCAAGTATAAGTAAAGTACTTCTCCTTCCATGGGTTTTGATAAGAGTGGAGGGGAGAGTAGATACGCTTTGAGTTTCTCGAAGGCTTCCACGCACTCTTTTGTTCATTCGAAGTGGTTGCTCTTTCGCAAAACTTTGAAAAATGGAAGGTTCTTCTCGGCGGATCTTGAGATAAACCTGCTCAACGCGATGGACTTCCCTACCAATTGTTGTACCTCATTGATGGTTTGGGGTTGAGGCAAAAAGAGGATCGCCTTGATTTTTTCAAGGTTTGCTTCAATTCCTCTTTCCGTTACCATATAACCGAGGAACTTCCCTCCTTTGACCCCAAAGGAACTTCCCTCCTTTGATAAACCTGCTCAATGCGATGGACTTCCCTACCAATTGTGGTACATCAGTGATGGTTTGGGGTTGATGCAAATCGAGGATCGCCTTGATTTTTTCAGGGTTTGCTTCAATTCCTCTTTCCGTTACCATGTAACCGAGGAACTTCCCTCCTTTGACCCCAAACGTACATTTCGCTGGATTGAGCTTCATGCCATACTTACTCAAGATCGAGAAGCACTTTGTCAGGTATCCTACGTGTTGCTCCTCGGTCTTACTCTTGACCAGCATGTCATCGACATATACCTCCATCGTTTTTCCCAACTCTTCCTTAAACATTTTGTTGACCAACCTTTGGTAGGTCGTTCCGGCATTTTGAGAGCGAAGGGCATCACGTTGAAGAAGTAAACGTTTCCGTCCACGAAGAAGGCGGTCTTTGGCACATAATTTTTGGCCATTTTGACTTGGTAGAACCCCTGGTATGCATCCATGAAACTCAAGAGGGCACACCCTGCTGTTGAGTCGACCAGCTGGTCGATCCGGGGTAGTGGGTAGGGATCCTTCGGGCAAAACTTGTTAAGTCTCGTGAAGTTGTTGCACATTCTCCACTTTCCGGGTCCTTTCTCTACGGGACTACATTGCAAACCCAGTCGGAGTATCTTACTTCTTTGATGTGACCAGCCTTAAGCAATCTTTGCACTTCCGCCTCGATGATGGCATTATCTTCCACACTGAAGTCTCTTTGCTTTTCTCGAATATGGGTGATTGACGGATCGACGTTCAGATGGTGAACTGCGACTCTTGGGTCGATCCCTTTGAGGTCCTCGGTACTCCATGCAAATATGTCGTTGTTATCTCTTAAACATTGAAGAGCTTCATTCTTACTTCAGTGGTCATCTTGGTACCAATCTTGGTAACCTTGTCGGCACTTCCTTCGACAATTTGAATTTCTTCGAGGGTTTCCTCTCGCCTCTATCTTGTTTTCCTCAAAGAACTTCTTCTTCTTGGAAGAGGGTGGTACTGGGGGTATAACTTGATACTCTTCGAGCTCCTTAACAGCTTCTACTAGGGTATCTCTATCCTTCTTTTGGATTGCTTTCCTTCGCCTAAGTGACGGACTTGGCTTTTTCGACTTTTTATTCACTCGTCGAACCGTATAAAAATGGTAAGGAGCATGATGAACTAAGGGTTGCTCCTCGAGCGATTGACCCGGATTCGGTTCTCCAAGGCAACTTTGGAAGTGAATTTTGCCGACATACTGTAGCATTCCCATGCTTCTCTTATGTTCCCCTCTTCTTGTCCAATCCCCAATGGAGTGGGGAACTTCAACTTGTTGTGGACCGTAGATACTACGGCTCGGAATTGAGAGAGGGCAGGCCTTCCCAAGACTGCGAAGTAGTCAAAGGGCATACTACGACCACGAAGGGGACGTGTTGAGTTACTCTTCGTGGAGCACTCCCCATTGAGACCGTCAAGTTGATCATTCCAAGGGGCATGAGGGGTTGTCCTCCAAATCCTACCAGGGCACTCCTCACTTCTCTAAGACCTTCCCTTGGGTTCATATGCATCCTCTTCAAAGTGCCCGTGAATATTAAGTTAGCCGAACATCCGGTGTCGACTAGGATCCTTCCTAAGTTGTAAGACTGAACATCGAGGGATAGCACTAGCGGGACACATGGGTCGTAGATGCTTCCTCTCCGGAATGCCTTAGAGGGAGTTCGCTATCATCAAAAGAAATCACGTTGGTTCCTGGTTGTGCAACTTAGGCATACTTCACGTCTCTAATCTTGAGATTATCAGCTGTGATCTCCCTTTGGTTTCGAGTGTCGTCTCCCGCGGGTCCTCCGGCGACTGTAAGAGTATGGATGCTTCCATTTACGGGACGATTCTCATAATTGTTGAAATTATGAATGTCGTCGTAACGAGGATCAATTTCCTTGGGGGTGGTGCTCGATCCCCACTTGTGGTGGTGGAGGAAGGATGGCTAGAGGTTCTTCCGTTCGAATATAGTTGACCAACTGTCCATTGCGAACCATCCTCTCAATCTCGTTCTTGAACTCGACGCACTCGTCGGAAGTGTGTCCCTTTCCTTTGTGAAATTGGCAAAATTTCTCGGAGCTTTTGTTCTTTTGATTCTCTTGGATTGGAGATGGCCATGAGACATCTAACTTCCTCGATACTATATAGTTCAAGATGTCGGAATCTGGCCTATTTAAGTCTGTGTAGTTGTTGTACCTCCTTGGAGGAGATCTCCTCGGAGGGGTTCTCTTGTCTCTAAACTCATTTCTTGGAGGACCTTCCTTGATCAAACCATGCTTTTGATCCCTCCTTTGCTTTCCAGGATTTTGTTACCTTGGAGGATATTCCTTCTCTCATTCATTTTCTTTTCCTTTCTCCTTGGGAGTGTTGGTTCTCACGGTGACCGTTTTCCGAAACTCTTCCGCTTCAAGGAAATCCTTGCAAACTTTCGCTAGTTGAGCTTCACTTTCGACACATGATGCTGAGAGCACCTCTTGAAATTCATTGGTAGTGTTACCATACAAGTATTCCTTCCTTTCATTGATCGAGTGGTCCTCAACCTGGAGGGCTGCTTCCTGAAAACGGTTGATGAAGTCCCTCAGATCTTCATTATTTTTCTGAACAATTTCGGCCAAGTATCTCACTCTTATTTTGGTGTTCATGACCTTCTCAAATCTCTTAGAGAACTCTTTGCAGAGCTCTCTATAGGACTTGATCGAGCGCTGAGAAAGGCGCGACCACCATTTCATGGCTTCTCCTGAAAGATTAGCCGGGAAGAGTAATGCTTTCATCTTTGAATCATGACCATATGCATCCATTTTGGTACCGAATCTCACCAAGTAGTCCTTTGGACAACTTGTTCCATCATAGCTTTCGAAAGTAGGGAAGCCTCTCTTGATTTTTGCTTTATGACTCCTTATCTCATCGCACAATGGACTTGGATATTGGTCTTGCTCTTTTTCTTGCACATCGCCTCTTAGGGTTTCTATCTGAGCTTTGAGTACGGTCTTTCTCGTTTTGAGTTCTTCCAAAGTGAGCTTTCTCCCCGTGATTGGGTCGATCCCAATCAAGGGGGTTACCTCTGCTACGGTCCTCAAAGCGTTGTTCTCCGCTACCGCCTCGAGTTGATTCTGAGGAGTTACTTGGTTGGGCGTGACTTTGTTTGGGAGAGTGGGTGGTGTAGCGACTACCTGAGCTTTGTTTTTTGAGGAGCTACATTTTGCATTGACGCGCGTATCCTCCTATCAATTAGATCCCTCAAATCATCAGGAGAACCATGTGGTCCTAATCTGGATTGAACTCTTGAAGGTCCAAGTCTAGATTGGATTGGCCTTGTGTTGGCTCTTGAATGTGCTTCATCTTGAACTAGAGGTGCTCTTGGTTGGGATTGACGAGGTGCTGCGGCAAAATTATCATGAGGTTGCTCCTATACTCGGGCTTGTTGTACTCCCCGGGCTTGGAGTTTTGCCTCAACCCTAGTGATGAATGTGTATTTTACACTTTCATTTGAGTCTTTTTCACCTATTTTAGCTATCCTCTAGGTTAATTTAGCTATATTTTAGTGCATTTTATTAGAATAGTGTCACGTTTCCCTTTAGATTTTATTTTACAGGTTTTGGTTGAAAAACGAGGATTTTCGGGCAATTATATTGAAGTTGACAAGGAATTGGTGTTCCAGAAGCCTATTTGGAGTATCTGAAGGTTTCCGGATAGGATTTGGAGTCTAGGGGTCGAATCTGGAGGTTAGAAGGCCACTAGAAGTCAGAAACCGAGTCCGAAAAGGGGAAGAAATCCAAAAACGCGGAATTCCGCGAAAATTACTCCCGGGCGAACCGCCCGGGACGTGGGGCGAATCGCCCGGTGTGTCGCCCCACACTATTTCGAAGCCTATATATAGTTGCTCAGTTTTTCTCCGAAATTCATACTTTTCCAGACCTATTCTCTCACCTTTCTCTGTAGTTTTAGGTAGGAACTTCCCAGAGCCTGTTCTGGGGGTTCGTAGCTTAGGAGATACTTTTTCATAGCAGTTTGGAGCTTGTAGGATCGCAATTCTTCGGAGATTGACGACCTTCGGTAACATCGTATCTTACAGTTTATTCTACTTATTTTTATATATCTTTCAACATGTTTTCTTCTATGATTTCTGTTGATTGCATGACAACTATGAGTAGTTAAACTTATCGTTGGTGGTAGTATGTGAATTCTTAGCGAAGGGAAGATAATCATGCTAATGGCTATATCGCGCATTATACTCCGTGTTATTGCTTTATTTTGTTGATCAGGCTCAGCCTAAATTCTCGTATGTGATGAACGCGCGGATGTCGTGCTCCAACGCGAACGAATCAAATAAATTTGTAATTAGCCAAAGGCAATCCACAACTACAACAAAAACCGTAGTGTAGCAGTAGAATGACTCGAGTGTCGTTCTCTCAGGACTATAACTAGTTTTATCTATTTAACAATAGAATATAAAACAACAGATAGATAGCAATAGGGGGTTTCTAGCAGATAATGGAGATTGGTGATAGTATGGTCCTTCTTAACATAACGGGTCGATAATCATGCATAAATTCCTCGGTCTTGCATAGAGATCTTTGAATCAATCTAGTGTCATGTTGCAAATACTAAGCACTACGAAGATAATTGGTCTGAAGATTGTCCTAATGTGTTCCGTAATTACTCAACACTACGAAGATAATTGGTCTGATGGTCGACAAGTGTCCAATTGTGCATAATAATTAATTCAACATACGAGAATTTAGGTTACAACTGATCAACGAAATAAAGCAATGACACGGAGTATAATGCGCGATATAGCCATTAGCATGATTATCTTCCCTTCGCTAAGAATTCACATACTACCACCAACGATAAGTTTAGCTACTCATAATAGGCATGCAATCAACAGAAATCATAGAAGAAAACATATTGAAAGATATATAAAATAAGTAGATTAAACTGTAAGATACAAGCTACAGAACTCCCAGGACAGGCCCCGGGAAGTTCCTACCTAAAACTATAGAGAGAGGTGAGAAAGTAGGTCTGGAAAGATATGATTTTCGGAGAAAACTGAGCAACTATATATAGGCCCCGAAATAACACGGGGCGGTTCGCCCCAGAGCTCCGGCTGTTCGCCCCCCTGGTTTTTTCGCGGAATTCCGCATTTTCGACGCGGTTTTGGATTTCTTCACCTTTTCGGACTCGGTTTCTGACTTCTAGTAGCCTTCTAACCTCCAGATTCGGCCCCTAGACTTCAAATCCTATCCGGGAACCTTCAGATACTCCAAATAGGCTTCTGGAACACCAATTCCTTGTCAACTTCAATATAATTGCCCGGAAATCTTCGAATTTCAACCAAAACCTGTAAAATAAAATCTAAAGGGAAACGTGACACTATTCTAATAAAATGTACTAAAATATAGCTAAATTAACATAGAGGATAGCTAAAATAGGTGAAAAAGACTCGAATGAAAGTGTAAAATACACATTCATCAAACTCCCCAAACCGAACCTTTGCTTCTCCTCAAGCAACTAAGCTAGACTCTAATACAAAAAACATGCAAGACACAAAATGGAGTTTCATACCAAATAAGATGTACTATTCTACTGAATCTATCAAATAACATATGAACAAAAACCATATAAATCAAAGCATGAATATAGGTTGAAGAATACCTGGATTGACTTATACACATCCACATAAGCACTTATGTCAAGACAAGATAGTCTCTCGTAACATTCTCTACCTGGACCTAGTCAGTGACGACGTAATGAAGCATGCTAAGATACGAATGGTTGCCCCGTGCCTATGAAACTGAGGACTTACTGCTGTTCCACCATGTTAAGACTTTTCCTCAAAAGAGGTCGAACCAGTACTGGCTCTCATCAAACGAAGGAGGGTTTCCTATAAAAGACAACTCTCCCCTATTCTACCCATCTCTCAAGTAAAGTCTTAAACTATTCACCACTTCCTGAATGGCAGGACGAGGGTGGTCTAGAACAGATGACACTCAAGACAACAAAGATAAAAGATAAAAAACACGATTACGAACATTACAAAAATGGAAAATAAGACTCAACACTTTGCTAAACTGCTATTTGGCTTTCTTTTTTGGACCCTTCTTTGCTTTTTTGGGGTCTTCTATTTTTTCTTTTTTTTTTCTTTTTCTCTTTTTTTCTGGAATTTTTTCTTTCTTTTTTTTCGATTTTTTTTAGCCAGCAGTAGCATAACAAGAAGAGAAACAAAATGACTCACACGACTTCCCCAAACCTATTCGAAAGAATAGGTTGGAGTACAAAATTTACGGAAAAAGAAAAAATAAACTCACGATACGAAAATGAAAAACAGAAACAAGTCTAATGATGGTGTAACCCTCTCCCCAAACCTATTCGGAAGAATAGGTTATAAACAAAGGATCACACAACCTCACACTACCTCCTTCCTAGGCATTTAGCAATCTCAAAGCATGGTGAAGACTTGTTGCCTCTTAGGTACATAATTACTCGGGAAACAACCATAAGACCCTAACATGCATCATCCTATTATAAAGGCCTTCGTGAACCGCAGTAGAGAAAACACCACTAAGTGATGTCGAGACTACCATGCTTAACTAAGTGCAATACATAAATGTGACAAGCCAAGCGAGAAAAACCTCAAACAAATTCATAGAGATGAAGCATACGATTAATGGCATAGCTAGTTGATCTACCCAATAAAAAATTTCAAAAAATTCGGCAATAAACTCCATATAAAACATGCAAGACTATCCTAGGATGAATGTAGTGAAATGCAACCTAAAAATCTAAGAAAGCAGTAAACGTGCAAATGCAAATGCAAACAAAGAACGAGATACTAATCGACACAAAGCCAAACAATACTTAACATCATGGTTCACATCCCATCCCCCTTACGAATCTTAAGATAGCCCCTAGCAAAAGAGAATGAGTAATAAGAAGTGATACTATATGTTACCGAAGGGTTTGGCCTCGGTCGGCTGAGAGTGGACATGTGGAAGGACTAATCATCGGGATGGTAGTCCCCATAAAAGTCACTCCACATGTCATTCATGAGCTCATTGGACTGTCGTAGAGCTTCCTGCTGCTGCTGGATGTGCTGTTGCTGCTCCCACATGTGCTGCCTATCCTCTCGGCGATGCTCCTCGAATATCTCCCAATCGCGGTTGTGCTGGACAATGTGCCTGTCGATGTCCTGTCGCATGGCCGCATTGTTGGCATCAATTCTGTCGAAACGTCCGTCGAGGTAGGTACGGAATTCAGAGAAGTCAAATCCTCCAGACCCCTGTGGTGCTCCAGGTGGTGCATGCGGTGCTTGATGGACAAACGGAATATCTGGGATAGGGGCTTCGCCAACATCGGCCTCCATAGCATCCTCATGATCGGAATCATTTGTTGGAATGGTGCTCCTACATCAGCAGCGGCTGCTATGGGGTTCCTCAACTGATACCTGTTGAGCTGTACCTCAATGGTCGAGGGTGAAAGGGCAGCGACCTCGCAATCCCCCTCCTCAATATCATCGACCCCATGATATATGCAGTAGGCTGTGATGAAGCTCGGGAAGATAAAAGGATTCCTCTTCTTCTCCCAGTGGCGCTCGTATTCCTCATACATAATGTGTCCTATGTCGATCTGATGTCCGTCTATGAGGCAGTAGAGGAGCTCGGCGTAGTAGGGCTGAATCCATGTGTCATTCTTCCTTGGGATCAAGTCGGAGATGCAAAATTTCATCATCACCTTAGCTTCGATGCTAAGGTCGCTATAAATGATCCGTCCAGGTGCTGCCCCGATTTCCGGATATCGGTACTCCCTGTTGCAGATCACGTCGGTGATTTGTCTCCCTATCCCCCTAGAGGTCCTCGAATACAAGTAGGCGTGGTCGCTCCCTTTGAATTCCAGGTTCCCTAAATGGATGAAGGAAGAAATGTACTCTGGGTTCCATGGTATAATCAGGCCTCGGACTAGCACCCCATTCTTCTCGTCGAGATCCGTGTATCCAGTGTAGAAATCTCGGAGGAGGCTCTCGTCGTACCCTTTGAACCTGTTGGAACTGTACCATGCCCATATCCTTTGTGACCCCAAACGTGACAGCGTCCTATATCCCGCTCTATCCGCCGCGGACTCAGGAATGTCAATCCTCCTATCTGGGATGATCGACCTTCCTCCGTCGGCCATATCCGCCTCTAGCCTTTGTCGCACCTCTATCGCAGCGGCAGGCAACTCGTACAAATCGTGAGATGGTTGGGAGCTTGATGCCACTCTCTTCCCCTTTTTGCTAGAGCCGGCTCTCCTTGTCCTCGGTGCCATGATTCCTACAAACAGCAATTAGTATCTTGTACGATGCAAAACAGACCTATGCATATGTAAATATACGAGTGAACATACGAGTAAAATTCTCAAAAATCCAACTCCTCAAAAACTCAAAGCCTAGTCTAGCTAATTCATTACGCAACATATCAATGTAACTACTACAATAACATATCACATTACGCTCTTACTAACAACAAATGCCTTGAATCACAAGGTTCAATCCACACCATAAAAATCAAAATCTAGCATAATTCCTCAATCTCATCAATCATGCATTCTACCAATACATCCATCAATTTCATATCAATAAACACATGTTTAAACATGGAATGAAAGTAAGAGAGTCATTTCCTTAACAAGACATATATCATCCATTTAGCAAAAATCTCAAATCATCAAACCAAGCCTAATTGAACATGTAATTGACAATGAATAAAGAATCTAATCACATAAATCATCAACCCATACATCATACATGCCTAATTGAAGTACAAATCAAAAAATCCCCAAATTGTAAAAATTAGGGTTCATGTGATAATACCTCAAATCCGGAAATTGAATGAGCTAGGAAGAAATTTGTTCGGATAGAATGATAGAGCACGTAACGGGCTTCGAATGAAGCTAAAGAACACACAAAATGATGGATAGATGAAGAAGTTATGAAGATTTGAAGTTATTTTGAATATAGAGGAAATTTTGGAGTTTGGAAGATGAAAATGGAGGAAAATGGGGGTTTGGGGAAGAAACCCCCATTTTTTAGAATCTGGAAGTGTGGGGCGGTTCGCCCCACACCTGGGGCGGACCGCCCCGTGCGGGGCGAACCGCCCCGCAAGTCCGGAGCGCGCGCGCGCGCTCTGGACGCGGGGCGATTCGCCCCCCACTCCTAGGTGGGAGACGAACGTTTTATTTATTTTTTATTTTTTTTGAAATAAAAATGCAGTTTTTAGTCCCTGAAAAAATTTTTAGTCCCCGAAAAATCATTGTCCTCAAAAAATCACTCGAAAAGTCGCACTCGAACACAACATAAGCACATACGACACAGAATCGAACAAATTCACATATGAAAAGCAAATTGTTCAAGTATGAATGCATGCAATAAAGCGGTAAAGAAAGCGATAAAAACCCCGGGTTGCCTCCCGGATAGCGCCATTGTTTAAAGTCTCTGACTCGACTCCTGTCTTCGCCTATCTTTTCCTTCTGAGGGTACTAGACTTCCCCTTCACGAGTCTCCTTCCCGTGCCTCGACCCTGTGAATAAGAGTGAACATAGACATTAAGACCACTGTAATCAATAGTGTTAGAACTATCGGGTGGATCAGGTGGATCGGATATGGCTTGCAACACATGTTGCTTGCCATCTACTTCGATAGTGCAAGTCCTTTGGTAGATGTCCATTACGGAGCGTAGCTTAGTCAAGAATGTTCGTCCTAAGAGTATGACATCCCCCGTTCCTGGTGCTGATGTTGGCATAATTACAAAATCGGTGTGGACAGAGGCTTCACCAATTTTTACTAATACATTCTTCACAACGCCTTCGGGTTTCACAAGGGATCCATCCGCCAGTTGCACAATATCCTTATGCACAATTAGTTCTCCAAGGTTACTCTTCTCGAAAACATTCAAAGGGAGCACATTAGAGTAGGATCATGTGTCTAGTGTGGCTCGGACATCTTCAAGCTCCCCAATCCCGACCTTAACATCGAAACTTTGAGGGAGTGGCTCGGGATCCTCTTGCTCCTCTTCACTCTTGTTAGTACCAAGGTCCTTTTCTTCTTCTTCGGCTTGTGGGGGCAGTTCCCTCTTGCAACTCTCGCACTTAGCAACCTTCTTGATGGTGATTTCAACAGGTAGATCACCCACTAAGTTAATGGACAACGACTTCTCAGTGTTGTTGGGCAGTTTGCCTTGCTCCCTACTTGCTCCTCGGTCGATCAACTCTTGCATCTTTTGATGGGCAAGCCTAGTGCTCTCTTATAACCTATCGAGCCTTGCCCTAGTCTTCTCAGAGTCTTCTTCATAACGTTTGAGAAAACTTTGTGTGTGATCGACCATCTTTTGCAAGTTCTCCATCAGTTGAGCTGACTTCGACTTCGGTGGCTCTTTCGGAGCGGGATTTTCGCAGTGGTCATTACCATAGTTTAGCCTACTACGGTCTTGGTTAGGTCCATAAGTTTGGTTAGCTGGTGCATATCCTTGATTGTTTCGGAACCCTCTTCTCCAAAATCCACCTCGAGGATTCCTACCGTCTTGTCCGTAGCTAACTTCCTGAGTACCAAACTCCGTCGCAAAGGCTTCTTCTTCGCCTCCTCGAGCCCAGTTGCCATCATCGTATGCCAGCTCCGATCTACACATATGAGCCCCATGCCCATAGTTCTTGCATATTCGGCATACTTCGTTCGAAACAGTTGTTCCGGTGGCGCTCTTGAGGACTTGCTTCAATTCGTTGGTAAAGCACTCGAATTGATCCCCATTCCCCCTGTACATAGGGGCTTCTTGAGTCGGTGGAGCTTCAGGTCCACGTCTCCTAACCATTGCTCTTGGGTCCTTGAACTGCGAACCCTTAGCAAGCCTTTCGAAAACTGCCCAGACGGCTTCTGCGGTTTCCTCCCAAATATTGCCTCGGCATTGGAAATCCACCACTTGTTGGTTCTCGAAGGTTAGTCCATTGTAGAAGTGTTGGACTAGGTCGGAAAGTTCAAAACCATGGTGAGGGCACTTGTTCGTGAGATCTTGGAACCTCTCGAACGCGGTGTAGATGGTCTCATCATAGTCCTGTTTGAATCCAGTGATCTGCGCCTTTAGCGCGGTAGTCAAGGTGTGAGGGAAGTATTTCTCCATGAAAGCTGAAAAAACCTTTTCCCAAGTGTCCAGCGAGCCTGCTGGAAGAGAACTCAGCCATGACTTGGCTCTGTCGCCAAGTCCCATAGCAAAAACCTTCATCCTCAACTCATCCGTTGTTATGTCAGCTCCGGGTCGTGGGAGTTGGTTGACGAAATCATCAATATCGTGCAAGTACCCCATCACATCTTCCCTTGATAAGCCATAGAACCTCGGAAGTTGTTGGAATGCGTGGTTCTTGATTTCCAGATCTCGGGTTGCAGACGAAAGAACAATCGCCGGTCCCCTCATACGATCCTTGGTGGGTTGAACCCATGCCTTCAGTGGTCTAGCTTCTGCCATTCCGTCGATTTCCTTGAAGAGACTAAGTAGGGATTCAGAGAAATCGGTTTCCTCTATTTCCTCTAGTGCGCGCCTTTCAAGTAGTCGCCTTCTTTGGTGGTAGACTATGTCGATCTCAGCAATTGAATCAGCAAGCGGTGTTCCTGCAGAACGTGTATACGGCATACACTATCTATAACAAACTAAGAAAGGTGATTAGAAACAGACTAGGAAAGCAGTATCAGAGAGAGATTAAAAAGGAAAACTGAAACTAATAGAATTAGGATTCTAAAGCTGTAAATATAAACAAATTAAACAGAAAAAAGGAGTATAGTTCCCCGGCAACGGCGCCAATTTGATGAACGCGCGGATGTCGTGCTCCAACGCGAACGAATCAAATAAATTTGTAATTAGCCAAAGGCAATCCACAACTACAACGAAAACCGTAGTGTAGCAGTAGAATGACTCGAGTGTCGTTCTCTCAAGACTATAACTAGCTTTATCTATTTAACAATAGAATATAAAACAGCAGATAGATAGCAATAGGGGGTTTCTAGCAGATAATGAAGATTGGTGATAGTATGGTCCTTCTTAACATAACGGGTCGATAATCATGCATAAATTCCTCGGTCTTGCATAGAGATCTTAGAATCAATATAGTGTCCTGTTGCAAATATTAAGCACTACGAAGATAATTGGTCTGACAAGTCAATCACGATTGTACTAATGTGTTCCGTAATTACTCAACACTACGAATATAATTGGTTTGAAGATTGTCCTAATGTGTTCCGTAATTACTCAACACTACGAAGATAATTGGTCTGATGGTCGACAAGTGTCCAATTGTGCATAATAATTAATACAACATACGAGAATTTAGGTTACAACTGATCAACGAAATAAAGCAATGACACGGAGTATAATGCGCGATATAGCCATTAGCATGATTATCTTCCCTTCGCTAAGAATTCACATACTACCACCAACGATAAGTTTAGCTACTCATAATAGGTATGCAATCAACAGAAATCATAGAAGAAAACATATTGAAAGATATATAAAATAAGTAGATTAAACTGTAAGATACAAGTTACCGAAGGTTGTCAATCTCCGAAAAATTGCGATCGTACGAGCTCCAATCCGCTATGAAAAAGTATCCCCTAAGCTACAGAACTCCCAGGACAGGCCCCGGGAAGTTCCTACCTAAAACTATAGAGAGAGGTGAGAAAGTAGGACTGGAAAGATATGATTTTCGGAGAAAACTGAGCAACTATATATAGACCCCGAAATAACACGGGGCGGTTCGCCCCAGAGCTCCGGCGGTTCGCCCCCTGGTTTTTTCGCAGAATTCAGCGTTTTCGACGTGGTTTTGGATTTCTTCACCTTTTCGGACTCGGTTTCTGACTTCTAGTAGCCTTCTAACCTCCAGATTCGGCCCCTAGACTTCAAATCCTATCCGGAAACCTTCAGATACTCCAAATAGGCTTCTGGAACACCAATTCCTTGTCAACTTCAATATAATTGCCCGGAAATCTTCGAATTTCAACCAAAACCTGTAAAATAAAATCTAAAGGGAAACGTGACACTATTCTAATAAAATGTACTAAAATATAGCTAAATTAACATAGAGGATAGCTAAAACAGGTGAAAAAGACTCGAATGAAAGTGTAAAATACACATTCATCAGTATGTTGTATTAATTATTATGCACAATTGGACCCTCGTCGACCTATGCACATCTATATCTTCGTAGTGTTGAATAATTACGGAACACAATTGGACAATAGTGCTTGACTTGTCAGTATCTGTATCTTCGTAGTGCTTAATAATTGCAGCAGGACATTTGATTGATCAAAGATCTCCATGCAAGACCGAGGAATTTACGCATGATTATTGACCCGTTATGCTTTGAAGGATCATACTACCACCAATCTCCATTATCTGTTAGAAAAACCTTTGCTTTACCGTCTGCTGTTTTATATTCTAAATTAGATTTGATAAAGCTAGTTATAGTCCTTAGAGAACGACACTCGAGGTCATTCTACTGCTACACTACGGTTTTCGTTGTAGTTGTGAATTGCCTTTGGCTAAATAACAAATTTATTTGATTTTCTCGGAGCACGACATCCGCGCGTTCATCAAATTGGCGCCGTTGCCGGGGACTACACTCCTTCTTTCTGTTTAATTTGTTTATATTTTCAGCATTCAATTCCTAATTCTATTAGTTTTAGTTTTCCTTTTTAATCTCTCTCTGATACTGCTTTTCTAGTCTGTTACAGATAGTGTATGCCACATACACGATCTAGGGGAACACCGCTTGCTGGTTCAATTGCTGAGATCGACAGAGTCTACCACCAAAGAAGACGACTACTTCAAAGGCGTGCACTAGAGGAAATAGAGGATATCGATTTCTCTGAATCTCTACACAGTCTTTTCAAGGAAATCGACGGAATGGCAGAAGCTAGACCACTGAAAGCATGGGTTCAACCCACCAAGTATCGTATGAGGGGACCGGCGATCGTTCTTTCGTCTGCAACCCGAGATCTGGAAATCAAGAACCACGCATTCCAACAACTTCCGAGGTTCTATGGCTTATCAAGGGAAGATGTGATGGGGGTACTTGCACGATATCGATGATTTCGTCAACCAACTCCCACGACCCGGAGCTGAAATAACAACGGATGAGTTGAGGATGAAGGTTTTTGCTATGGGACTTGGCGACAGAGCCAAGTCGTGGTTGAGTTCTCTACCAGCGGGCTCGCTAGACACTTGGGAGAAGGTTTTTTCAGCTTTCATGGAAAAATACTTCCCTCACACCTTGACTACCGCGCTAAAGGCGCAAATCACTTGATTCAAGCAGGACTATGATGAGACCATCTACACCGCGTTTGAGAGGTTCCAAGATCTCACGAACAAGTGCCCTCACCCATGGTTTTGAACTTTCTGACCTAGTCCAACACTTCTACAATGGACTAACCTTCGAGAACCAACAAGTGGTAGATTTCCAATGCCGAGGCAATATTTGGGAGGAAACCGCAGAAGCCGTCTGGGCAGTTTTCGAAAGGCTTGCTAAGGGTTCGCAGTTCAAGGACCCAAGAGCAATGGTTAGGAGACGTGGACCTGAAGCTCCACCGACTCAAGAAGCCCCTATGTACAGGGGGAATGGGGATCAATTCGAGTGCTTTACCAACGAATTGAAGCAAGTCCTCAAGAGCGCCACTGGAACAACTGTTTCGAACGAAGTATGCCGAATATTCAAGAACTATGGGCATGGGGCTGATATGTGTAGATCGGAGCTTGCGTATGATGATGGCAACTGGGCTCGCGGAGGCGAAGAGGAAGCCTTTGCTACGGAGTTTGGTACTCAAGAGGCTAGTTGCGGACAAGAAAGTAGGAATCCTCGAGGTGGATTTTGGAGAAGAGGATTCCGAAACAATCAAGGATATGCACCGGCTAACCAAACTTATGGCCCTAACCAAGACCGTAGTAGGCTAAACTATGGTAATGATCACTGCAAAAACCCCGCTCTGAAAGAGCCACCGAAGTCGAAGTCGGCTCAACTGATGGAGAACTTGCAAAAGATGGTTGATCACACCCAAATTTTTCTCAAACGTTATGAAGAAGATTCTGAGAAGACTAGGGCAAGGCTTGATAGGTTGGAAGAGAGCACTAGGCTTGCCCATCAAAAGATGCAAGAGTTGATTGACCGAGGAACAAGTAGGGAACAAGGCAAACTGCCTAGCAACACTGAGAAGTCGAATTCCATTACATTAGTTGGTGATCTACCTGACGAAATCACCATCAAGAAGGTTGCTAAGTGCGAGTGTTGCAAGAGGGAAGAACTTCTACAGGCTAAGGAAGAAGAGAAGGACCTTGGTTCTGACGGAGGTGATGAGGAGCAAGAGGATCCCGAGCCACTCCCTAAAAGTTTCGATGTTAAGGTAGGGATTGGTGAGCTTGAAGATGTCCGTGCCACACTAGACACGGGATCCTACTCAAACATACTCCCTTTGAATGTGTTTGAAAAGAGTAGCCGTGGAAAACTATCTGAGCATAGGGCTATTGTGCAACTGGCGGATGGATCCTTTATGAGACCCGAAGGCATTGTGAAAAATGTGTTGGTCAAGATTGGTGAAGCTTCTGTATACACCAATTTTGTAGTTATGCCGGCGGCTGCACCTGGAACGGGGAATGTCATTCTCTTGGGGTGAACATTCTTGACAAAGCTACGCTCCGTGATGGACATCTACCAAAGAACTTGCACTATTGAAGTGGATGGCAAGCAACACGTGTTGCAAGCCATATCTGATCCACCTGATCCGCCTGATAATTCTTACACTACTCACTAATGTGGTCTTGCACCCTATGTTCTTTCTTATTCACAGGTTCGTGGCATGAAGAGGAGATCAATGAAGGGGAAGCCTAGTACCCGCAAAAAGAAGAGTTAGGCGCAGACAGGAGTCGAGTCAAAGACATTAAACAATGACGCTATCCGAGAGGCAACCCGGAATTTTTATCGCTTTCTTTACTGCTTTTTTGCATGCATTCATTCTTGAACAATTTGCTTCTCGTATGTGAATTTGTTCATGTCTGTGTCGTATATGCTTATGTTTGAGTGAGATTTTTCGAGTGGTTTTATGAGAAAATTAGTTTTGGGGATTAAAAACTGCGTTTTCGGACGAAAGGACCGTCTCCCCACATCGGGGAGCGGGGGGCGACTCGCCCCACGGTCCCAGAAGACCAAAAACGCGGGTCTCCCCTCTTTACCTCATTTTCTTCATATCTCCATCATTCTTCCTCCCCAAAAACCGAAAATTGCGAAAATACATTCAAAACTTCGTAACTTCATCATTTCTTGACCAAATTTAGTGTTCTTTAGCTTCAATCGAAGCCTATTACGTGATCTATCTTTTCATCCGAACAGATTTCGTCCTAATGCATTAGATTTTCAGATCTGAGGTATCTTCTTATGAACCCTAATTTTCGAATTTGGGGGTTTTCTAATTTGAGCTTCAATTATGCTTATTTGATGCATGGGTAGGTTGTTTGTGTGATTAGAAGTGTTATTTACTATCAATTACATGCTCAATTATGCTTGGATTGTTGATTTGGGAATTTTGCTACTAGATGATATATCTTGTTATGCAATTTATCTTTATCTTAGATTTCTTGCATATGATTGTGTTTATTGATGTAATGATGATAGATTTGATGATAGAATGCTTAATTGTTGAGTATGAGGATTTATGATGCTAAAATTTTTCGCTACTATGGTATGAATTGAGCCTTGTTATCTAGGATATTGGTTGTCTAGTAAGAGCATAATGTGATGTATTGCATGTAGTAGTTACATTGGTATGTTAAATGATGAAGAAGCTAGGCTAGACATTTAAGGTTTGGGGAGCTCGATTGTTGATTCTATCACTTGTGTGTTTCGTTCTTACACTGGCATATGCATGGGTCAGTTTTGTGTCATACGAGGTACTAACTGTTGTTTGTAGGAACCATGCCAAGGGAAAGGAGCATTCCCGTATGATTACTATGAAGTATTGGAGGGGGATCGATTACAACCATGTCAAGAAGAGTGACCTCGTTAGATGTGCGTTCGAGCCAAGGGGTTTTGCAACAACGTCGTGGATTATCCAAGAGGAGGAGCTAGAGTACACCCGGAGTGAGGACTCCTATGCCTATTCATGCACCACCGAAGGGACAGAAACCATTATTACGTCAGCAATCCATCACAAGGACTGAAAAGTTCGAGTGAACTGGAAGGCACCGGGACAATCTAGCCGCGATGGATTCAATCTTGAGTTCGCAGTTGCTAGAAGGTTCCGAAGCGCTAGCTTGGTTCCAAAACATAATGACATGGGTGCCCAGCCCCTCGTTGGGGTGCCCCTTGACTGCCTCTAAAGGGAGCATCATATAGACATCGGTCGGATCAACCGTAGAGAATGTGGTCGACATTGGAAAAGATGGTAGAAGATTTCTGATTATACGAGCAGCTTACTGTAACCACCTCGGGGTGTAAAACGCTGGAGGGGGAGGTCCTGATACCACTGCTCTTTCCCCTTCAACAGTTCACATCCTATTGGAGGGCTACAGGATGGAGGATTCCATAACAGCGGCGGCTAATCTTGAGGATTCTACTCGACACTGCAACTCTACTAGTGAGGATGTGCGTGACAGTAGTGACAATGAAGGCCATACGGGCAATGATGATACTAATGGAAGAGTTGTTCCTATCCGGCCTATAATTGAAACTACCGCGCATACCAGAAGACCTGATGACACCCTATAAAGCTCCCAGAGCAGTCCCAATAACTCACAAGCAGCATACTCAGCCGACCGAGGCCAAACCATGGGGTAACATCTAGTATCACATCTTACTTCCTCATTTTCTTACTGCTAGGGACTAGCGTTAATTTCATGAGGGGGGATGGGATTTAAGTGATCTAATGTTGTTAGTTTGGAGCTTGACATTGGTAGGCTGAGTATAGTACCTCGCATGTTTTATCCGTCTGCATTTGCATTTGCATGTTTACCGCTTTCTTAGATTTTTTAGGTTGCATTCACTACATTCATCCTAGGATAGTCTTGCATGTTTTATATGGAGTTTATTGCCGAATTTTTGAACTTTTTTATTGGGTAGATCAACCAACTATGCCATTAATCGTATGCTTCATCTCTATGAATTTGTTTGAGATTTTTCTCGCTTGGCTTGTCACATTTATGTATTGCACTTAGTTAAGCTCGGTAGTCTCGACATCACTTAGTGGTGTTTTCTCTACTGCGGTTCACGAAGGCCTTTATAATAGGATGATGCATGTTAGGGTCTTATGGTTGTTTTCACGAGTAATTATGTACCTAAGAGGCAACATGTCTTCACCATGCTTTGAGATTGCTAAATGCCTAGGAAGGAGGTAGTGTGAGGTTGTGTGATCCTTTGTTTATAACCTATTCTTCCGAATAGGTTTGGGGAGGGGGTTACACCATCATTAGACTTGTTTTCGTTTTTCATTTCCGTATCGTGAGTTTGTTTTTCCTTTTCCGTAAATTTTATACTCCAACCTATTCTTTCGAATAGGTTTGGGGAAGTCGTGTGAGTCATTTTCTCTCTTTTTGTTATGCTACTGCTGGCTAGAAAAAAAGAAGAAAGAAAGAAAAATTCCAGAAAAAAAGAAAAAAAAGAAAAAAGAAAAAGAGAATCTGGAAAGAAAAAAAAAGAAAAAAAGAAAAGACCCCAAAAAAGCAAAGAAGGGTCCAAAAAAAAGAAAGCCAAATAGCAGTTTAGCAAAGTGTTGTGTCTCATTTTCCAATTCTTGTAATGTTCGTAATCGTGTTGTAATTTTCTAATTTTGGTCTTTTGTTTTTGAGTGTCATCTGTTCTAGACCACCCTCGTCCTGCCATTCAGGAAGTGGTGAATAGCTTAAGACTTTACTTGAGAGATGGGTAGAATAGGGGAGTGTTATCTTTTATAGGGAACCCTCCTTCGTTTGATGAGAGCCAGTACTGGTTCGACCTCTTTGAGGGAAAGTCTTAAACTTGGTGAACAAGAGTAAGTCCTCAGTTTCATAGGCACGGGACAACCATTCGTATCTTAGCATGCTTCATTACGTCGTCACTGACTAGGTCCAGGTATAGAATGTTACGAGAGACTATCTTGTCTTGACATAAGTGCTTATGTGGATGTGTATAAGTCAATCGAGGTATTCTTCAACCTATATTCATGCTTTGATTTATATGGTTTTTGTTCATATGTTTTTTGATAGATTCAGTAAATTGGTTCATTTTATTGGGCATGAGACTCCATTTTGTGTCTTGCATTGTTTTTTGTATTAGAGTCTAGCTTAGTTGCTTGAGGACAAGCAAAGGTTCGATTTGGGGAGTTTGATGAATGTGTATTTTACACTTTGATTTGAGTCTTTTTCACCTATTTTAGCTATCCTCTATGTTAATTTAGCTATATTTTAGTGCATTTTATTAGAATAGTGTCACGTTTCCCTTTAGATTTTATTTTACAGGTTTTGGTTGAAAAACGAGGATTTCCGGGAAATTATATTGAAGTTGACAAGGAATTGGTGTCCAGAAGCCTATTTGGAGTATCTGAAGGTTTTCGGATAGGATTTGGAGTCTAGGGGTCGAATCTGGAAGTTAGAAGGCCACTAGAAGTCAGAAACCGAGTCCGAAAAGGGGAAGAAATCCAAAAACGCATCGAAAACGCGGAATTCCGCGAAAATTACTCCCGGGCGAACCGCCCGGGACGTGAGGCGAATCGCCCCACACCGGGCGAATCGCCCCACACCGGGCGATTCGCCCGGTGTGTGGGGCGAATCTCCCCACACTATTTCGAAGCCTATATATAGTTGCTCAGTTTTTCTCCGAAATTCATACTTTTCCAGACCTATTCTCTCACCTTTCTCTGTAGTTTTAGGTAGGAACTTCCCAGAGCCTGTTCTGGGGGTTCGTAGCTTAGGAGATACTTTTTCATAGCAGTTTGGAGCTTGTAGGATCGCAATTCTTCGGAGATTGACGACCTTCGGTAACATTGTATCTTACAGTTTATTCTACTTATTTTTATATATCTTTCAACATGTTTTCTTCTATGATTTCTGGTGATTGCATGACAACTATGAGTAGCTAAACTTATCGTTGGTGGTAGTATGTGAATTCTTAGCGAAGGGAAGATAATCATGCTAATGGCTATATCGCGCATTATACTCCGTGTTATTGCTTTATTTCGTTGATCAGGCTCAGCCTAAATTCTCGTATGTTGTATTAATTATTATGCACAATTGGACCCTCGTCGACTTATGCACATCTATATCTTCGTAGTGTTGAATAATTACGGAACACAATTGGACAATAGTGCTTGACTTGTCAGTATCTTTATCTTCGTAGTGCTTAATAATTGCAGCAGGACATTCGATTGATCAAAGATCTCCATGCAAGACCGAGGAATTTACGCATGATTATTGACCCGTTATGCTTTGAAGGATCATACTACCACCTAGGGCTGCACATGGTGCGGATCGGATCAAATCTGATTCGAACTTTGGATTAATCCGATCCGAAAATGCATATTTTGGGCAATCCGAAATCCGATCCGAATTTTCGGATCGGTTTCGGATTGATCCGAAAATAATCGGTTCGGATTCGGATTAATCCGTTCAATCCGAACTTTTGTATTTTTTATTTTTTTTATTTTTCACAGAAAGTTTCTTCAACACCATTCAAGTACCAACAAAACAAAACTCATCTAGGATAGTTCAGATCAGAACATAGTCTAGAAAAAGCTGAAAAACAAAAATGATCTCAAAGACTCAAACCTTCCTAGACTAAAATCCACAACCTTCTGGCCTCTCTCTCAGACTCGAGCAAGGTGAGAACATCACCATATCTCTAGCAGGCCCATCAATTAAATTAAATCTCGTTTGAAGACTTGTCCACGAGATCTAGTCCTTCCAAGGATCTTCACGGCAGTAGCTTACTTGATTTGGGAATCCATTTTGCTCTAGTGGGCCGGTGGCAACGAAGACGTACGACCTGGAGATAGAGGAGCACATCAACAATGGAGATGCAAGATTTTGGCATTTGGTGGTGAGAGTGAAAGAAATTTCAGATCTGAGTGAAGAAAGAAAGGGGGAGAATGAGAGAATTTAGGGTTAAGTTGTTGTACTTTAGTGTATATATAGTAGGTATATATTTATTTATTAAAAAAAAAGAATTACTGATCGGATCGGATTAATCCGATAATCCGCGGGTTTTAATCCGATCCGATCTGAAAATTCGAATTACTAAAAGTAGTGATTCGTAATCCGATCCGAAAATTCGGATCGGTTCGGTTTGGGCTTGGATCGTCGGATTTTCGGATTGGATTTTCGGTTTCGGATTTTATGCACACCCCTACTACCACCAATCTCCATTATCTGTTAGAAAAACCTTTGCTTTACCGTCTGCTATTTTTATATTCTAAATTAGATTTGATAAAGCTAGTTATAGTCCTTAGAGAACGACACTCGAGGTCATTCTACTGCTACACTACGGTTTTCGTTGTAGTTGTGAATTGCCTTTGGCTAAATAACAAATTTATTTGATTTGCTCGGAGCACGACATCCGCGCGTTCATCACCTAGCAGCCTCATTCTCTCCTACATATTCTTGTATAGTGAGAAGGAACAAGCCGTATTGAGCTTCGCCCATCCCAAAGTCTGATGGTCGGACTACTCGTCCGTTAGGAAGGGTGAAGTTCAATATGGCTGGCTGAGGAGGATTCGCTGCTACATGAGGAGGATGTCCTCTTGGAGCGACATTGTTTGTAACCCTTAATGCTCCATAAGCACTCCCAGCTGCGAAGCCTTGGGGATTATTCTCTCCCGATCTTTCTTCTTGGGAGCCCGTGACATTGGTGAATGACCCCTCCATCATATCTTGATTCCTCTCAACATTGTTATTTCTAGGTGCCCTTGAATCAGCTACCTTTCCTCCTCCTCGACCATTTATAGGGGGATGGCCTTGGGGCAGGAGGATTCTCTGGTACTGCATTGGCAAGTCGAACACTTCTTCTAGGAGGCATCTCGAGAAGCGTCTCGAGGATAGTGTCTCGGCTCGACTAGTAGGGCAAGGAATGACCTTTCGATCAGATTCCCACAGACGGCGCCAAATGTTGAAGGGTAATTCGTGCTTCCTCTTAAGTTTGTACTAAACCGTCACAGGAAACTACTTAGGTCCTCTTTGTGTAGTCTTCCTCTAATAATAGCGGGTATTTTTCACGTAGCGTCCTCGCACCTGAAAGAGACTGGGGGGGGGTTAGTGTGTCTTACCCGGTCTGTAGGATATCAGACCAGAGTGTCGACTTTACGAGTAGGGAATTTAAGACTTCCCTAGTGAGAGAAATATTGTGAGTAGGTGAGTAGTAGGTGAGAGCTATTATTGCTTACCTGGGAATTATGAATGAGACTCCCTTATTTACTCATAGTATTTTATTGTCACTTTATGTAGGATCGTGACAAGTGTCCGGCTGCTGACAACTAAGGCTGATTATGTTGTTTTCTTCATGCCTTTTTTCAACCCGTGTAGAGGCCTCCTTTGGTCCAAGCCCATTAAGGAGGTCCATGGGCTTTGACCCGAACATCTTGACTAGGGTTAGGAGGGCATTATTGACTTTTCAGGTCTTATGGAAGATTCTGGAAGGCGGGCCCTCCTAAGGACCGACCAGGGGTGGTCGGCCTGGGTCCTCGTGCCTTATGTCCCATAGTCCGAGTAGTACTCTGCCTGTCCTCCTTAGGAGGATGGTACCTTGACGTAAGGTCCTCCTCGATCCTACCATGTATGGTGGTCGAGCCCCAGGTGCTCCTCGCGCCGCACATCCGTCTTGTCCTTGTAGTGAGCTCATCTTGAGGGTCGGCCTCACAGTAGTGGTCGGACCGTATGTTGGTCGAGCCACACTTAAGTGACATACTTAGGTGTGGTCGCGCCCTTAGAAGGACAGCCCTTGAAGCTTCGTCGCGCTCTTAGACCGCTCAAGTTCGTACATGCGGACTGGACATATTTTAACACCAACAATAATATTGGTATTTGATTTAATATGATGTTATTCGGTAAGTTTTTCCACCTTCAATCAGTCACGCCAATTCAATGCTGATTTAATCTAAATATAGAAAATATATACTACACGCGTTATTCCTTAATTCCGGACAATTTTGATTTTTTTTTGCTTCACTAACAAATCAAAATCAAGCATTAATTACATAATATTTGCCATTTTAAGGTTCAAAATACAAGTATAAATAGATGGCTCCACAACTTCACTTCTCCATCCATAACCTACACCTCTTAGAAATTCTTCCTCCTCTCTATTTTCATTTTCGATGGAGAAGGACTCAAAACGAATCCAGCTACTCGCCGGATTCGTGGGTTATTCCGATCGATAAGATAATTTTAATCCCATCCCATTGACCATGCGGCATAATTAGAAATCTAAAAAACATCCTAATTTCTTTCTTTTGTCAGAATAGAAACATATTGAGTAGGTACTCCACCTCCCATCCAGCAAGCATGGAGTGAAAGTGTGCATCATCATTTTTTTTTTTCAATGAATGCTGAGATTGGTTGAGTATGATTCTTTTGAAGTGTTTTAGTTGATAAAACATATAAAGTATTTTACAAGAAACAAAAGTAGTTTCATTTTATTGAAGTGTTTGAGCAATTCATCACGAGTTACTTATCTTTTTTCTGTTACTGTATTGACATCAAGTGAGGTATTGAAAAAGTTTTAGTCTTATTTCATACAATCAACTTGGACGCCAATGCTTCATCATCAAATTGAAAAAAAACTTGCTATATGTGCGCGCCAAACTGGAATGTTAAGAGATTCATTGAATTTCTATTAAATGTGGCTAACCGCGTGAAAGGAATAAAAAATAATGAAAAATGTTAATTGAAAACAAGGAAAAATAATTTGTGAAATAAAATATATATCGTTTTTTAATTTAAATATTAAACTGTTAATTTAAATCAAGGCAAACAAATTCTGGAGTTAAAAGTAAATCGTTAATTAATTAAAATGTTTAATTAAATTGTTAACTAAAATCTAGGTAAAATATATTTTGGAATTAAAATTAAATCCGTAGACATAATTGTATAAATTAAAAAAAAAATCGCAAATCAGTTCAATTTTTTTTAAATTTATTATTAAAAGTTAATTTTATTTCTTGAAAATCGATATATATGTTTAATAAATCAGTGATTAATTTATTTGTGTTTTTGTTTGTAAGAATAATCTTTTTTTTGAATTCACCGAAAGAAAAAATAAAAAAATAATCACAACATTCCACTTGGCCACAGCTTTTCAATCATACATAATTGACAATATCAAATATTGGTATTTGACTTAATCTCTTATGTTTTTAATTGTATTTATTAACAATTAATTGTTTTTCGTAACGATTGCTACAGATTATTAATTATTAAATCAGTGATTAATCCAAGAAATCATATAATAAAAGTAAAAAATAATAAAAAGTTGTGGACAGAGGGAATTGAACCCGGGTGGCATGTTTTATGAACATCACCACATTCCACTCGACCACAACTTTTCAATTATTCATAATTAACAATATCAAATATTGGTATTTGATTTAATATTTTATGCTTTTAATTATATTTAGTAACAGTTAATTTATTTTGGTAAGTCTTATTCTCCTCCATTTCTTTCCATCCACGCCCAAGCCTCATCAATGTTGCTATAACATTATATAGAATGTTTATGATTTTTCTTAATTGTGGTGAATAATATCAATTCAAATTGATATGAGATTACAATCAGTGCACTAATTGAGGTTTTTTTTAAACCCTAAAAATCCTTTTATATATAGCTAGCAATCGAGATCCTCTTCTTCATTTCAGAACCAGTGCTATATTTCATTCCTCATTTTACATCCGAACCTATATTAACGTGCAAAGTGTTAAATAATTATGGAGGGTCCGGCTGGTTTCGTGACTTCCAAAACTGTTGAAGAATATATGAAGATTCATTTGAAGTATTTGTTGTTAATTGTGTTGGGTGGCTGGAGCGACAATATTTCGATCACCAAGTGGTGAGATTCATATTATAATAATTTTTTTTATTCGTTATACTAATTAATCATTTGTTGTTTTACGTAGCATGGCATTTTTTGGGCGTTTGTTCAATCATGGTGGCTTCTATGTGAGGTTTGATCTTGCATCCGTCCGGAATGAAGAATTAGCAACTCCAAATTTCTACTACATGATGTTAATCGTAAGTGACATTTTTATTGATCATACCACTGTTTTCATTTTTTTTTCTAAACATGTTTGCTAATATTATTTGATTTTATATTGTAGATGGATTTTTTCCAGTATGAGATCTTTCATAGGGTCGAAGAGCCGTTGAGAATTCTAACCGAAGCATCACATCCAATGGCCAAATATTTATCATGCATAGTTAAAATGTTGAATGGTGATGAAAAATACGACAACATGGATTACGTCTCTTCAAAGAGATTGCAACAATGCCAAGAGGGTTGTCCCGTTTGAAGAATTATAGAAAGTTTTTATTAGGCCAGCTTCACGATTTAAATCATGGAATCTTTGCTTTGGATTTCAATATTCCAAAATTTTGTAACGATGATCATATCGTGGGTATGGATGATGTAGAAGACGGCTTGTGTTTTATTTGTTTGGCAGACCAAGAAGTATTATGCTATAGTCGTGCTTATGAATTTCATACGGCTATAGATGAGATTTAATCCATGAAATTGTTTTATTATTAGTAACATTATGTTCAATTGCTTCGGTTAATGTCATTTGCAATATAAACCATTTTTTTTAACCTTTATAAAACAAATTCAATATTATAATATTGACATTCTAATTTTTATTTTCATCGATGGTATAATATTAAAATTAGAATATCTGTTTCGTTGAGTGATTGATTTCATTGTTCTATATGTTTGGTATGTATTTAATAATACCAAAGTTTTGGTAAGTCAGAAATCATTTAGTCAATGCATTAATTGTTTTAATTAGTAGTTAAATATGATTAGATAATCTCCATATATTTGATGATAACCATATCTTGGTTCAATTAGATGTGCTCCACGTATTTTTTCGAATTACCCTTAAATTTGCAAATCAGATTTCACATATCTAATCGATTTACCTTTAATTATGTACATACATTTGGAATAATTATTGTATTGCAAAATCATTACCTAATATGAAAACTATACATTACATTATAAATAGTCTTTGCTACTATCATAGTGTATATGCACGAATTTAAGAGCAAGAGATATTGAAACCGAAGTTCAGATGGATGTTGACATCTCAAAAGTCCAAGGAGTCGATCTGCAGGGCCATCGTTCATGTTCGTAAGTGCAAACAAATCATTCGTAAACAACATAGTCGGCTATTATCTATTCCAATGGATTTGGTTACAAACATCATTCAACGTGTTGCTGTGGACTCATCAGACTTGATTGATGTACTTCAGTTAACGTGAGAATTTATTACATGCAACAAGCTATTGCGAATTGTCTAATTTCCATATAATTTCTATTTGATCGCATTAATTTATCTACAGTTGCAAACGTCTGAATAAACTATCATGGGAGCCCTTTGTTTACCGCTATATGAAGTTCGAGTTATTTCATTCAAAGAGTGTTTCATCGTCCGAATTACTTCTCCATGCCAAGTGTCTTCAACATGGTAACTCAGACTTACTATACAGATACGCCCTGGTAAGTCGAACTTACTAATTCATCACTATAAACATTTTTTCTTACATCCATACTAACACAAATTTCTACTAATACTGATGTAGATAGATTACTTCTTCTATAAAAGATATGGAACTGCCCAACAGTTCCTTCAACGGGCAATGTCAGTTGGTCATGTGAAAGAAGCGTATTTGAGTTGTGTGTTCAAGATGTGGCACATGGATGATCCACAAATTAGGAAAGACGGTATATCAATAATGCGTTCATATGAAGGCACATGTAGTGGTCGGATATATAACGGAATGTCGCAAAAAACTTAATGAAATTCTTGGAGCCATTGAGGTTAGCATATTTTGGTTCATACGTGTTTAAATGTGTCGTATCCATACACCGAGTGGAAGTGGATCAAGCACTGGGTGTCAGTACTGCCTAGCGAATAGAGAATTTATGATCCTATTCGACACCACCAATTGGCCCCGTTACTGTAATTGTGGCTAATAAGTTGAAATATATAGTATTTTAATGTGCAACATCAATATTGATATTTCCATTAGGCGTCCTTATTATTTTATTATCATGTATGTTGTACAATACTACGATATTCTGCTATAATGTATTTAACATTCAAGATCGATTTTTAAAACAATAGGTGCATTGATGTTTTTCTTATAACAGATTATGTCATCACACTATGTCTTATGTCAGGTTGTCTATTATGAAATGTGTAGTAGACTAAAAAATGTATATACAGAATGATTAAGCATATAATACAATCAAAGTAATAGGAATTATTAAGTTCCTGATACGGTCGTGTATACAACCCCAAATATCATATGAATGCGTCTTCAGGTTAACAACTGAGTTGGATTCACTCCTTAGTCGGTAGGGAACAACATCCAATTTTCTGCAAAACAGAGTGAATTAAAAATCTGATATACACATACACGACAAGTGTTGAATGCGCTTATATATGCATTATAAACTTCAAAGGTTAAGTGCCAAGTGTGGTTCAAATTGCATGCATTGAATAGTGTGGGTGAAGTTGCATGCATTATAATACAAGTGCATGCCCAACTTCTATAAATTGGAAGCCAATTCACCATGAATTATACTACTCATTTGTTCGATTTTCCCCACATACACTTATTCACTCACGTTTTTAAGAGCTATTATGTATAATCAGCCTCAGTTTGAAGCTATTTTTTATGAACGACTTCAACACATGCTTAAATGGGGCGTAAGGTATCATTTCGTAGTTGTTTGTTGTTTTATTTTTCCTACTTTGTTCTCACAAAGTTTAACATGTAGGTATCATGATGTTCATGGTAATAAGATTGAAAGTCCTTCTCTACTAATTGAGCAACTTAAAGCTGTTAGAGCAAAGGCCGAACAACGTGAACATCAAAGAGGACCGATCTATCAGGCTGCAGATGTTGCCGCCCAACTTCATGTTATATCGTCGGTTGAGGAGTCGGATAGATGTTTGAAAGAAACGATTTTGGACTTGGAGAAGGATTTTATTACATTTGGCCTAGCTGAGAAGAGCATGCACAACTATGTTGTGCAGTGTAGGGTTACGATGTTCCACACAGTGAAGAATCACGGTGGGTTTCGAACTCCTCATTATGTCTAATATGATATCCAAGACGAGTCAAGTTTATGGTGTAGCATTTTAATACTTATGTGTTTTGCATTTATGGTTGTTGTAATTCCGCATTTGCTACTAATTCCATTATTATGTTTCAAGTTAATTTGTTTTGAGATGACAAGTGTAATCCATGCTACATTAATAATAAAACATTATTTTCAATGTTGAACAAAAAAAAATAAAAAAAAATACAAGTGTTGTTCAACTTCCATGCATTGACAAGTGTTTGTATATGAGCATGCAAACCTTCTATAAATGTAGACTTCATTCTATCATTTAATCCATTCACTTTCTCCTCCTTCGACTTTCTTTTTAACTCAAAGTCTCTTCACAATGAATCAATATCCTCAGTTTCAGGCAAGGTTTGATAAAAATCTCAAATTCTTGCTAACAAACGGAGTGAGGTATTTTACATGTTTATAAAAGTCTTTGTTGTTAAATATATTTACCGTTTCATTTTGAGACGAACTTTAGTTTGAAAACAGGTATTACAAAGGAAATGGAAGAGGGTATTCTGACCCGACTTTGTTTATCAAGCTTTTGGATGTTAAGGAGAAGACCGAAATCTATGAGCATCACTATGGTCCAATTTTCCAAGATGCTGAAGTTGTTGCTCAACTTCATCTCATCTATCTCGAACATCCTTGTTAGTGTTGAAATATGTCCAACCCGCATTTACGAACTGGAGCGGCCTAAGAGCGCGATAGATCTCTAAAAGATTGTCCCTCAAAGGGCTCGACCACCCTTCCAAGTACGTCACCGGAGGGTGGCTCGACCAGGATTGTGAGGTCGCCCTCCAAGAAAGCTCACAAAGGACAAGCTGACAAGGCGACTGAGAACCATCTCTAGGGAGCGATCACCCTTGGAGGTTGATAGAGGACCTTACGTCAAGGAAGTACCCTCAAAGAATAGCTAGGCACGGTCCTACTCGAGCAATGGATCACGAGGAAGGCTCGAGCACCTAGGTCGACCACAACCGGTCGGTCTCTAGGCGGCCCAACTTCCAGAAAGATCCATCAAGTCTCGAAATGCCTAGAATGCCCTCCAAACCCTAGGTCAGATGTTTGGGTCAAAGCCCATGGACCTCCTTAACGGGCTTGGGCCAAAGGAGGCTTCAATCTCAGACGGACACTTGTCACGATCCTACACAAAGTGACAATAAAATACTATGAGTATATAAGGAGGCCTCATTCAAGATCCCAAGGTAATCAATCAATACTCACCTACACTCAATATTTCTCTCACTAGGGAAGCCTTCAACTCCCTACTCGTAAAGTCGACACTCCGGTCTGATATCCGACAGACCGGGTAAAAGACACTAACCCTCCCCCCTCCTAGTGAATTTCAGGTACCGAAGGACTTTATACTTATACTCAAAGGAACACCCTTTGAGTGGAAACTGAAGTGTTACCCTTTGAAGAAGACTTATGACGAATTAGGCAGTGAACGAATTACCCTTCAACATTTGGCGTCGTCTGTGGGAATCCGATCGAAAGGTCATTCCTAGTCCTACTGGTCGAGCAAAGATGCTCTCCTCGAGACGCTTCACAAGATGCCTCCCAGAAGAAGCAATCGGATTGCTAATGCAGCACCCATAAATCCTCCTCGCCCAAGGGGCCGTTCCCCTTTAAATGGCCGAGGAGGAGGAAGGGTTGCAGCACCAAGGGCTCCTAGAAATATCAATGTTGAAAGGGATCAAAATATAGTGGAAGGCACTTTCACTAATATTACCGGATCCTGAGAGGAAAGATCAGGAGAGAATCATCCACGAGGTGTACCCGTCGGAAGTGGCTACAGGGCTTTAAGAGCCACAACCAATGTTGCCCCAGTAAATCATCAGCAACCGGCCGCATTGAACTTCACCCTTCCTAATGGACGAGTGGTCCGACCATCAGATTACGGGATGGGCGAAGCTCAATACGGTCTATTTCTTCTCACCATACAAGGGTGCTTGGGAGAAAATGAAGCTACAAGGGTAGAATCCGAACTCCAAGCCCGCGGGATAAGACACTCACAGGTGCAAGAGCAACCTCAGGGGGCTCCTCCGGCTCCTCGAGCGCCTGCAACCCAAGATAAAGCACATTCAAGAGCCAATACAAGGCCGATCCAATCTCGACTTGGACCCTCAAGAGTCCAATCTAGGTTAGGACCACAAGGTGCCCCAGATGATTTGAGAGATCTAATTGATAGGAGGATACGCGCGTCACTGCAAAATGTGGCTCCTCAAGAAAACCAAGCCCCGGTGGTCGCTACACCACCCACTCTCCCAAACAAAGTCATGCCCAACCAAGTGACCCCTCAAAATCAACACGAGGCGGTAGCGGAGAACAATGCCGTGAGCACAGTAGCTGAGGTAACCCCACTGGTCGACCCGACCACAGGGAGGAGGCGCACTCTGGAGGAACTCAATGCAAAGAAAGCCGCACTCGATGCTCAGATGGAAACCCTACAAGGAACCGTGCAAGAAAAAGAGCAAGACCAAGATCCAAGCCCATTGTGCGATGACATAAGGAGCCATCAAGCAAAAATCGAGAGAGGCTTCCCTACTTTCGAAAGCTATGATAGAACAAGTTGTCCAAAGGACTACTTGGTGAGATTTGGTACCAAAATGGATGCATATGGTCATGATTCAAAGAAAAAAGCACTACTCTTCCCGTCTAACCTCTCAGGAGAAGCCATGAAATGGTGGTCGCGCCTTCCTCAGCGCTCGATCAAGTCCTATAGAGAGCTCTGCAAATAATTCTCTAAGCGGTTCGAGAAGGTCATGAACACCAAGAGGAGAGTGAGATACTTGGCCGAAATTGATAGTGTATATGTCCTAGAGACAGTCCTTACTAAGGGCATGGTGCCCTTATAGAGGGCATATATGTACTATTACACAGGTCAACGTAATATAATATATGTTTGTTGCATTTTACTGTTGAGTATCGCTTTCATATTTATATTACACCAGGCTGCAGCATGTCATATCTTTATTACTGTCTGTATTGATATTAAACATGTCCCCTCGGATAGATGACCGATCACATAGATAGTGGGAGCTATGTGAGTTATCATCTATCCCAAACTCTCCCTAGTCGAGGTTCATCTCAGATGTGGGGGTCTGATGCGTGGAGGTTATACTTGTTGGAGCAAGTGTGAGCCGATCCCACGGCCACGGAACGGATTGTTGGACAATCGAGAAACGTTCCCATAACTGCGCATAGTTGTTCGAAGAAGCTTTATCGAACAATGGAAGTACCCATCGGAAACTCCCATCGATGTATACTCTACACCGAAGTGTCTATGGGAACCGGTGAGTTGTCGAAGTGATGCCATTCGTCCTTTGTACTTGCAGGACTTTATCATCACATTTGTTGCCCCATATCCTTGGTGGACCCGTCGATGTCAGCTCTGAATAAGCAGCTGACCTAAGACACGATCCAGGATTATGGCTAAATACAAATGGGGGTGATAAGTGATTCTGTGAAGGATTCATCTCTCAAGTGTAGCACAGGAGAGCACTGCTCATAGTCTGCATAGTTGTGTTGGTAAAGTCACTGGCCAGTGCAAATGATATATTATGATGCTCATAAGTATATCTTAACCAAGCAACTCCCTGAGACGCCCGTGGATGTATTATTGGGATAGACACTTCATCGATCCTAGATACATTCGAGCAAGTCAGATGAAGGGACGTTACCATCGCCGCGTTGAGCGCGACAGGCTTCGCAACGAAAGGGTTAGCTTTGAGAAACCTCTCAAACGTCCTCACGTATTAATATTGCAAATGGAACCGTCTAGGAATTCCATGTTGCCTAGTCTAGGACTTGCTTAATACGATGAGGCCCTATGGGTCACACTATGTGGTGATTCAGTCTATCAGAATATCCTTGAAGATGGAATCGCAATTAATTTGGAATTAATTGTGATTGATGGATTATAATTAATTTGGAATTAATTATAATATATGGTGGCTCAATTAATGATTTGGAATTATTAATTGAATTGGCTAATTAATTGTATTTTATGTAAATACAATTAAAGATTATATTTTGGAAATATAATGGAGGTTTGATTTGAAAGTGTATGTTAATTTATAATTAACATATGCACTTGGGCAAAATCTACTTGGAGTTTGAATTGCCTTAGAAATATAAGTGGGTCCCAAAATTAGGACCCACCTCCCGTAGGACAAGGCGCGCCCATGATGGATAAGGGGAAGGAGTTCGACTCCTTCCTCTATTAGAAGTCCAAGGGATAAGTTAGATTTTCCTGATTGAGTTTTAATTTGATTGGGAATGAATTTAGACTTGATATTGGTTTCCTTGTGCGATAAGAATTAGATTTGATTCCTTTACGAAGTCTAATTGCTTATGCTTTAGTCTTCTATAGACTACTATATATAGTGGACTATTACAGAGGTTTTGACACACAGTTTCAGACATAGACTTACACAGTTATTCTACCCAGTTTTCTTAGAGAAAATAAAAGCTCTCCCCTCCTCCCATAGCCACCCGCGCGCGCCACCTCACCGGAGGAATCGCCGCCCCGTCTTCTTGGTCACACAAAGAATATCCTAGCATTCTTCGGATAGGTTGTTCATCCGTGGATACCAAGGTTGAGGTTCTAGGAGCTGGAAACTAACTCTTATTGTCTTGCAGATATACAGAGTATTGTAGATATCTTCGACTTCGACGAAGGAGAAGATACACCGGAATATTACGAAGACTTGGAAGCTGCTTTGGAAGTAAGGTTAGTCTTCTAATTGACGTGTTTATATATATACGACATATGCATAATCAATTAACCTGTATGTTAAGAAAATTTTTGAAATTTCGCTGCGTACCCTAGGCGTAACTCTGACCATATTTTCTTACAGTGGTATCAGAGCGAGGTTAATTGATTACGTATATACGTATATATATTGTATGATTTTGTAGATATGTGGATGCAATTGATTCTGTGATTAATTCGATTTTCAAAAGTTTTATTTTTTATATAAATTTAGAATTTATATTTTTCAAAAAAAATAAAAATTAATATATATATTTTCCGGACCGGGCCGCCTGCGCAACGGAGGCGGCGGCTGGCGCCCGCGCCTGCGTCAGCAGGCGCCGTGCCCGCGGCACCGGCGCTAGGCGCCCGTGTGCCGCGGGCAGCCTGCGGACGCAGGCGCCCACCGGGCGCCTGCACCCGAGGCACCGGTGCCCGCGTGCGGCCGACGCCGGTCGCCCGGGACCGCGGCGCCGGTACCCACGTGCCGCGGGCGCCGGGCGCCCGGGGCCGCGGGCACCGGGGGGACTACTAGGACCCGTCCCACGTTTTCAAAAAAAAAAAAAAAAAAAAAGAAAAAAAAAAAAAATATATATATATATATATATATATATATATATATATATATATATATATATATATATATATATATATATATATATATATATATATATATTTTCGGGTTGGACCCAAAATTGAATTTTGAAAGTTTTGAGGATTGAATTTTATATTTGGAATATAAATATGATTTAATTGTAATTGTTTTAAACTAGAGGGGTTAAATTTAATTAGTATAAAGTTAAAGGGTTTATTTGTAATTTATCAATTTATTGTTTATTGCAAATTAGTCCTACTTTTGAATTTTAGATTTAACACCTCCAAGGTTTTTAAAATTACAATTAAGTCCTTCGGGTTTTTCGAAAATTGCTACTTGGTCAATAGAATTTTCGATTATTCAATCTAGTCCAAATTTTCAATTATTTCATAGAGATTATAAGTATGGGATTATAATTTTCATAATGAAATTATGAAGTCATTTGTCATCCACATAGGCTACTACTTGTTTCATATGCTCTATATGCTATTGTTTGACAATGCATGTTTAAATACCATGTTTTTACGTTCCGTTCGACCGCTATGCATGCGAGGGTAGGCGGCGCCCTCTTATATGTCGGACCGCATATTTATGTATGGGTAGGCGGCACCCATTATGTGCTTGACCGCGTTTAGAACTAGAATGGATAGGCGGCATCCATTACGTGTAGACCGTTCATGCATGATGGGTAGGCGACGCCCTTATTTGTTTTTAGATGACTAATAACAACCCTCAAGCTACAAGCCCCAACCAATATAAGTACAGAAACATATATATGTATATATTTCTGAGATGCTTTCCATAGGGTGCTTTAATTCTGAACATTCATTGCGTTTTCTTGTATTGGCGACCTCGTCTTACAGACTCGCAGTAATCGTCGGATTAGAGTAAGCCTATGGTTATGACTTACTGCATATTGTATCTAGCGACCTCGATAGGTACAATATGTAGGGCATCGGGTTAAATTAGATTTAACAACCAAGAGTTGCGTGACGCAATTGGATAGTCTTACTAGTCCTACCGGTCATATTATGCTATGCGACCAGCCCCCGTTGGAGTATGGCATAGTATGGATTTGGATCTTGGCCACTACGGTAACTTGTTGGACATTACCCGTATGTTTGTTGTGGGGGCAAGCATATGTGAAAATAGTGGGAGCTAAACAGCTAAAGGACCTTGTTGTTTAGTTATGTTGACTGTGTATTTAGAAATAATATTTCAATAGTTGATTTATTGTTTTCGTTCTATATTATTTCTCCTTAGGATATTAGATATGGCGAGTATCTCGCTCCGTGCTGTCTTGGAGAAGCAAATTTTAACCGGACCAAACTTCCTAGATTGGATCAGGAATATACGTTTGGTGCTGAGGTACAAAAAGATTGAGTACGTCTTGGACGAGGTCATTCCCGTGTGCCCCGAAAATCAGACTGCCGATCAGGTTGCTGCTTGGAATCAAGCCAACAAGGCAAGGTCTGATAAGCATCTAAAGGATGCTAGATCCGCGCAGTGTATTATGCTGGCGGCAATGAGCAATGAGCTGCAGAGGCAACATGAAAGCATGTTGCCGTATGAGATGTTAAAGCATCTTGAGTCGCTCTTTAAGACGACAGCTAGAAGTGTTGAATTTGATTTGATCAAAGACATACACAGATGCAAGCTCAGTGAAGGAGGGAACATGTCTGAGCATGTTCTCAAAATGATTGGTCTCTTTGAAAAGCTTGCCGATGCCGGCGTTAAGCTAGAGAACAAGATCATGGTGATCTTTGTCCTTCAATCATTGCCGAGTTCGTATTCGCAGTTCATCATTAATTACACGATGAATGCGAAGGACGTAACACTGCCTGAACTTCATAATCTGCTGAAGACATATGATCAAACTCTTCCTAAGAAGGAAAAGTCGATCATGCTTGTTGGGCAACCGTCTAACTCAAACCCGAAAAGCAAAGGTGCTAAGGGTAAGGGAAAGTTGGGAGCCAAGGCTAACACTTGGAGTGATAAGCCTAAGCGTCCGAACCAGAAAAGGAAGTTCAAGAGAAGCGGAACGGTGCGCACAGATGAATGTCTTTTCTGTAAGCAGAAAGGACATTGGAAGAAAGATTGCCCAAAGCTTAGGGCAGATCAAGCTAAAAAGTCATCGGCTTCTGGCTCAGGTATGTTTGTTATTGAAATGAACATGACTACTTTTGACTCCAATGGTTGGGTATTAGATACAGCATGTGGCTCACACATTTGTAATAATGTGCAGGAGCTAATTGATCACAGGCTAGTCAAGCGAGGTGAAAACGACTTGCATGTTGGGAACGGCAATCCAGTTGAAGCCAAACCCGTTGGACGCAGCAAGATAGATTTACCTTCGGGATAATGTTTAGAACTTGATAATGTTTATTTTGTTCCATCCATTGCCAGAAATATTATTTCCATTCCATTGTTAGACAATATGGGTTTTTCCTTTCGATTTGCGAATAATACTTGTTATTTTTCATTAAATGATCAGTATTATGGAAAAGCTCGCTTGGTGAATGGTTTATATATTTTGCAAAGTAGTCTACCTTTATTTCAAATACATAACAAACAACCGTCTTCAAGTAAGAAGAATAATCCATCTTATCTATGGCATTGTCGGCTAGGACATATCAATGAAACACGGATTCAAAGACTAAGGAAGTTGGACTACTTAGAACCATTTGATTTTGAATCATATGGTACATGTGAATCTTGTGTTAAGGGTAAGATGACGAACAAACCTTTTGTTGGACAAGGTGTTCGTGCCACTCGCTGCTTAGAGCTCATACATACCGATGTATGTGGACCGTTTAAAGTCCATGCGCGTGGGGGTTATCCTTACTTCGTTACCTTTACTGACGATTTCTCAAGGTATGGATATATTTATCTTATGAAGAATAAATCCGAGACCTTTGGGAAATTCAAGGAGTTTAGGAATGAGGTCGAGAATGAATTGAACCTAAGGATAGTCACTCTTCGATCAGATCGAGGAGGTGAATACCTTAGTGAAGAATTTATCGATTACTTGAAGGAAAATGGAATTCAATCGCAATGGACTCCTCCTGGAACACCACAGTTAAACGGTGTGTCTGAAAGGAGGAATCGAACCCTGTTAGACATGGTAAGATCAATGATTGGATTCTCGACTCTTCCAAAGTATCTGTGGGGATATGCACTACAAACTGCAATCTACATTCTGAACCGTGTACCATCTAAATCAGTGGAGAAAACTCCTTATGAGTTATGGAAGGGAAAGAAGCCTTCACTAGGCTATCTTAGACCTTGGGGTTGTCCTGTGATAGTCAAGCTGATGCTCACTGATAAGTTAGATGCCAAGGGTGTCAAAGTATATTTCATAGGCTATCCTCGTCAGACGAGAGGCTATGAATTCTATCATGCTGAAGATCACAAGGTGATCGTGTCTAGAAACGTGAAGTTTTTAGAAGCTGAATACCTCGAAGAAGAGAGGTTTGATGATATGATAGAACTTGAAGAAATTCAAGACTTTGACACGCGCGAACATGAGGTCTCTAAATCTTCTGATTTGGACTCAAGTTCAGTGGGAGCTTTCGAAGCAGACAAGGGTGATGATATGACACTTGATATGGATGTCATAGTCAGTGGGAGTCTTGTGATTAGATCAACAGTTGAAACCACACCAATAGAACCCGTTGTCAACCAATCTGTGCAACAAGTTGCACAAGAGCAGCCTCCCGCGAGAGAACAGCGTCGCGCCCAACGACCAGCTGCATCAGTACCCACTGATAATGTTTGTGTTTCACGAAGCCAGAAAAGAAAAGCACCTGAACAAGTCGAGCTCCGTAGGTCGAAGAGGATCCTAAGAGGACCTCAGAAGCAAAGCCTTATGATAGAAGACATCAGTGAACTTGATGTCGGTTTATCAGATCGGGAAGATCCCGAGACCTACAAAGAGGCAATAATTGATATTGACTCAGACAAATGACAAGAGGCCATGGAATTAGAAATGGATTCAATGTACCAGAACCAAGTTTGGAACTTGGTAGACTTGCCCCAAGGGGTTAGACCAATTGGGTGCAAATGGGTCTTTAAACGAAAGACAGATGCCGATGGCAAGGTACAAACGCACAAAGCTAGGCTTGTGGCGAAAGGCTACACGCAAAGGTATGGCATCAATTACGATGAAACCTTTTCACCGGTAGCAAAATTGAAGTCCATTCGAATTCTACTTGCGATAGCTGCCTACTATGATTATGAAATCTGGCAGATGGATGTAAAGACAGCCTTCCTCAATGGGAACCTTGAGGAAGAGGTCTATATGGTACAGCCGGAAGGTTTTATTAGTAAAACCAGGCCAACTGCTGTATGCAAATTACAAAGATCCATCTATGGGCTGAAGCAAGCGTCAAGGAGCTGGAATATCCGCTTTGATGAAGCTGTCAAATCGTTTGACTTCATCAGAAGCAAGGAAGATCCCTGTGTCTACGCGAGACACAGCGACAAAGGAGTTGTTTTCATGATCATTTATGTAGATGACATTTTGATCATGGGATGTCTCTATGCTAGAAGAGACTAAAGTTTGGTTATCAAGTACCTTCTCGATGAAGGACTTGGGTGAAGCGACTCAAAGAGAGGCTTTCTCCCAGCTAGGCATGGGATTATCTTATCAGTTAAGGATGGTCTTAAAACTGATGAAGAAAGAAATGCAATGAGTCGTGTGCCCTATGCTTCGGCAGTAGGGTCTATAATGTATGCAATGAATTGCACAAGGCCCGATGTGGCATATGCGCTTAGTGTCACTTGTCGACACCAACAGAATCCAGGAGTACCTCACTGGACTGCTGTGAAGAACATTCTTAAGTACCTTAGACGTAAAGAGATGTTCTTGGTGTTTGGTGGAGAACCAGAATTAAAGATGTCTGGGTATGTCGATGCTGGTTTTGAATCAGATCCTGATGACTTTAAGTCACAGACAGGATACGTATTCAAATTGAACGGAGGAGCTGTCTGTTGGAAGAGCTCTAAGCAAGCCACGGTTGTTGACTCATCCACAGAAGCCGAGTACATTGCTGCATCAAAAGCATCGAAAGAAGTTGTCTGTATTTCAGAGTTCTTGAAGGAATTGAGGGTTGTTCCTGCTCCCAGTCCAATAACGATTTATTGTGACAATACGGGCGCCGTCGCTGAAGCTAGGGAGCCTAGATCTACAAACAAGAACAAACATGTACTTAGAAAATATCACGTTATACGTGAGATTATAGATAGAGGAGAAGTTAGTATAGAACGTGTCTCTACTACGGACAACGTGGCAGATCCTTTCACCAAGGTCTTATCAGTGGAAGTCCACTTAAGACATTATGCTAATCTGGGCATTAGGCATAAAGGTGACTGGCTCTAGTCCAAGTGGGAGATTGATAGTGTATATGTCCTAGAGACAGTCCTTACTAAGGGCATGGTGCCCTTATAGAGGGCATATATGTACTATTACACAGGTCAACGTAATATAATATATGTTTGTTGCATTTTACTGTTGAGTATCGCTTTCATATTTATATTACACCAGGCTGCAGCATGTCATATCTTTATTACTGTCTGTATTGATATTAAACATGTCCCCTCGGATAGATGACCGATCACATAGATAGTGGGAGCTATGTGAGTTATCATCTATCCCAAACTCTCCCTAGTCGAGGTTCATCTCGGATGTGGGGGTCTGAATGAACCAGACAAGACTAGTATGCGTGGAGGTTATATTTGTTGGAGCAAGTGTGAGCCGATCCCACGGCCACGGAACGGATTGTTGGACAATCGAGAAACGTTCCCATAACTGCACATAGTTGTTCGAAGAAGCTTTATCGAACAATGGAAGTACCCACCGGACACTCCCATCGATGTATACTCTACACCGAAGTGTCTATGGGAACCGGTGAGTTGTCGAAGTGATACCATTCGTCCTTTGTACTTGCAGGACTTTATCATCACATTTGTTGCCCCATATCCTTGGTGGACCCGTCGATGTCAGCTCTGAATAAGCAGCTGACCTAAGACACGATCCAGGATTATGGCTAAATACAAATGGGGGTGATAAGTGATTCTGTGAAGGATTCATCTCTCAAGTGTAGCACAGGAGAGCACTGCTCATAGTCTGCATAGTTGTGTTGGTAAAGTCACTGGCCAGTGCAAATGATATATTATGATGGTCATAAGTATATCTTAACCAAGCAACTCCCTGAGACGCCCGTGGATGTATTATTGGGATAGACACTTCATCGATCCTAGATACATTCGAGCAAGTCAGATGAAGGGACGTTACCATCGCCGCGTTGAGCGCGACAGGCTTCGCAACGAAAGGGTTAGCTTTGAGAAACCTCTCAAACGTCCTCACGTATTAATATTGCAAATGGAACCGTCTAGGAATTTCATGTTGCCTAGTCTAGGACTTGCTTAATACGATGAGGCCCTATGGGTCACACTATGTGGTGATTCAGTCTATCAGAATATCCTTGAAGATGGAATCGCAATTAATTTGGAATTAATTGTGATTGATGGATTATAATTAATTTGAAATTAATTATAATATATGGTGGCTCAATTAATGATTTGGAATTATTAATTGAATTGGCTAATTAATTGTATTTTATGTAAATACAATTAAAGATTATATTTTGGAAATATAATGGAGGTTTGATTTGAAAGGGTATGTTAATTTAGAATTAACATATGCACTTGGGAAAAATCTACTTGGAGTTTGAATTGCCTTAGAAATATAAGTGGGTCCCAAAATTGGGACCCACCTCCCGTAGGACAAGGCGCGCGCATGATGGATAAGGGGAAGGAGTTCGACTCCTTCCTCTATTAGAAGTCCAAGGGATAAGTTAAATTTTCCTGATTGAGTTTTAATTTGATTGGGAATGAATCTAGACTTGATATTGGTTTCCTTGTGCGATAAGAATTAGATTCTTATTACTTTACGAAGTCTAATTGCTTATGCTTTAGGCTTCTATAGACTACTATATATAGTGGACTATTACAGAGCTTTTGACACACAGATTCAGACATAGACTTACACAGTTATTCTACCCAGTTTTCTTAGAGAAAATAAAAGCTCTCCCCTCCTCCCTTAGCCACCCGCGCGCGCCACCTCACCGGAGGAAGCGCCGCCCCGTCTTCTTGGTCACACAAAGAATATCCTAGCATTCTTCCGATAGGCTGTTCATCCGTGGATACCAAGGTTGAGGTTCTAGGAGCTGGAAACTAACTCTTATTGTCTTGCAGATATACAGAGTATTGTAGATATCTTCGACTTCGACGAAGGAGAAGATACACCGGAATATTACGAAGACTTGGAAGCTGCTTTGGAAGTAAGGTTAGTCTTCTAATTGACGTGTTTATATATATACGACATATGCATAATCAATTAACCTGTATGTTAAGAAATTTTTTGAAATTCCGCAGCGTACCCTAGGGGTAACTCTGACCATATTTTCTTACAGAAATTGTTCAAAAGAACAATGAAGAGCTGAGTGACTTCATCAATCGCTTTCATGAAGCAGCCCTCCAAGTTGAAGATCACTCAATCAATGAGAGGAAAGAATACTTGTATGGTAACACTACCAATGTCAAGTTCCAAGAGGTGCTCTCGGCATCATGTGTCGAGAATGAAGCTCAACTAGCAAAAGTTTGCAAGGATTTCCTCAAGGCAGAGGAATTCCCAAAAACAGTCACAATAAGAACCAATCCTCCCAAGGAAAAAGGGAAGGAAAAAGAAAAGGAGAAGGAATACCCTCCTCGGCCACAAAGTCCGGGAAAACAAAGAAGAGATCAAAAGCATGGGCTAATCAAGGAAGGCCCTTCGAGAAATGAGTTTAGGGACAAGAGATCCCCTCCGAGGAGATCACCCCCGAGGAGGTATAGAACCTACACAGACTTGAATAGGCCAAGATCCGACATCTTGAACTATATAGTCTCGAGGAAGCTTGATGTTTCATGGCCAACTCCGATTCAAGAAAATCGGAAGAACTGATGATGTCGTTTTTCACCAATTAAATTTGTTTAAAAGCCTAAGAACACTTATCACTACACAAACTAGAGTGCAATGGCAAGTTGTCCCCGAGTGTCGTTCTCTCGGGACCTAACGTGGCTTTGTTTGAGGTTTTTGCTAGTAATTTCAGACAACGAGTTCAAATGGTTGTAGAATTGCTTTCTTAGAACAAAGCAACGAGAAATCAGATTGTTGTAATCAAGTTTGGAAAACGGTTGGTGGTAGAAATCAAATACACATGCATGGGTTACGAATATGCTCACAAGTTCAGTGCGTAAAACCTTCGATCAAGTCTGCTAAGCAACTCGTCTAGGTAACTTTCAAGACACACATCATAAAAGACCACTATCAATACTTTAGAGGTGCTTGTCACTAACACCATTTATCTAGCATGCTGCAAATCTCTAACATACAATCCTATAGCTTTCATTGACCAAGAGTTTGTCACAATACTCAATTCGAATATATTTTATAGGCAACTAAGAATCATATGAAGGAATTTGCAGCAAGATTGAATCACAATCTCATGTAAGCATAAACATAATCCATAGCATGCATATTCTACATTCTACCACCAACACAAAGGATTTAGCTACTCATATTCATCAACATAGACATCAAATCATATGAATTGTAAATAGAATACATCAAATCAAACTACTAGACAAGAGATAATGATACAATGTTACCACCAAGCTGTCACTAATCGGTGGGTATTGATGAAAACCTCTCCGTAGATGAAACAATGGATGCAATCCTATGCCAAAACCTTTAATCCAATCTAAAAATACAATGATGCATGCTATCATACTACAATTGGCCCGTGCCTATGAAACCGAGGGCTTACTACTGTTCACCAAGCGAGACTTTTCCTCAAGAGAGGGCGAACCAATACTGGCTCTCATCAAACGAAAGAGGGTTCCCTTAGAAAGATAAAACTCCCCTATTCTACCCAGATTCTCAAGAATGAGCCTCTTTCAAGCACTTCTTGAATAGCAAGACGAGGGTGGTCAAGAACAGGCCTTGGACAAAGGCGACACGAAACGAAAGATAGAATTTACAATTCGATAACTTCACAAACAAATGTTTACATGACACTTGACACTTTACTAGACTGCTTTTGGCTTGCAACGACCCTTCTTTTGCTTTTGGGTCTTATTCTTTATTTTCTTTCTTCTTCTTTTTTTTATTTCTCTTTTTCTTTTCTCTTTTTTTTTTTCTTCTTTTCTTTTCCTCTTTCTCTTTTTCTTTTTTTATATAGGGGCAAGCAGCAGTACTAAGTGTCAAAAACACCTCCCCAAACCTATTCGAAAGAATAGGTTTGAGCACAAAGACGAAAAAGAAAAAGGAAAGACTCTTTACAAAGACACCTCCCCAAACCTATTCGAAAGAATAGGTTGGGACACAAAACAAAAAGAAAAAGAAAAATGAAACTTTACAACGACTCAAAGACGAAAGACAAGATCAACGAAGCAACCCCCTCCCCTAACCTATTCGATAGAATAGGTTTAATACAAGGAATCGCACACCTCACACTACCTCCTTCCTAGGCATTTGGCAATCTCTAATCGAGGTGAAGAACTTGTCGCCTCTTACGTACATAATTACACGGGCTACAACCATAGACTCTAACATGCATCATTTTATAAGGCCATCGTGAACCGCAGCAGAAGAAACACCACTCAAGGTGATGTCGAGACTACTAAGCTTAACTAGTGCACATGCGAATGTGACAAACCAAGCGAGACAAGCCTCAAACTACTTGCAAAGTGATGCAACATATAATCAATGGTCATAAACACTTAGTCTACTCAATAAAAAAGTTCAAAAGACTTGGCAATAAACTCCACTCACAACAACGTGCAACAACTAATCTAGGGATGATATGCATGCAAAAATTTGAAAAAACACGACAAATCACATGAACTTGAGTAAAATCAGGCATGTACGAACCACACAAGCATATAGTACTGAAAATCCAATACCCCCTCCCCAAACCTAAACTTTTGCTCGTCCTCGAGCAAAGAAAAGTTGAATGAAAAGGAAAAATTGGATTGAAAGTACACTTCCCTGAGATAAAGGTTCGTGTCCAATCTCCTATATATGAGTAGTACCTGAAAGGACTCAAGAAACATGTGAAAACGGGTGCACAAAGGTGAGAAGAATGGAAAAACGAGGAAAATCTGGGTACAGGGTCCAGGCGGACCGCTTGGTAAGCGGGGGGCTTGGGAGGTTCCAAGCGCTCCGCTTGAATTTCCAGAAAGTTACAAAACCTTCTGGAATTTCAAGCGGACCGCTTGGCCCTTCCAAGCGCTTCGCTTGGCTCTATTTCCAGATTTTCAACGTTTTTTCCTATCTTAAATCACCTAAGGCACCAAGACAAAAACTAGACTAAACGAATCACGACAAAAGGCACACAGGCCACAACTACAAAAATAAATAAAGAGTACAAGAGTCATAATTCACAACATCATACAACCAAATCGAAATGAAAAGAGTTTCAACCAACAATAGTAAACAAGCCAAAATAACGATAATATACAAATACTACCGATAAATGTGGCCTCTGTCGGCTGGTGTCTCTAGGAGAAGGGGTCGTAGGGGGTGTTAGGAAAGGCACTCCCACTACCACCGGTCTGATCATAGAAAGGATACCCCGAAATTCAGCGAGCTAAGGCATCATGGTGGTTCATCATCTCCTCCTGGTGGGTTCTCCAACGCCTAGTGTCCTCTACTCGAGCGGCTTCCCAACGTGATCTACACGCCCTTGGTAATCATCCCAACGCTGCTCCTCCATCTCACGGAAGTCCTCCCACCTCTTGACTTCGCGCTCCTCAAATCCCCGGAATTGCTCGGTAAGCTGGGTCGACTGAGCCTCCAACATGGTGGTTTTGAAGTTCCCAAACTGATCGACCAAGATCTGGTTGAACTCCGAGAAGTCGAAGCTTCCTTGTCCGGCCGTAGGTGGAGGTGGAGGAGGTGTCACATGGCGCGTAACTCTTGGTTGCATGGGTTCTCCTTGCTGAGTGCACCAAGTCCCGTACATCTCATTGTACGTATCAATGTTGATGGATTTCTTTGGCTTCTTGTCCAGTACGAGGTCGGGAACTCCGGCCTCCTTGCACATGCCCGTGATCAAGTTACCAAAGGCAAGCTTCCGGTTTGCATTACGGCGGCGCTTGAATTCCTCGAAGATGATGATGCCAGGAGTGAGAGGCAAATCATGCAAGAGAGCATGGACTAAGACTCCGTAATAGGACTGAACCTCGGAATCATGTGTGCTAGGAATCAGATTGGCTTGAACGAACTTCAACATCATCCTTGCCTCGAAGGTGAGATCGTTGTGGCGCAAAATCCGGGGTGGTTCATCAGGCAATTCAAAATCTTCCACGGTAATGCCATTCAGTATCTCCATGGGGTAATGATCAGACTCCCGGTCGTAGACATAGAGCTCCGCGGGATCAAATCTCTCGTTGGATGCAGGCTGGCGGTTTGGATCCCGCACCAGTGGCCTATCCAATCGCATAATGAAGCTAGTGATGCTCAAAGGAGTAAACTCGACCCCAACACCGCGGACGGGGACCTCACCGGTCCGTTCATTGTAGTCCGTGAAGGCAATGTAGAAGTCCTCCACTACTGCTTGGTCCCAATTTGGCATGACCTCGCCATAGTACTTCCACCCTCACTCAGTAATGAGCTTGTTGCGCTCTCTGGCACCATCCAACTCGCTCTCACCAGCCGTGAAGCGAATGCTCCTCTCAGAAATGTACGTGTGCTTGTGGGCATGGAAACTCGCTTCGAATTGCCTTGCCCTCCCCGATTGGCGATACTCGCCGGGTGTGGCCATTTGTTGGGTACTCGAGGTCCCTTCTCCCCTTGATCTCTTGGTTCTTCTCGATGCCATTGTACCTAGAATAATCTTATTAGATAACTTCAAGAGACAATGAGAATTAGACTTGACTCCTAGACTCCAATACTCACTCAAGTAATCTCATGGTGAGTTTGAGGGCTTGCTAAAGTTCATATGAACAAATCAAGAAGCTTTAACACTTCGTTACGATAACTCCATACGAATCTAAACCAAGCAAACAAACTCTCCAATTGAATTACCCAACCAATCCAACACATTCTCATGCAATCACAACATCACCATAATCATAACATAACTCAAATTCAAGGCTAACAATCATCAAACAATTATATAGCAAGAACTCGAGCAATAGAATTCATCATAAATCAAGAGGAGCAAAATTCGAATTTAGACATCACATCTAGTAAGAAACATGCTCAACAATCATCAGCAAACTCTAATTCACCAATGCATAACACAATTGAAGCTAATTAAGATAAAATCCCAAATTCAAGAAAGTTAGGGTTCATGAGAGGTACCTTTGATTCCTTGTTATGGATGCTTCAAACGTGAAATTTGATCGGTTTAGATGATAGAGGGGGTGATGGGCTTTGTAAAATGCACAAGATTGCAAGAATTGGTGGAGAATTGAGAGAGATTGAGATTTTTGGGGTGCTAAATCGGCAATGGAGGAAGAAAAACGAAGTGGGGAGCTTTGATACACAAGTGCTCCGCTTAGCTTTCTTAAGGAAAGCCAAGCGAAGCGCTTGGGCCGTCCCAAGCGAAGCGCTTGGCAAGCGGTCCGCTTGGGACCTGGCAAGCGCTCCGCTTGGATTTTCAGTAAGAATGAAATTCTTACTGGAAATCCAAGCGGACCGCTTGGACCTGCCAAGCGGTTCGCTTGGGACCTGAAGCTCCCAAATCCATTTTTTTCGACTTTTGCTAAATTTTCACCCCAAAAACCTTGTCTAAACAACGAAACAAAATTTAAACGTGCTCCTAATCTATATGCAAGTACCTACAACCTCGGGTTGCCTCCCGAGAAGCGCCTTCGTTTAAAAGTCGTTGGCTCGACTCTTCACAACTCATGCGGAATTGATTTCACCTTGGGTACTAGACTTCCCCCTCCAATTGCCTCTCAAAGCATCAATTCCCTGCACATCTTGACGAACATAAAGTGGACCAAAAAATCCTACAAGTTCGTTAGTATCAACATAAGCACATGAATCAACAATGGCTCGCAATGTGTGTTGCTTGCCATTTACCTCAAAGTGACATGTTCGGATACATGTCTATGACCATACGCACTTTGTTGATGAAGGCTCTACCCAAGATAACCACATCCTTGAGCTTAGCAGAAGATGTAGGCATAACGATGAAATTAGTCTTCACCTCTACACCGGCAACCCTCACCGCCAAGTTCTCAATCACACCCAACGGCTTTTTCATGGACCCATCCGCTAATTGCACCATGCATTTCATAGGTCTCAAGCCAGACAAACCCGACTCTTCATACACGTTCAAGGGTATAACATTCACACCCGCTCCCGTGTCTAGAGTTGCCACTATTCCATCCTTCTTCCCCAAGCCGATTTCAACATCGAAGCTCTCTTGGATGGGCACTTCCATCATATCCACCATCTCATCCTTAGACGATGAGTTTTCTTTCACCTCTTCAACTATCGCATCAGATTGTGCGACAACTTCCTCTTCCGTAACCACCTTAGGAGTCTCGACCTCCTCACTCACCTTGCAAGTTTCAGTTATCTTGCAACTTGGCACCTCAACTAGTGCATTGTCTCTCACAACCGTGATCTCCACGGGCAAATCAGTCACCACGGTTATGGCCATAGCCTTCTCCGTGTTCCCGGGAAACTTCCCTTGCTCTCTACTAGCCCCCCGATCTATCAGCTCTTGCAACTTCTTCTGGAGGTTGCTACGACTAGCCTCAAGCTTCTCAAACCGCTGATTGTTAGTAGCTTCATTACGATAGTAATGCTCCATAAACTTATTCGTCTTCAACACAAGATCGTTAAGAGAAGAGACAAGAGGTGAAGGAAGCACCCCTCCACCTTGTGGTCCCGAACTAGCAACCTGAGGTGGAGGTGTAGGATTAGAAGGCGGTGCGCCTTCATACCAATTGTTCCCATAGCTGAGACGACTTCTATCTTGATTAGGCCCATAGGCATTTTGATCCGGGTTATGAAGATAACCACGGTTGCCTTGATTCTGGTACCCACCTCGGGGTCCACGGTTTTGTGGCCTCATATTGCCATATCCTTGCCCGTAGTTCACATCTCCAACTACTTGCTCTCCCTCAGCAGCATACACTTCTTGACGGACATCGTTCGTGATATATTGCTCTCTAGCAAATTCAGAACGACATAAATAGGCCGGGTGCCCATAGTTCTTGCACACACCACAAACTTCCGTAGAAGGAGAAGGAACGCTTTGCCTCAAAGCTTGCTTCACTTCATGGGCGAACCCATCGAAGGCATTTTGTTCTACCACTACCTTGGCCTCACCTCTTTGCTCCTTTTGGAGCACACGAGCCCTCACATTCCGGTTTTGGGAATTCCGGTACATCATGTCCAGCTTCACTTGGGCTTGAGAAGGAAGCAACTCCCCCATACTACCTCCACAAATACTATCCACTTGAGATTGAATCTCGGGATGTAAACCATTGTAAAAGAATTGGAGAAGCTGACCTTTATCATACCCGTGATGTGGGCATCGATGATGCAACCCCATGAATCGATCATAGGCCTCGTGGAAAGGCTCATCATACCTCTGCTCGAAGGAGCTAATTTGGCTCTTCATAGCCATCGTCTTGGAAGCGGGGTAGTAACGCTCCATGAACTTATCAAAACAAAGATCCCATGTTGTCAAAGACCCGGCCTCCAAAGTATTAAGCCAAGCCTTTGCACGATCACCTAGCCCCATAGAAAAGACCTTCATGCGGAGATCATCATCCGTAACACCCTCCTGGTCGCCCAAGATGGAGAACAAAATTCTCGAGCTCATTCAAGAACCCAATCACGTCCTCATTAGCCATCCCATAGAATTTGGGAAGTTGTTGGAACATGTGATTCTTGATCTCCAAGTTCCTTGTGGCATCATTGAGGACAATTGCTGGTCCTCTAGCCCCAACCGTAGGCTTAGTAAGTGTACGTATAGGCCGCTCCGCCATTTCACCTTCCAAGTAAACAGATTCAAGAATTGGCTCCAAAAGATAAGAAGAAGACTCTTCCCGAATACCAGAAGTGGAATCTCTAGATGCTACTCCTTCAAACTCGAGATTCAAATTCCTCCTTCTCCTTTGAAACAAACGATCGATCTCGTCTACAAAAGGTTCAATAATAGGTCCACCCGTTCGGGTTCTAGGCATGCACTCACCTGAAATACAAGATAGTGAGTATCTCAAGCAAAAAGAAACAAAAACAGAAATGAGACAAAGAAGAGATGTTGGCTGAAAAAGCCAAAACAAAAACACCAACCAAAGGAGTTAAGTCCCCGGCAATGGCGCCAAATTGATGATGTCGTTTTTCACCAATTAAATTTGTTTAAAAGCCTAAGAACACTTATCACTACACAAACTAGAGTGCAATGGCAAGTTGTCCCCGAGTGTCGTTCTCTCGGGACCTAACGTGGCTTTGTTTGAGGTTTTTGCTAGTAATTTCAGACAACGAGTTCAAATGGTTGTAGAATTGCTTTCTTAGAACAAAGCAACGAGAAATCAGATTGTTGTAATCAAGTTTGGAAAACGGTTGGTGGTAGAAATCTAATACACATGCATGGGTTACGAATATGCTCACAAGTTCAGTGCGTAAAACCTTCGATCAAGTCTGCTAAGCAACTCGTCTAGGTAACTTTCAAGACACACATCATAAAAGACCACTATCAATACTTTAGAGGTGCTTGTCACTAACACCATTTATCTAGCATGCTGCAAATCTCTAACATACAATCCTATAGCTTTCATTGACCAAGAGTTTGTCACAATACTCAATTCGAATATATTTTATAGGCAACTAAGAATCATATGAAGGAATTTGCAGCAAGATTGAATCACAATCTCATGTAAGCATAAACATAATCCATAGCATGCATATTCTACATTCTACCACCAACACAAAGGATTTAGCTACTCATATTCATCAACATAGACATCAAATCATATGAATTGTAAATAGAATACATCAAATCAAACTACTAGACAAGAGATATTGATACAATGTTACCACCAAGCTGTCACTAATCGGTAGGTATTGATGAAAACCTCTCCGTAGATGAAACAATGGATGCAATCCTATGCCAAAACCTTTAATCCAATCTAAAAATACAATGTATCTGAGTTTTCTCTGAGTTTTGGGGCTTAGGAGCTCTCCAAAACGAAGCTACAGTTCAAAAGTATCTCCAAAAGTAACAGAAGATCAGATCTAAGAAGGAAAATCCAAAAACGTAACCGTTGCCAAGCGGACCGCTTGGAGAGTCCAAGCGGAGCGCTTGGCAAGCGAACCGCTTTGGCCCTCCAAGCGCTTCGCTTGGCTGTTGTGCCAAAGGTCCTGGAAAGTGAAGCGGAGCGCTTCACTATTCCATGCGCTTAGCTTGGCTCCTGGGCAGATTTTTGTCTTCGAACTCAATCTTTTTGCCCGAGGACGGCCCTCGGGTGCCTTTGACTCATCCTTCTCAATGCTTATTGATGCTCAAACACTCACGAACAAGCCACGGAGATTGGGGAACTTCAACGGGGCCATCTTTTCCATCAAAAGGGCTCGTTTTTAGCTTCAAAAACGCCGTTTCGTACCTAAGTGCCTGAAAATGCAGAAAACACAAAACGTGACACTATTCTACAAAACTAACCAAAAAACAAGGCTAGAAGATAGCAAAAGAAGGTAAAAAAGACAAGATGAACGCGTCAAAAATACGTTCATCAAGAACAAAAATTCCGAGAAATTCTGTCAATTTCACAAAGGAAAGGGGCACACTGCTGATGAGTGTGTCGAGCTTAAGAACGAGATTGAAAGGATGATACGGAATGGACAGCTAGTCAACTACATCCGAAAGGAAGAACCACTAGCGATCCTCCCTCCTCCACCTCAAGTGAGGAGCGATCACCAAGGCCCCCAAGGAAATCATGGCTATGACGATATTCACAAATTCAACAATTATGAGAACCGACCAGTAAATGGGAGTATTCATACTCTCACGATAGCTGGAGGGCCTGCGGGTGGTGACACTCGGAACCAAAGAGAGATCACAGCCGACAACCTAAGGGTGCGAGACGAAAAGTATGGCCAGGTCGCTCCACCAGGTACCAATGTCATCTCATTTGATGATAGTGAAATCCCTCTAAGGCATGCCGGAGGAGGAAACATTTACGACCCGAGTGTACCACAGGTACTCGCTCTCGACCTACAATCTTACAAACTTGGGAGAATTTTGGTAGACACCGGGTGTTCAACCAACTTAATCTTCACGGGTACTCTGAAGCGGATGCGCATGAACCCGAAAGAAGGTCTTAGAGAAGTGAGAAGTGCTCTAGTAGGCTTCAGAGGGCCGTCCATAATGCCCTTGGGAAGCATCACTCTGACAGTTTCGATGGGGACTGCACCTCGGAGAGTTACACACCACGTCCCCTTCGTGGTCGTTGACATGCCTTTCGATTACTTCGCAGTCACAGGAAGACCAGCCTTAGCGCAATTTCAGGCCGTAGTGTCCACGGTTCATAACAAACTGAAGTTCCCTACACTAATGGGAATGGGACAAGAAGTTGGAAATATCAAAGAAGCATGGGAGTGCTACATCATGTCGACAAAAATGACTTCCAACGTTGCTATCGGGGAAGCGGGAACTAGTCAAGGCACGGATGATCAACCCTTTGTCCATCACACTCCGCATCGCTTCTACGCAATGCGACGTTCCAAGAGGAAGTCCAAAAAGCCAAGCCCAACGGAAAGGCGAAGGAAAGCTGCTCAGAAGCAAGCGAAAGAAAGCCTAGTAGGGGAAGTGAAGGAACTTGAAGAATACCAAGTGATACCTCCGGTGCCACCAACTTCCAAAAGAAAAAGTTTTTTGATGAAAACAAGATAGAAGCAAGAGAAACACTTGAACAACTCCAAGTTGTCAAAGGAAGCTCTGATAAAGTTACCAAGATCGGAACAGAAATGACCACCGAAGTTAGAATGAGAATCATCCAATGCTTGAAGGATAACAATGACGTCTTCGCGTGGAGCACTGAGGATTTAAAAGGAATTGATCCAAGGGTCGTCGTTCACCGTCTAAATGTCGATCCTTCGGTCACTCACATTCAGGAAAATAGAAGGGATTTCAGTGCTGAAGACAACGCCATCATTGAAGCCGAAGTGCAAAGACTACTCAAAGCGGGTCTCATCAAAGAAGTGAGATACTCCGACTGGGTTTGCAATGTAGTCCAGGTAGAAAAAGGGTCCGGCAAATGGAGAATGTGCAACAATTTCACTCCGCTCAACAAATTTTGCCCAAAAGATCCCTACCCGTTGCCTCGGATCGACCAGCTGGTCGATTCCACAACAGGGTGTGCACTTCTATGTTTCATGGACGCGTACCAAGGGTTTTACCAGATCAAGATGGCCAAAGATGATATACCCAAAACAGCATTCTTCGCGAACGGTAATGTTTACTGTTTCAACGTGATGCCCTTCGGTCTCAAAAACGCGGGAGCAACCTACCAGAGATTGGTCAACAAAATGTTCAAGGAAGAAATCGGAAAAACCATGGAGGTGTATGTCGATGACATGCTCGTCAAGAGCAAGACCGAAGAGCAACATGTCGAATACTTAACCAAGTGCTTCTCTATCTTGAGAAAGTACGGAATGAAGCTAAATCCGACAAAGTGCACATTCGGTGTCAAAGGAGGGAAGTTCCTCGGGTACATGGTGACAGCAAGAGGGATCAAGGCGAACCCGGAAAAGATCAAAGCCATCCTAGATCTCCCGCACCCCCAAAGTTTGAACGAAGTGCAATAGCTGGTCAGAAAATCCATCGCCTTGAGTAGATTCATCTCGAGATCAGCAGAGAAGAACATTCCATTTTTCAAAGTTCTACGAAAGAGCAACCACTTCGAATGGACTAAGGAGTGCGAGGAGGCCTTCGAGAAGCTCAAGGAATACTTACTCCTCCACCACTCTTGTCAAAAGCCATGGAAGGAGAGACACTCTACCTATACCTTGCTACTACGGTAGAGGCAATAAGCTCAGTCCTAGTCCGCATTCAAGGGAATGACCACTTGCCCATGTATTACTTGAGCAAAGTACTCGCCGCAGTCGAGACGCGGTACATGGATATCGAACGACTAGCCTTCGCCCTGGTCTACACGGCCAGACTGATAGTGTATATGTCCTAGAGACAGTCCTTATTAAGGGCATGAAGCCCTTATAGAGGGCATATATGTACTATTACACAGGTCAACGTAATATAATATATGTTTGTTGTTTGACTATTGAGTATCGCTTTCATATTTATATTACTCCAGGCATGCAACATGTCATATCTCCATTCATGTCTGTATTGAAATTAAACATGTCCCCTCGGATAGATGACCGATCACACAGATAGTGGGAGCTATGTGAGTTATCATCTATCCCAAACTCTCCCTAGTCGAGGTTCATCTCGGATGTAGGGGTCTGAATGAACCAGCTGAGACTAGTATGCGTGGATGTTATACTTGTTAGAGCAAGTGTGAGCCGATCCCACGGTCACGGAACGGATTGTTGGACAGTCAAGAAACGTTCCCATAACTGCGCATAGTTGTTCGAAGGATGATTACAGAACAATGGAAGTACCCATCGGACACTCCCATCGATGTATACTCTACACCGAAATGTCTATGGGAACCGGTAAGTTGTCGAAGTGATGCCAGTCGTCCTTTGGACTTACAGGACTTTATCATCACATTTGTTGCCCCATATCCTTGGTGGACCCTCGATGTCAGCTCTGAATAAGCAGTTGACCAAAGACACGATCCGGGATTATGGCCACATGCAAATGGGGGTGATAAGTGTTTCTGTGAAGGATTCATCTCTCATGTGTAGCACAGGAGAGCACTGCTCATAGTCGTTCATAGTTGTGATTGGTAAAACCGCTGGCCAGCGTATCAAAATATTATGATGGTCATAATAGATATTGGATTCACCATGAAACTCACTGAAGACGCCCGTGGATGTATTATTGGATAGACACTTCATCGATCCTAGATGCATTCGAGTCAATCAGATGAAGGGACGTTACCATCGCCGCGTTGAGCGCAACAGACTTCGCAACGAAAGGGTTTGCTTTGAGAAACCTCTCAAACGTCCTCATGTATTAATATTGCAAATGGAACCGTCTAGGAATTCCATTTTGCCTAGTCTAGAACTTGTTTAATACAATGAGGCCCTATGGGTCACACTATGTGGTGATTCAGCTTATCCGAATTTCCTTGAAGATGGAATTGCAATTAATTTGGAATTAATTGTGATTGATGGATTATAATTAATTTGGAATTAATTATGATATTTTGTGGCTCAATTAATAATGATTTGGAATTATTAATTGAATTGGCTAATTAATTGTATTTTATGTAAATACAATTAAAGATTATATTTTAGAAATATAATAGAGGTTTGATTTGAAAGGATATGTTAATTTAGAATTAACATATGCACATGGGCAAAATCTACTTGGAGTTTGAATTGCCTTAGAACTATAAGTGGGTCCCAAAATCGGGACCCACCTATCTCCCTTGGGACGCGCACGCGCGCGAGATGGAGTAGGGGAAGGAGTTCGACTCCTTCCTCTATTAGAAGTCCAAGGGATAAGTTAGATTTTCTGATTCAGTTCTAACTTGATTGGGAATGAATCTAGACTTGAAATTGGTTTCCTAGTGCGATAAGAATTAGATTCTTATTCCTTTATGAAGTCTAATTGCTTATGCTTTCGGCTTCTATTGACTACTATATATAGTAGGCTATTAGAGAGCTTTTGAGATAGACTTTCACAAATTCTGAAGTATCAAATTCTTAGAGAATTATTCTACCTTTCTTAGAGAAAACAAAAAGCTCTCCCCTACCTCCACACAGCCACGCGCGCGCCACCCCTCGCCGGAGGAAAACCGCGGCCCCATCTTCTTGGTCTCACAAAGAATATCCTAGCATTCTTCCGATAGGTTGTTCATCCGTGGATACCAAGGTTGAGGTTCTAGGAGCTGGAAACTAACTTTTATTGTCTTGAAGATAATCAAAGTATTGCAGATATCTTCGACTTCGACGAAGAAGAAGATTCACCGGATTATTACGAAGACTTGGAAGTTGTGCTTGCTTTTGGAGTATTGTAAGTCTTCTAATTGACGTGTTTAAATATATACGGCATATACATAATCAATTAACCTGCATGTTAAGAAATTTTTTGAAATTCCGCTGTGTACCCTAGGGGTAACTCTGACCGTATTTTCTTACAGTGGTATCGGAGCGAGGTTAATTGATTACGTATATACATATATATGTTGTATGATTTTGTAGTTTATGTGGATGCAATTGATTCTATGATTAATTCGATTTTCAAAATGTTTTGTTTTTACATAAATTTAGAATTTATAATTTTCAAAAAAAAAAAAAAAGTTATATATATATATCGGCACGCAGGCGCCGGGTGCCCGCGGCCGCAGACGGTAGGGGATGGGACTTGGTCCCGTCCCGTATTTTAATACATATATAATTTTTCGGGTTGGACCCAAAATCGAAATTTTGAAAATTTTGAGGATTGAATTTTATATTTGGAATATAAATATGATTTAATTGTAATTGTTTTTAACTAGAGGGGTTAAATTTAATTAGTATAAAGTTAAAGGGCTTATTTGTAATTTATCAATTTATTATTTATTACCAATAAGTCTTTCTACTTTTGAATTTTAAATTTAACACCTCCAAAGTTTCGAAAATTACAATTGAGTCCTTTGGGTTTTCGAAAATTGCTACCTGGTCAATAGAATTTTCGAATTTTTTCAATCTAGTCCAAATTTTTAATTTTTCATAGAGATTATAAGTATGGGATTATAATTTTCATAATGAAATTATGAAGTTATTTGGCATCCACATAGGCTACTACTTGTTTGTTTGCTCAATATGCTATTGTTTGACAATGCATGTTTAAATACCACGTATTTTACTTTCCGTTCAACCGCTATGCATGCGAGGGTAGGCGGCGCCCTCTTATTTGTCGGACCGCATATTTTTATGTATGGGTAGGTGGCGCCTATTATGTGCTTGACCGCGTTTAGAACTAGAATGGATAGGCGGCATCCATTACGTGTAGACCGCTCATGCATGATGGGAAGGTGGCGCCCTTATTTGTTTGTAGATGACTGATAACAACCCTCAAGCTACAAGCCCCAACCAATATAAGTGCAGAAATATGTATACGTATGTGTTTCTGAGATGCTTTCCATGGGGTGCTTTAATTCTGAACTTTCATTGTGTTTCCCTGTATTGGCGACCTCGTCTTGCAGACTCGCAGTGATCGTCAGATTAGAGTAAGTCTATGGTTATAACTTACTGCATATTGTATCTAGCGACCTCGATAGGTACAATATGTAGAGCATCAGGTTAAATTAGATTTAACACCCAAGAGTTGCGTGACACAATTGGATAGTCCTACCGGTCATATTATGTTATGCGACCAGCCCCCGTTGGAGTATAGCATAGTATGGATTTGGATCTTGGCTACTACGGTAACTTGTTGGACATTAACAGTATGTTTGTTTTGGGGGCAATCATATGTGAAAATAGTGGGAGCTAAACAGCTAAAGGACCTTGTTGTTTAGTTATGTTGACTGTGTATTTAGAAATAGTATTTCAATAGTTGATTTATTATTTTCGTTCTATACTATTTCTCCTAAGAAAACCGAAATGGCGAATATCTCGCTCTGGGCTGTCTTAGAGAAGCAAATTTTGACCGGGCCAAATTGGATCAGAAATATACGTTTGGTGCTGAGGTACGAAAGGATTGAGTACATCTTGGACGAGGCTAATCCCGTGTGTCCCGAGAATCAAACTGCCGATCAAGTTGCTGCTTGGAATCAAGCCAACAAGGCAAAGTCTGATAAGCATCATGAGGATGCTAGATCCGCGCAGTATATTATGCTGGCGGCAATGAGCAATGAGCTGCAGAGACAACATGAAAGCATGTTGCCGTATGAGATGCTGAAGCATCTTGAGTCGCTCTTTAAGACGACAGCCAGAAGTGTTGAATTTGATTTAATCAAAGAGATACCCAGATGCAAGCTCAATGAAGGAAGGAACATGTCTGAACATGTTCTCAAGACGAGAATAAGATCATGGTGATCTTTGTCCTTCAATCATTGCCGAGTTCGTATTCGCAGTTCATCATTAACCACCATGAATGCGAAGGACGTTACACTGCCCGAACTCCATAATCTGCTGAAGACGTATGATCAAACTCTTCCTAAGAAGGAGAAATCGATCATGTATGTTGGGCAACCGTCTAACCCAAACCCGAGAAATAAAGGTGCTAAGGGTAAGGCAAAGTCGGGAACCAAGGCTAACACATCGAGTGATAGGCCTAAGCGTCTGAACCAGAAAAGGAAGTTCAAGTGGATCGGAACGGTACACACAGATGAATGTCTTTTCTGTAAGCAGAAAGGGCATTGGAAGAATGATTGCCCTAAGCTAAGGGCAGATCAAGCTAAGAAGCCGTCGGCTTCTAGCTCAGGTATGTTTGTTATTGAAATGAACATGACTACTTTTGACTCCAATGGTTGGGTATTAGATACAGCATGTGGCTCGCACATTTGTAAAAATGTGCAGGGGCTAATTGAACAGAGGCTAGTCAAGCAAGGTGAAATCGACTTGCATGTTGGGAACGGCAATCCAGTTGAAGCCAAACGCGTTGGACGCTGCAAGATAGATTTACCATCAGGACAATGTTTAGAACTTGATAACGTTTATTTTGTTCCATCCATTGTCAGAAATATTATTTCCATTCCATTGTTGGACAATTTGGGTTTTTCCTTTCGATTTGCTAATAATACTTGTTATTTTTCGGTAAATGACCAGTATTATGGAAAGGCTCGCTTAGTGAATGGTTTATATATTTTGCAAAGTAGTCTACCTTTATTTCAAATACATAACAAACAACCGTCTTCAAGAAGGAAGAATAATCCATCTTATCTATGGCATTGTCGGCTAGGCCATATCAATGAAACACGGATTCAAAGACTAAGGAAGTTGGACTACTTAGAACCATTTGATTTTGAATCATATGGTACATGCGAATCATATGTTAAGGGTAAGATGACGAACAAACCTTTTGTTGGACAAGGTGTTCGTGCCACTCGCTGCTTAGAGCTCATACATACCGATGTATGTGGACCCTTCCATGCGCGTGGGGTTATCCTTACTTCGTTACCTTTACTGACGATTTCTCAAGGTATGGATATATTTATCTTATGAAGAATAAATCCGAGACCTTTGGGAAATTCAAGGAGTTTAGGAATGAGGTCGAGAATGAATTGAACCTAAGGATAGTCACTCTTCGATCAAATCGAGGAGGTGAATACCTTAGTGAAGAATTTATCGACTACTTGAAGGAAAATGGAATTCAATCGCAATGGACTCCTCCTGGAACACCACAGTTAAATGGTGTGTCTGAGAGAAGGAATCGAACCCTGTTAGACATGATGAGATCAATGATTGGATTCTCGACTCTTCCAAAATATCTATGGGGATATGCGCTGCAAACTGCAATCTACAATTCTGAACCGTGTACCATCTAAATCAGTGGAGAAAACTCCTGATGAGTTATGGAAGGAAAAGAAGCCCTCACTGGGCTATCTTAGACCTTGGGGCTGTCCTGCGATAGTCAAACTGATGCTCACTGATAAGTTAGATGCCAAGGGTGTCAAAGTATATTTCATAGGCTATCCTCGTCAGACGAGAGGCTATGAATTCTATCATGCTGAAGATCACAAGGTGATAGTATCTAGAAACGTTAAGTTTTTAGAAGCAGAATACCTCGAAGAAGAGAGGTTAGATGACATGATAGAACTTGAAGAAATTCAAGACTTTGACACGCGCGAACATGAGTTCTCTAAATCTTCTGATTTGGACTCAAGTTCAGTGGGAGCTTTCGAAGCAGGCAAGGGTAATGATATGACACTTGCTAGGCATGTCATAGTCAGTGAGAGTCCTGTGATTAGATCAACAGTTGAAACCACACCAATAGAACCCGTTGTCAATCAACCTGTGCAACAAGTTGCACAAGAGCAGCCTCCCGCAAGGGAACGGGGTCGCAGCACGCGACCGGCTGCATCAGTGCCCACTGATAATGTTCCTGTTACACGAAGCCAGAAAAGAAAAGCACCAGAAATGCCGACAGAAGCACCAGTCGAGCTCCGTAGGTCGAAGAGAATCCCAAAAGAACCTCAGAAGCAAAGCCTTATGATAGAAGACATCAGTGAACTTGATGTTGGCTTATCAGATCGGGAAGATCCCGAGACCTACAAAGAGGCAATAAATGATATTGACTCAGACAAATGGCAAGAGGCCATGGAATTGGAAATGGACTCCATGTGCCTAAACCAAGTTTGGAGCTTGGTAGACTTGCCCCAAGGGGTTAGACCTATTGGGTGCAAATGAGTCTTTAAACGAAAGACAGATGCCGAAGGCAAGGTACAAACGCACAAGGCTAGACTTGTTGCGAAAGGCTACACGCAAAGGTATGGCATCGATTACGATGAAACCTTTTCACCGGTAGCAAAGTTGAAGTCTATTCGAATTCTACTTGCGATAGCTGCCTTCTATGATTATGAGATCTGGCAGATGGATGTAAAGACTGCCTTCCTCAATGGCAACCTTGAGGAAGAGGTCTATATGGTACAACCGAAAGGTTTTATTAGTAAAACCAGGCCAACTGCTGTATGCAAATTACAGAGATCCATCTATGGGCTAAAGCAAGCGTCTAGGAGCTGGAATATCCGCTTTGATGAAGCTGTCAAATCCTTTGACTTCGTCAGAAGCGTAGAAGATCCCTGTGTCTACACTAGGCACAACGACAAGGGAGTCGTTTTCATGATCATTTATGTTGATGACATTTTGATCATGGGAAACAATGTCTCTATGCTAGAAGAGACTAAAGTTTGGTTATCAAGTACCTTCTCAATGAAGGACTTGGGTGAAGCGAACTACATCCTAGGGATAAAGATCTATAGAGATAGATCCAAGAGGATGTTAGGATTGACACAGTCCACCTACATCGACAAAATACTAAAGTGTTATAAGATGGACGACTCAAAGAGAGGCTTTCTCCCAGCTAGGCATGGGATCGTGCTATCAGTTAAGGATAGCCCTAAAACTGATGACGAAAGAAAGGCAATGAGTCGTGTGCCCTATGCTTCGGCAGTAGGGTCTATTGTGTATGCAATGAATTGCACAAGGCCAGATGTGGCATATGCGGTTAGTGTCACTTGTCGACACCAACAGAATCGAGGTGTACCTCACTGGACTGCTGTAAAGAACATTCTTAAGTACCTTCGACGGACTAAGGAAATGTTCTTGGTGTTTGGTGGAGAACCAGAATTAAAGATGTGTGGTTATGTCGACGCTGGATTTGAATCAGATCCTGATGACTTTAAGTCACAGACAGGATACGTATTCAAATTGAACGGAGGAGCTGTCTGTTGGAAGTGTTTTAAGCAAGCCACGATTGCTGACTCATCCACAGAAGCCGAGTACATTGATGCATCAGAAACATCGAAAGAAGCTGTCTGGATTTCAGAGTTCTTGAAGGAATTGAGGGTTATTCCTGCTCCTAGTCCAATAACGATTTATTGTGACAACACGGGCGCCGTCGCTCAAGCCAAGGAGCCTAGATCTACAAACAAGAACAAACATGTACTTAGAAAGTATCACGTTATACGTGAGATTATTGATAGAGGAGAAGTTAGTATAGAACGTGTCTCTACCACGGACAACGTGTCAGACCCTTTCACCAAGGTCTTATCAGTGGAAGTCCACTTAAGACATTATGCTAATCTGGGTATTAAGCATAAAGGTGACTGGCTCTAGTCCAAGTGGGAGATTGATAGTGTATATGTCCTAGAGACAATCCTTATTAAGGGCATGCAGCCCATATAGAGGGCATATATGTACTATTACACAGGTCAACATAATATAATATATGCTTGTTGTTTGACTATTGAGTATCTCTTTCATATTTATATTACACCAGGCATGAAGCATGTCATATCTCTATTCCTGTCTGTATTGATATTAAACATGTCCTCTCGGATAGATGACCGATCACACAGATAGTGGGAGCTATGTGAGTTATCATCTATCCCAAACTCTCCCTAGTCGAGGTTCATCTCGGATGTAGGGGTCTGAATGAAACAGCTGAGATTAGTATGCGTGGATGTTATACTTGTTGGAGCAAGTGTGGGCTGATCCCACGACCACGGAACGGATTGTTGGACAGTCAAGAAACGTTCCCATAACTGCGCATAGTTGTTCGAAAGATGATTACCGAACAATGGAAGTACCCACCGGACACTCCCATCGATGTATACTCTACACCGAAGTGTCTATGGGAACCGGTAAGTTGTCGAAGTGATGCCAGTCGTCCTTTGGACTTACAGGACTTTATCATCACATTTGTTGCCCCATATCCTTGGTGGACTCGTCGATGTCAGCTCTGAATAAGAACTTGATCCAAGACACGATCCTGGATTATGGCTACATACAAATGGGGGTGATAAGTGTTTCTGTGAAGGATTCATCTCTCATGTGTAGCACAGGAGAGCACTGCTCATAGTCGTTCATAGTTGTGATTGGTAAAACCACTGGCCAGCGTATCAATATTATTATGATGGTCATAATAGATATTGGATTCACCATGCAACTCACTGAAGACGCCCGTGGATGTATTATTGGGATAGACACTTCATCGATCCTTGATGCATTCGAGTCAGTCAGATGAAGGGACGTTACCATCGCCGCGTTGACAGCAACAGACTTCGCAACGAAAGGATTTGCTTTGAGAAACCTCTCAAACGTCCTCATGTATTAATATTGCAAATGGAACCGTCTAGGAATTCCATTTTGCCTAGTCTAGGACTTGCTTAATACAATGAGGCCATATGGGTCACATTATGTGGTGATTCAGCTTATCCGAATATCCTTGAAGATGGAATTGCAATTAATTTGGAATTAATTGTAATTGATGGACTATAATTAATTTGGAATTAATTATGATATTTTGTTGCTCAATTAATGATTTGGAATTATTAATTGAATTGACTAATTAATTGTATTTTATGTAAATACAATTAAAGATTATATTTTAGAAATATAATGGAGGTTTGATTTGAAAGGATATGTTAATTTAGAATTAACATATGCACATGGGCAAAATCTACTTGGAGTTTGAATTGCCTTAGAACTATAAGTGGGTCCCAAAATCGGGACCCACCTGTCCCCCTTGGGACGCGCGCGCGAGATGGACTAGGGGAAGGAGTTCGACTCCTTCCTCTATTAGAAGTCCAAGGGATAAGTTAGATTTTCCTGATTGAGTTCTAACTTGATTGGGAATGAATCTAGACTTGAAATTGGTTTCCTAGTGCGATAAGAATTAGATTCTATTCCTTTATGAAGTCTAATTGATTATGATTTAGGCTTCTATTGACTACTATATATAGTAGACTGTTAGAGAGCTTTTGACATAGACTTTCACAATTCTGAAGTATCAAATTCTTAGAGAATTATTCTACCTTTCTTAGAGAAAATAAAAAGCTCTTCCCTACCTCCACATAGCCACGCACGCGCCACCCCTCGCCGGAGGAAAACCGCCGCCCCATCTTCTTGGTCACACAAAGAATATCCTAGCATTCTTCCGATAGGCTGTTCATCCGTGGATACCAAGGTTGAGGTTTTAGGAGCTGGAAACTAACTTTTATTGTCTTGCACATAATCAAAGTATTGCAGATATCTTCGACTTCGACGAAGGAGAAGATTCACCAGATTATTACGAAGACTTGGAAGCTATGCTTGCTTTTGGAGTATTGTAAGTCTTCTAATTGACGTGTTTAAATATATACGGCATATACATAATCAATTAACCTGCATGTTAAGAAAATTTTTGAAATTCCGCTGCGTACCCTAGGGGTAACTATGACCATATTTTCTTACACAGACGACTCAAACCTTACTTTGGAGCACACAAGATAGTCGTGCTAACGAAGCAACCCTTGAAGCAAGTATTGGGGAAACCAGAAAACTCTGGTAGATTAGCGAGGTGGGCCATAGAACTAAGCGAGTATGACATCGAGTATCAAGCACCGATGCCCAAAAAAGCTCAGGTCATAGTTGATTTCCTGGTCGAGTATCCTTCCAAAGAAAAACCAGAGGAAGTCCCTCCGAAGGATCAGAGCGCGATGATGGTCGAGCACTATAAACCTCAAACGAGTAAAGCAATGCAAGCTTTGGAAGATGCTCTGAAAGAGCTCAAAGAAATTTCACAAAACAAAAGGAAGAGGCAAGAAGTTTTCGTAGCCAAAGAAACAGAAAATTCAAAGGCTAAAGAGATCGTCTGTAATGATATCAAATTTTAAAATGAAATATTTTAATCGGAAAAAGAAACATTTGAAATAATCCAAAGAAAAACGGTCCATAATAAATGCAATAACAGAATTTGGCGCCAATGCGCAACCAGACTCAAAATATCCAAAGGTAACTATAAAAATTTCAAAAGAATTTAACGGATAGTGAAAAATATAAATAGTTTTTCTTCTTATTTTCAAAAAAAAAAAACAAATAAATCCCAACGAAAGCCCCAGTTCCCACTCTCAGTCGTTGGACGTCTAGATTCGGCCTCCTTCAGCAGAATCTACAAGGAAGGGATTTTGAAAACAGAAAGAGTGTGAGATAAAGGATCTCAGTGAGGTTCTATTTTAAAAAGGCATAACAGTAAACAATTTTGAAAACAAAAACATTTGTAGCAAGTAAGATAGTAACAGAAGCAGATAACAGAACAGAGAGACAGACAGAAACAGATAAGTGAAGTCCGTTGGTGCAGCCCGACTTGTTACTCCTACTCCCAGAATGCCCTTGTAACTCTCTCCAGATGGTTAACAACTCTAGACAGAACAGAGCCCCGTGTACTTTGGGGAAACAAATCCTACGACCCTAATAGACCTCAGCGACTTCTCCCTCGCGCCTAAAAGGGAATAGACTAGGCAATAACCAAATAAACCCGATAGTTCACACTACCCAAGTCTACCTAATTAGAACCTAATCGACCGGTCACACAGAAACAGACAGAACAGACACAGACAACAGAACATGCAAGCAATAACAAACTGTACTCGAGATATAGAGAAATGTTCCTGCAGAAGAATCAGTACCAAACAGAATAACCACAAACAGTATAAGTAGAATAGTCATACTTAGGATATATTTACTTTTAAAAGAAGTAGCATACATAATACAATCAACATATGTGTATAAACATGCATAGCACATAGCCTTCCAGGTTTTAAAAACAAGCAAACTTCGGGGCGAACACTCACCTTAAACTTGCAAGCAAAGATCCTCAAAAGCACAACGAGTTAAGAGCTATCGGTCGGAGAACCTAAACAGGAAGTATCTAGTTACGAACTAGAAGTCGAACAAAAGCTAAACGAATGAATATAAAAATGTCGGTAAAGAAGTGGCAAGAACTCGGGAGCTATAGGTTAGTCAAACAACCCTTAACCAACTAAGCTAGAAGGTAATTGATTACTCAATTCACCAAAACAGGATCTAATACCTTACTAGCTTTTAGAAAACAATTTAAACTCAGATTTCAGAATTACCAAAGTACCCTCAACAGTAAATTGCAAAACAATACTACAGTTTCAACATACTTCACGATAGTCCTTAAAAGAAGTTCGTTTTAACAATTTAATCCAGAGGTTGTGAAGTTACTAATTTACCCTTAAACTTGTATTTGCAAAAAGACCTTCAAGTTTTAGTCTTTTACAAAACAGTCCTCAAGTTTCTTAAATAATTACGTCAAAGTCCAAGTCAGTCAAATTCGAGCCAATACAGTCCTAAATCGAGATTCAAACAGTCCATAGATGGTCCAAGTCGATCCAGGGGCAAAAGTGTCAATTCCAGAATCTCACAAGGGTAAAATGGGAAAATATACGAAAGTTAAAACAGAGTCGAGATATACCTTCCAAGATGTTTACAATACGAATCTGTAAGACTAGGAAAAACAAAACAAAAACGGGATTGAATCCCATAAACGGATCAGGAGATGAAGAACTCGAATTGAATTCGAACGAATAGAAACGGAACGGAACATAGCCTTACTGGAGCAACCAAGCCGGAGAGACGGACCGGGACTGAAACAGAGCAGGCCCGAACCGGTAGACTGGCAGCACGTGACGGAGAGGAATCGAGGCAGAACGACAAACGGAGCAAGACGGCACGACGACTGGACGGGCAGAGTACAAACATAACTGAATCGGAGCCGGGATGGAACTAGATCGAACCGGACAGACAGGGGCGGAAATCGGCGAGCAAAGGTTGCTCACGGTTGATGGTTAGATCCGGTGGTGATGCTATGGTCGTGGTGGTGGAGGATGTTGGGCAAAAACGAAGAAGATGATGATGAAGATGGATGATGAGCGAGAGAGAGAGAGAGATGAGATGGGTGAGGATGGTGACGGAGCAGCAGCAGTTTTTTTCTGTCTGTTCTTTCTCTGTACGTGTGGGTGTGTAGACGTGAATGGGAGGAGTTTTGGGGTTTTAGTGTTAGGGTTAAGGAATTAATGGGCCAGCTGATGGGCCACGAAAAATGGGCTAGAGAATGAAATTGGGACAACAATTAATTGCAAAAATCTGATGACCAGCTAGTCCAATTCGAAAATAGACGAATAACTACTACGCTAACTTTCTAAAGTCGAATTCGTTTACTCGGGAAGGAAATTAAATAATTACTAAATAACAAATTACTTAGGTAATTAAATAATTAGAAAAAATATTAAATAAAAAAAAATACGGGGCGTTACACTCCACCCCCCTTAAAAGAAGTTTCGTCCTCGAAACTTAACCAGCGTAAAACTAACGAACGTGGAACGGAGAAACGAAAGTCTTCAAACTTCTAACGCCGGGTCAAATGAACACGTTCGCAAGTCAAAGGTTAAAAGAGTTCGTAACTACCCTAAAGATGTTAAAGCTTGCCTCTTCAACCAGAACATCCAACTATTACTCCTCAGCAAAAAGTTGATAATTAAGCTTCAAGTGAATCTATCCTAGCGAAAGAAAAGCAGCACGGTAACAAGGAAAAAAAAAGACTTAGAAGAAGTTTGTCCACGTGACCGTACCTTTAGCCACACTTGTCGAGGGAGTCTCATGTCCGATCATACTATAAACTCTTGGCTTGGACTTCGTACTACTTCCTTGATTCTTTGAAGCGGTGCCTCCAGATCTTCCTTCTTCCATTAGGGATTTGCGTCGCGAACAAACATTGATCTTATGCTCCTTGCTTCCACATGCCAAGCATACACCTTGCTTCTTCCAACAGTTCTCCTCCTCATGAGTTGTGCCTCCGCAGAAATTGCAATTTCTTCGAGTTGACTGCTCAATATTGTCAGCTACATGACGAGACCGACTTTCCTGTTGGCGGCGAGATGGCGACCGATGAACCTTGCCATCCTTGCTACTTCTGTGATCGGAACTCCTTTTTCGTGATCGCCGGGGTTCAAAGCTCTCGAGTTCTCCAAGACCACCTTCTACCTCAGCAGCTATTTCCACTGCTTTTGCATACGTAGACAGTTCAACTCCAAACAAGCTGTAACGAATGTCTGAGTTTAGACCCTTCACGAAATGTCGAACCTTCTCTCTTTCATCGTTTTGATAGTGTGGCACGTACTTCAACAGTCGCGTGAACTCGGAGTCGTACTCGGCAACATTCATATTTCCTTGCACTAAGTCTTGGAACTCATCCCTCCTGTTCTCGCGAACTAGGCAAGGCATGAACTTATCCATGAACTCCTTCTCGAAGTTCTCCCAAGTGCGGGCAACTGCCTCTTGTTTCCACCTTGCATCTACGGTCCTCCACCAGTTTCTTGCTGCTCCTTCAAACTGGAAATCCGCGAGCTCAATCCTCCTTTCATCAGGGTAGTGCAAGATCGAGAACAGATTCTCCATGCTCTCCAGCCAAAGCTCAGCTTTGCGGGCATTGGGTGCCCCATCGAACCTGTCGGGATGGAAACGAGCGAAACGTTCAGCAGCTTGATCGATCGTTTGAGTCGGTGGCGGTGGCGGCGGAGCTGGCTGAGCAGGTGGTGGCCCAACGTTGCGCATGCTCTCACTGAAGTTGCCCAAAGCTGCAATGATCCGCTCCACTTGGTCCTGATTGTCAGCATTGTGGTTGTTGCCATTGTTGTCGTTGTTGTTGTTGTTGTCATTGGTGTTGCCATTGCCATTGCCGTTGCGGGTGTTGTTCCTTGGAGCCATCCTATCGCAATTAGTCTAAGGTCAGTAACGTAATTAACATCCTCGAGCGTGACTATCCTAAGGCGTAACGTGAACTAAGGCAAAAACTTAAGGTTAAAACTATTGCATAAATGAAAGTGTAAGGTATGCAATCAATAATGGCATAATAAATAGAACACTTTTAAACAGAATATCATGCGATTAACTTAAAGCAGCAGAATCAATAGGACAAACAAAGCAATCAACTTAATAATCAATCAAGCGCCAAATGACAATAACAAAAAGCAGTCTCAGAATCAGAACAGAATAGCGGTTCACAGTTAGTTCGAATGACTCAGACAAGAGAAGAAGTAAAAAGAAACGTATAACCTAATCTAGCGACTCGGACCCTCACACACACCCCAAAGGTCAAAAGATCCTATCCTAACAAGCTTGAGTTCGAACCCAAACTCTGATACCAACTGTAAATATATCGGATTTTAAAATGAAATATTTTTAATCGGAAAAAGAAACATTTGAAATAATCCAAAGGACAACGGTCCACAATAAATGCAATAACAGAATTTGGCGCCAATGCGCAAACAGACTCAAAATATCCAACGGTAACTATAAAAATTTCAAAAGAATTTAACGGATAGTGAATAATATAAATAGTTTTTCTTCTTATTTTCAAAAAAAAAAAACAAATAAATCCCAACGAAAGCCCCAGTTCCTACTCTCAGTCGTTGGACGTCTAGACTCGGCCTCCTTCAGCATAATCTACAAGGAACAGAAAGAGTGTGAGATAAAGGATCTCAGTGAGGTTCTATTTTAAAAAGACATAACAGTAAACAGTTTTGAAAACAAAAACATTTGTAGCAAGTAAGATAGTAACCGAAGCAGATAACAGAACAGAGAGACAGACAAAAAAAAATAAGTGAAGTCCGTTGGTGCAGCCCGCCTTATTACTCCTACTCCCAGAATGCCCTTGTAACTCCCTCCAGAGGGTTAAGTACTCTATACAGAACACAGCCCCATGTACTTTGGGGAAACAGATCCTACGACCCTAATAGACCTCAACGACTTCTCCCTCGCGCCTAAAAGGGAATAGACTAGGCAATAACCAAATAAACCCGATAGTCCACACTACCCAAGTCTACCTAATTAGAACCTAATCGACCGGTCACACAGAAACAGACAGAACAGACACAGACAACAGAACATGCAAGCAATAACAGACCGTACTCGAGATATCGAGAAATGTTCCTGCAGAAGAATCAGTACCAAACAGAATAACCATAAACAGTATAAGTAGAATAGTCATACTTAGGACATATTTACTTTTAAAATAAGTAGCATACAGAATACAATCAACATATGTGTATAAACATGCATAGCACATAGCCTTCCAGGTTTTAAAAACAAGCAAACTTTGGGGCGAACACTCACCTTAAACTTGCAAGCAAAGATCCTCAAAAGCACAACGAGTTAAGAGCTATCGGTCGGACAACCTAAACAGGAAGTATCTAGTTACGAACTAGAAGTCGAACAAAAGCTAAACGAATGAAAAAAAAATGTCGTTAAAGAAGTGGCAAAGGAGGGGCTCGAACTCGGGACCTCTAAGTTAGTCACACAACCCTTAACCAACTAAACTAGAAGGTAATTCATTACTCAATTCACCAAAACAGGAACTAATAACGTACTAGCTTTTAGAAAACAATTTAAACTCAGATTTCAGAATTACCAAAATACCCTCAACAGTAAATTACAAAACAATACTACAGTTTCAACATACATCAGGATAGTCCTTAAAAGAAGTTCGTTTTAACAGTTTAATCTAGAGGTTGAGAAGTTACTAATTTACCCTTAAACTAGTATTTGCAAAAAGGTCCTTCAAGTTTTAGTCTTTTACAAAACAGTCCTCAAGTTTCTTAAATAATTACGTCAAAGTCCAACTCAGTCAAATTCGAGCCAATACAGTCCTAAATCGAGATTCGAACAGTCCATAGATGGTCCAAGTCGATCCAGGGGCAAAAGGGTCAATTCCAGAATCTCACAAGGGTAAAACGGGCAAAATATAACGAAAGTTAAAACAGAGTCGAGATATACCTTCCAAGATGTTTACAATACGAATATGTATGACAAGGAAAAACAAAACAAAAATGAGATTGAATCCCATAAACGAATCAAGAGATGAAGAACTCGAATTGAATTCGAACGAATAGAAAACGAAGAAGATGATGATGAAGATGGATGATGAGCGAGAGAGAGAGAGATATGCGATGGGTGAGGATGGTGACGGAGCAGCAGCAGTTTTTTTCTTTCTGTTCTTTCTCTGTGCGTGTGGGTGTGTAGGCGTGAATGGGAGGAGTTTTGGGGTTTTAGGGTTAGGGTTAAGGAATTAATGGGCCAGCTGATGGGCCACGAAAAATGGGCCAGAGAATGAAATTGGGCCAACAATTAAGTGCAAAAAGCAGATGACCAGCTAGTCCAATTCGAAAATAGACGAATTACTACTACGCTAACTTTTTAAAGTCGAATTCGTTTACGCGGGAAGGAAATTAAATAATTACTAAATAAATAAATTACTTAGGTAATTAAATAATTAGAAAAAAAATTAAATAAATAAAAAAATACGGGGCGTTACATTGTCGCTCCCCAACCGAAAGATCTAGTTGACCATGGAAACACTTCGATCCTTCAAGTGGATGATTCATCATCAGGAAAAAATGGAGGGATAGGGATCTACTTCAAAAGCCCCGGAGGAGCCGAACTCGAGTACGCTGTAACACTAGACTTTCCAGTGTCCAATAATGAAGCCGAGTATGAAGCTATCCTCATAGCACTACGCATGTCTAAAGCTCTCGAAGTGAAGAAGCTACACCTCTTCACGGATTCACAATTAGCCGAGAAGCAAATTTCGGGGAAATTCATAACAAAGAAAGACTCTTTGGCGAAATACAAGAGTGTGATCACTGAAGAAATTCAAAAATTTGAAAGTTGTGAGATCGAGAAGTTCTCGAGAGGTCTCAACCAACGAGTAGATGCACTCGCCAAGTATGCTTCGGCCTCAGGAGGAATAGATACCAGGAATGTAATACTCATGAAAATCAACGCGTCATCCCTTTGGGCAGCTAAGCCAAACGTCTTGGCAATAGATGATCGACCAAGCTGGATGCAAGGGATCGCAACCTATCTCATGAGGCGTACCCTCCCAGTAGACAAGGCAGAAGCAAGAAAGATCAAAGGGAAAGTTGGTCGGTACATCGTCCAAGGAGAACACTTATACAAAAGATCTTTTGAAGGTGTTTATCTCAGATGCGTGCATGAACAAGAAGTTCCCACAATCCTTGGAAAGATGCATCACGGAAGTTGCGGGCGATCACGCAGGAGGGAGAACCCTTGCCCAGAAGATTGTTCGACAAGGGTTTTACTGGCCGACCACCCGAGAGGATGCAGCCCAATTTGTTCGAAAGTGCGAGGAGTGTCAGCTGCATGCAAACCTAATCAAGGTTCCCTCCAAACCCCTCATGCCAATAACGATCACCTGCCCATTTGATATTTGGGGTATCGACATTGTTGGGCCTTTCCCAAGAGGGGCCGGCCAAAAGAAGTTTGTGATAGTGGCAGTGGAATACTTCAGCAAATGGGCCGAAGTAGAAGCAGTATCCACAATTACCGAGTAGCAAGTAATGAACTTTGTATGGCGCAACATTGTTTGTCGATTCGAGCTCCCGAGAGTGATCATTTTCGACAATGGGTCGCAATTTTGCGGGCAAAAGTTCACTGAATGGTGCCGAGAAATGAAGATAGAGAGGAGATACACTTCGGTGGGACACCCCCAAGCCAATGGACAAACCGAGGCGGTCAACAAGATACTGGTTAAAAATATGGAGAAGAGGTTCGGGACCAACAAAGATTGGGTCGATGAGCTAGATGGAATAGTTTGGGCATATCGCACTACCTCCAAAGTAGCGACGAGGGAAAATCCTTTTGCCTTGGTCTATGGATCTGAAGCAGTCATAACAGCAGAGGTAGCAGTGGAGACACTCAGAATCCAAGGGTATCAACCCGAGGACAATCACGACGCAAGGATGTTCGACCTGGAAACATTGGAGGAATCGAGGACCACCGCCCTCGCCAACATCTTTAGATACCAAGCTTTGATAGCCAAGTCATATAAAAAGCATGTCAAGGAGAGAGACTTCCAAGTTGGAGACTTAGTACTTCGAAGGGCAGACATTCTAAGCAAAGTCGGGAAGATGCAACCCAACTGGGAAGGCCCATACAAAGTTGTAGAAGCAAGGTCCAACGGAAGCTATCGTCTCAAAGACATGAAAGGAAAAAGGCTAAAGAACTCATGGAATACCACCAACCTTCAGGAATATTAAATGAAAATAGAGTATTATAACAAAAAGTGTAAGAATTGGAGGTGTGTTCAAATAATTGGAGGTGCGGTCAGATAATTATAATCTCATTGTCCATTTAATATCACTCCATCGCACAGTTCTATTATTATTAATTAAGATGATTTCTATATTTTTTAATAATACTAATAGAATCGTAATGAGAAGATCTCGCACAGTTTCCAAAAAACAAATAATACTAATAGAATCGCTGAAGGAGTGGTATAAAAATGACATTAGAGATTGCTATTTACATCACATTTGCTGGCTAGGAGATCCGAATCACTGTACGTGACAGGAACCTTTAATGAGATGCAATGGTCCCTGTCACGGACAGTGACTCGAAACGTCGAGCCACAAAAAATGATCGAATGTATTTAACAATACAATTGTGTTATGTAAATTCAATCCAGTATTTAACAATACAAGTGTTCTGTAAATTCAATCCATACGCCTTATATAATGTGAAAATATATAGCCAAAAGAGAGATATGAAAATGTGTTCACCTTGCAGATTGATAAAAGTTTACATATTGTCTTGCACTAATGGTTTTCATGAAAACCGAAGCACAAGCACAACCCCCAGGCTGAACCACGTGCTCTTAATGTAAGTGTAGACGGTCCAGGCTGGGGGCTTTGTTTTTACTTTTATTCCGTGCAAACCTTATTAAATTCCAAATTAAATGTTCCCATTCCATCATATTTGCTGGCTAGGCAATCCGAACCACTGTACGTGACAAGAACCTTTAATGAGATGCAATGATCCCTGTCACGGACAGTGACCCGAAACGTCGAGCCACCAAAAATGATCGAATGTATTTAACAATACAATTGTGTTCTGTAAATTCAATCCATACGCCTTATATAATCCCACGTGTTGTCTCCAAAGGTAATATTAGTATGACTTTGCCTTAGTCGACGTATAATAATAACATTGAAGACAGCCAGTGGCATTATCATATTGCTAAGATTGTTAATTTGTCATCATCACACTATAATAAACATATATGTTGAAATACAAAGTAATTTACAAAATAAAATTACAAATATAAGTTAATCATATTCAGTATCAATATTCAAAATATAGGAGAACATTGATACGTTAAGCTTGCGGATTGATAATATTTTATATATTTATTTTTTCAATCGGCAATCTGAAAACACCATTGTCCACCTATACTTTCAATATACTATTTCATTAATGGTCAAATATGAAATAATATGAAATAGTAGAATGTGTGTTCGGTTTAAGTCAACCTATTTGGACAGTAGTTTGCATGGCCACCACCCGAGAAGTTTGCCTCTATTATTACGTTGAATCCATATGTGTCAACATAGAATAGGTGAAACTACCCGTATGGTGGCCACAAATAGCTTATAGATTTTTTCAATTTCATCATAACACACACTACTACAATTTCAGTAAAAAATATCACAAGCATCAGCATACACATATTCCAGATAAAATTAATTATAATATGAAATGCAAAAAAAAAAAAAAAAAATGATTTAGCTACAAAGACTTTGCTACTGATTTTTACCAGTTTACATGTATATACCAATATGCATAAAGCTATGAGTGTTGATAAAATCATGAAAGATTGAGAGTAAAATTCAATACGAACCTGATTTGCCATGGATTAATCATTATCAATTTTTCTATAACTCCCAGAGCTTTAACATTTCATGTCCAGATACCTCGCATTAAAAATACGGACCATAAATCAAACTTAAGCATGTCACATGATAATCAAAAAAATGTAGTAACATCACAGAACTATAAAAATAAAGAATAAGGTATCAACAGTGATTAAATCAGTTGAAAAAAAAAAGAAATAACAAAGTCATACTCACCGTTAAGTTTCAAAATTTTCAAACACCCGTGTTTTCTTCAAGTTATTTACAGATTTAAAAAGGACCATATGCAAGTATGCAAATACATACTTCATATTTTACAAATTCAGTCTGATCATCTATATACTATTTTCTGTTGCAAATAATAAAAACGTGGTATGAGATAAGTTATAAATCATATGATTTTAGTAAAAAGAAATTATCATAATGAATTTATAGAAACTCTTGACTTATCTTTGTTTGTGATCAATATTTCATTCTCATTTTATTATACATTTATTAACTGAGATTAGGAATACATTTATAATGAAATTTACGAATGAAATTTATGTCATTGTTTAGGAACACAATTTATTTTACAGTAACTACACCGCTTCAATGTTTATATTGTTGTTGAGCTAAGAGAACTATATCTCATACGCATATTAACAAAACAAAAATGTTAAGAAAATTAACAAAGGAACTATAGTAGGATGTAGTACTCACCAGATCAATTTGAAGCTGTTGTAAATTCGTGGAAAAAATTTAAGTCGCAGTCTTCAAAATTAAGCCACGAAATACCTCATTACAATAAAAAAGATAGGGATTAATCAAGTTGCAGAACTAATATATGAAACTATAATTGAATAAGTTATCAAACTACGTAAATTATCAAACTACATAACTCACCTTAGAGATTTCAGACGAGACTTGAGATTAATGGGTGGCAAATAACGGGATCTTCAAAATCTATAAATCAAATTTGAGATTTAGTGAATTAATATGGGAGATATATGAAAAAACACATTGAAGTGTAGTGATATACTTACCAACATAGATTCGATAGTATCAATTCACCAAGAGCATATTCGATAAATTGTCGTCTATGATTCTTCACAAAATATTCGACTTGATTTTGGATTTTTCTGTATATGATGGAAAGATGATATTTTCATCTATCGTGGAATGAATTGGGTTGATAAATTGATTGAAAAGATTAGGATGATAAGAAGGCGGCGATTAGCAAACAATACGGAGGAGATGAAGAATACGAAGAAGAGGAATATGGAAGGATGGTTGTCGGCCCAAATAAGGTAATATTCCCTACTAGGGTTCAAGCCCGTTTATAGATAGGGCATCTGTGAATTAAGCTTAGTTCGCGAGTAATGATTCGCCTTATTTCGCAGATGGTAATAAAAAAAACATTTTTTGTATTTAATTTATTCATTTATTTGCTATAATGTATTGTATGTTTTTACTTGGAGTTATATGGACTATCATTGTTATAAAATTGGAATTACTCTATATATTGTTATTATAATACCAAATTTTAAAAATTTATATTAGAGTTAATCCACATTAGTACCCTGATAGACGCCCTAATATCATATTTGTTCCCATTAGATCAACAATTACATCCTAGTACCTGAAAATGGATTTTTGGGTTGACTTTGCTGAAATTACACAATTGTAATTGGGTGATCCAAACAAGGCCTTAACTTTCTTTTCTTTTTTCTTTGTTTCTTAAATTACATAATTTCTAAAACTTTATTACCCTATAAACTTAATATTAAAAATGAAATATCACAAAAAGTAAAATATATATTAAAAATAAAAATAAAAAAAATATTAAAGAAGATCGGAGCTCCGGTGACCGGAGCTATCGGAAGTTCACATCTCCGATTTGGGGCGTGAAGCTCCAGATCGGAGCTTCACATCCCCAATCGGAGCTGTGAAGCTCCAAAATCGGGGTTTTGAAGCTCCGATTCAAGCTTCACATCCCCAAATCGGGGTTGTGAAGCTCCGATTCGAGCTTCACTGTTTATAGTGAACAGTGAAGCTCCGATCGGAGCTTTCACTATTACAGTGAAGCTCGGTCGGAGAGCTTCACTGTCTCCATGAGTGAAGCTCGATCAGAGCTTCACTGTCGGAGCTCCGGTACCGGACATAATTACGGTACCGGAAAATTGAAGAAGAAGAAGATGAAAAAAGAAAAAGAAAAGAAAAAGGAAGAAAATAGAAAAGAATAAAGGTGAGAATAAAAAGAAAAAGGAAGAAAAAAAGAAAAAGAAAAATTATGAAAAAATTCTTATTCAATCTATGAAAAATTATGAAAAAGAAAAATTAAGAAATCATGTTTTTTCACAAGGCTGTTTGGATCAGCCAAAATTCAATAACTGAAAAGTGAAAAAGTCAATTTTGGGTACCAAAATGTAATTGTTAGTCTAGTGGGAACAAATATGATATTAGAGTATCTTGCAGGGTACTAAAAAGATATGGACCCATTTATATTATTATGTGTTGGTCCCTTTAAACAACAAGAAAAGACTAGAGGAGGGGGGGGGGGTGAATAGTCTTTTCAAACTTTCGTTGTTTAAAACTTTCTCAACAAGTGCTTATTACTTTTCAGTAATGAGTTTGCTGATATTTAACTTTCTCAACAAGCGTAAGTTACTTTTCAGTAGCTAGGTTTGCTGATACTTAAAATCAGAGAGCGGAAGTCTTTGATACAATAAGTGCTTCTTTCAGTAAATGAAGGTTTCAGCAAGTGATGTGAGTGATTGTGTACAGACAGATATGAATTTGCTGAAAACTAAATACAATGAGTAAATCACACAAACACTTTTATAGTGATATCTGAGAGTGGCGTAATCTCTCAACTAATCCACTTTGCCCTTTCTAGGACTGAATCCACTAAGATAAGATTGAGGTTCCTTACAATTCCTATCTAAAGCGATTCAAACAGAAACCAAAGCACACTTGCTTCGTCTCCAACCTAATCTAGAGAACGCAACCTTGTTCTCCACCAAACTTGGTACTTTTAATCAGCAAGACTATGCTCGATTAAGTTCCCCCTGAATATCACGCCTGAAAGGGTGTATTTTCAGTTAGAGAGTTTTGGGGTGAGATAACTTAATTATAACTTATTCAGTTACAACAAGTAATCTAAGAAACACAACTTTGAATACTTTGGAGTAAACAAGTTTGATTGTTTCTGGTGTCAAGACTTGTTCTTGTTTAAAAGAAAGAAAGAACACTTAACTAATTTCTTAGTCGTATAAATTCTACTTCTTCACAAGTAGCTTTCTCAAACTTTAAGTCTTGGAACGGATCAATGGCAGTATAGAGAGTTTGAAGGTATGTGAGTTTAAGCACAAGTGAGAGTTTGATCACGTTGTTGACACCCTTCAACTCTTTGCCGGATGACCTCTATTTATAGTGAAAATAAGGAGCCGTTTGAATTTTAAATTCCAAGGCTTTTGATCCTTAAGATGTCACTATCTTGCTTTTGTACTTTCAGTAGCGTCCTTGTTTGTCTTCTAGTCTTCATGTTCTTCGCGTGCAAGCTTTGCATTTAATGCTCATTTGAATAGAATTCAAACAGTAACATTGGAGCGCAAAAGTAAGTACTTTCTGCAAGAGGTCACATATGTTTCATCAGCAAGTGGTCAGTCTCAGTTTCAGCAAGCACAACCTACTCTGTCTTTCAGGTTTTCACTTATGCAATGTTGTTGCTGAATTTTCCACTTTCTGAGCAACATGTGCCTTTGTAGATACCAGTCTTCAGAAATCTTCTAGTCTTCAGATCTTCGAATTCTTCAAGTCTTCAGATCTTCAATAATCTTCAAGATTCTGAGCGGTTTCTAAATGCTTCAATAGTTTGTTTGTAAAAACAAAGTACATCATCAGCAAATGCTTCAATAGGTTATTTTCTTTTCAGAAAACAAGATACATCATAAGCGGTAAAAACCAACCTATCTAGCACCTAATCTAAGTCTTCAGCAAACGTTCCTCTTTTACAATGTCCTTAAAATTCTAAATTCCTATGGACCTTAAGAGTACTAGTTACTGGACTTTCCTTAATTTAGCATGGTTAATTGCTCATCAAAATTACAAGTTTCCTAACAAATTTCCCCCTTTTTGATGTTAGCAATCCATGGCTAAATTAATTGTTACCCTTTTAGAGGTTTCTGATGTTGAATAAATCAGTTGGTTAATGCAAGCATACTTGAATAATTAAACAGTAAACATTAGTAAATTGCATAAATCAAAAACCAATAAGAGTCAAAAAGGTTCATTGCTGATAGTTATCTTTCAGAAGTTTACAAGAAGTAGCAGAGATAACTTTAAACAGAATCAGCAAACAAACACTTTAACAAAAACTATTACAGAGAGTTAAGCTCTTCCAGAAGATTTTCTCAATATCTCTCGTACACTCTTCTCAACAAGTGCAGTAAATTCAACACAGTCCTTTTCGTAGTTTTCCAGAAGCCTACGGACTTGTAGTTGAAGAATTCTTGCATTTTTGCAGGCAGTATGATGATGCTTTTCAGCATTCATTTCCATGTAGTTAGTCACCCACAAATGCATGCCCCAATTGTTGGCATGGAGAAGTTATGTATCTGAAATGCTTTCCGGATGAATCTTTCTTAGCCAGAGAAGATCTTCTTCTTGATCCTTAGCAGTGAGATAAAAGTACTCATAAGGAATCAATCCAAGTCTCTTCTTTGTTTTCTTTGTTACTGGGTCAGAGTAGTAAGGAATGCCAGGTGGTTTGATCAGATTTGGTTCTTGTCTATAAGTCTTACCAATGGCAATTCTTCTTACTGAGACCTCGAGATTCAACCATCTCCCAGCAATATTTCTTGGGAGGGATTCTTCCCTTTGATTTCTTTGGACCTTGAGTTCAATCCATTTGAACATTTGATTCAAAATGGTTGTAGGAAAGAACTCATTTACCAACAAGTCTTCCAACTTTAAGATCCAGCAACCATGAATGTTTCTGATTACATTTTGAGTGGTTTCTATATTACTGGTCTTTGTATATTCGCTGTCGGAGCCAATAGCAATGCTGGCCAGCCTCTTTTCTTCCTGTCTTTGCCTTCTTCTTCTTGTCTTAGCATTGTCTTGATCTCTTGCTGAAAAGTCAGACGAGAAATGCTTTGAGTGGCCAGACGGAGTCAAGGTTGTTAAGGGTCTAGCTCTTATGGCTTGAGCTATTGTTTGATTGTCATCATCTTCATCATCTTCATTCAGATTTTGATGACTTTCAGTATGGCAAAAATCTTGAGTTTCAGCAACGGTTTTTCTCTTTTTGGTACTTGCTGAATTCAACTCAGATTCTGCTTGCCTTTTAGAACTTTGCACTTTTTCAGCAAGCGGTTCTATGGGCAGTGGCTCATCAACAGCAGGAGGGGTTTGGTTTCTTTTTCTGGTACTTTTATTTTCCCCCTTAGACATGGATTGCAACATCGGAGTGATGTGCAGAGAATAGAACTCATTGCAATTTTCAGCAAGAGTGCTTAAACTATTATACTTCATGATGATTTGTTGCTGATCAGAAGTCATTTTTGACAACTCTTTTTGAATGCTCATCATGTTCTCTTCATGTCTTTTCTCTGTTGCGGCATTCTCATCCATGAAAGTCTGAGCCTTCACGAGAGCGTTCTTTGCTAGCTTGAGAGCTTGACTTACATCTTCATAGCTCTTGTGATAAAGACTGATGTCTTTCTGAGCTATTGTCAAAGTTGTAGTGCGTCTCAGCACTGTAGCCAATATTTTTCCAAAGTCAAGTGGGCTCTGAGCAAGCAATGCCTCATCTTCTGTTTTGCAGGCATCATGGACTTTCTTTAGTGCTAAAATTCTAGGAGTAAACTCCTCAACTCTTGGGAACGACACTAGATGTGGTGTCAAGGAATGAACTTTTAGTTCAAAAGCAAACTGATCATCCCTTATCAGCAATTCTCCTCTTAGACCATCGTCTACATCATTTATGTAATCAGGAGGAGGGATTTGAACAACTTTTGGATCTCTTTTGGATTGTTCATCCTCATTTTCTGATAAGTAGTCGTCATCCTCAGATTCATCAAGTTCAGCAACTTTAGAACCTAAGTCAGCAGCTTTACTTCCTTTTTGTTTAGTGGTTGCTGATGGCAACGCTTCAGACTCAACAACTGGAGTTTCACCAGTAGTTAGTTTTAATTGAGTAGTTGCTGAAGGCAACGTTTGAGACTCAATGACTGGAGTTTCGCCAGTAGTTAGTTTTAATTGAGTTTGAGACTCAATTACTGGAGTTTCGCCAGTAGTAAATGGAAGGGAGGGGACTTCCTTTGATCTTACTCCTGAAGATTGACCAATTTCTAGATCCTGCGTATGCCTTGCATGGATCAAGAGACTGTTCTGGAGAGCGCGTTGGTAATCTTCATCTTGTTCATCATCATCATCAAGGTTTTCTTCAGTAACCTTGGCATCAGAAACGGGACATTTGCCATTTTTCAAGGCAGCCCTTTTTCTGGCATATTCCTTTTCAGTATCAGCACCTTGCACAGGTGCTTGATTTTCAGCAGCAGCAGGAGGAGGTTGAGATTCTTGCTGAGGTAGTTGTTGTTCAGCTTGCTGATTTTCTTGTGGAGTATTTTCAGCAACTGTTAATTTCAAACCTCCAGCATCAGGACTTGGACCTTGATTGTCATCATCATCGTCTTTCTTGTCCTTGGAATCTTTCCCTTCATCATCACTTGGATCAGTGGGAATGTTCTCATCTTCTTCCTCTTCATCATCATCGGTCAGAATTACTAGCTCAACGTGCTTGTATAAAGCAGCACTTGTCACTTCCTCTTCCTCATTGATTTTGTGGGGATCAGCCACCACAGGTACAAATGAACCTTGAGCATCACAACTTGTTCATCTGGAGAGGCACTCTTTGTTGGTCCCTTTAAACAACAAGAAAAGACTAGAGGGGGGGGGGTGAATAGTCTTTTCAACTTTTGTCGTTTAAAACTTTCTCAGCAAGTACTTATTACTTTTCAGTAATGAGATTGCTGATACTTAACTTTCTCAGCAGGCGTAAGTTACTTTACAGTAGCTAGGTTGCTGATACTTAAAATGAGAGAGCGGAAGTCTTTGAAACAATAAGTGCTTTTTCAGCAAGTAAAGTGTTTCAGTAAGTGATGTGAGTGACTGTGTACAAACAGATATAATTTGCTGAAAGCTAAATGCAGTAAGTAAATCACTCAAACGCTTTTAAGAGTGGTATCTGAGAGTGGCGTAATCTCCCAACTAATCCACTTTGTCCTTTCTAGGACTGAATCCACTAAGATATGATTGAGGTTCCTTACAATCTCCTATCTAAAGCGATTCAACAGAAACCAAAGCACACTTGCTTTGTCTCCAACCTAAACTAGAGAACTCAACCTTGTTCTCCACCAAACTTGGTACTTTTAATCAGCAAAACTATGCTTGATTAAGTTCCCCCTGAATATCACGCCTGAAAGGGTGTATTTTCAGTTAGAGAGTTTTGGGGTGAGATAACTTAATTATAACTTCTTCAGTTACAACAAGTAATCTAAGAAACACAACTTGGAATACTTTGCAGTAAACAAGTTTGATTGTTTCTGGTGTCAAGACTTGTTCTTGTTCGAAAGAAAGAACACTTAACTAATTTCTTAGCCGAGTTTGTTCTACTTCTTCACAAGTAGCTTTTTCAAACTTTAAGTGTTGGAACGGATCAATGGCAGTAAGAGTGTTTGAAGGTTGTGAATTTTAAGCACAAGTGAGAGTTTGATCACGTTGTTGACACACTTCAACTCTTTGCCGGATGACCTCTATTTATAGTGCAAGTAAGGAGCCGTTTGAATTTCAAATCCTAAGGCTTTTGTTCCTTAACATGTCACTATCTTGCTTTTGTACTTTCAGCAGCAACCTTGTTTGTCTTCTAGTCTTCATGTCCTTCGCGTGTAAGCTTTGCATTAAATGCACCTTTGAATAGAATTCAAACAGGAACATTGGAGCGCAAAATCACGTACATTCAGCAAGAGGTCACATATGTTTATCAGCAAGTGTTCATTCTCAGTTTCAGCAAGCACAACCTACTCTGTCTTTCAGATTTTCACTTATGCAATGCTGTTGCTGAAAATTTCACTTTCTGAGCAACACGTGCCTTACCAGTCTTCAGCAATCTTCAAGTCTTCAAGTCTTCAGATCTTCAAAAGTCTTCAAGATTCTGACCGGTTTCTTATTTGCTTCAATAATTTGTTTATAATAAACAAAATACATCTTCAGCAAATGCTTCAATAGGTCATTTTCTTTTCAGAAAATAAGTTACATCAAAGCTAAGCGTCAATAAGATATTTTCTTTTCAGAAAATAAAATACATCATACGCTAAAGTGTCAATAAATTAATTTCTTCACAGAAATTAAAGTACGTCATCCACCAAAGAAATAACTTATCTAACACCGATCTAAGTCATCAGCAAACGTTCCTCTTTTACAATGTCCTTAAAAAAAAATTCTATAATCCTATGGACCTTAAGAGTACTAGTTACTGGACTGTTCTTAATTTAGCATGGTTAATTGCTCATCAAAATTACAAGTTTCCTAACC
>CM051455.1:99492501-99549748 GCA_028274465.1 Plantago ovata | reverse complement strand
CTCACACTTTGCACTTTGCAGTGTCAAGATATGACGGAGGCTAGGTTTTCTGAAATGCGGGTCGTTTTTCACACAACTTTCGTTGTGTGTTTGTAGCCGGAGTATCACCGGAGCAAGTGCGTTTCAGCACTGTCAACCTTTGATGACTTTGAGGACTTAGAAGACTGTCTCTTGGGAGCCATTTCTTTTATAGAGCAGAAAAATGTGTACGAAAAAGATAGTTTGCTTTTTGACCGGAGGTACAGTAGATTCAGCTAAAATTGCAGAGAAAGGAAATGTGAGTTAAAGAATTTTGTCATTTCTCTAACTCCTTCTTTATATAGTGTCTCTGGTGTGAAGAAACTCATCGATTTGAGCTCAGCAAGGGTAAAACAGAGAAACACAGGCGTTAGTGGAGCCTTTGCATTAAATGCGTAGTGGCCCACTAACTAAAACCGTCAGAGCACTCTCTCTCTTTGTTTGTTAACCGTTAGATTAGTAACTCCTTTTAATCAATGGCCACGATTGAATTTCATGTCATGATTATTACGAGTTTATCTGTGCCCGATTAACGTCACAAATTGATTTTACCGAGTTTTAAGGATTAGATTGCTTGCTGAAATAGACAAGAATCTTTTCAGCGAGTTTGAATTATCAACCTAGATACTTGCTGAAAGTTCCCCCTTACTCAGATATCTCATATTTTCTTAAGTTTAAAAGATATTTCTGATTTCCCGTATCAGTAAATTCTTTTGTACTTGAGATATCCTTTGGTAAGATCTGAGAGATGAGCTTAGCTCTTTTTCTGAGTTCCCGTCTCAGAATATTCCCTTGATACTTGAATACCTGTTTCAGTATCTTTGATTGTCTGAATGCCTGTTTCAGCAATCCTTAAGGTCTTTCTCTTACTGAGTACCTGTCTCAGCAAGTGATCAAGTTTCCTAACAAATACCCGTTTTGAAGGAATTACTTGCTGAATGCCTGTTTCAGCAATCATGTAGTGACTTATCATTTCTTAGGAGAAATTAGTAGATGGAGCTTTTAAGTAAGAATACTTTGACTTGCTGAATACCTGTTTCAGCATTCTGCCAAGTGTATCCTTTATTGAGGTAGTTCAATCAATCCAAGGTTATACCTTAGCATTGCGAACCTATTATCTGGTAGGGACTTTGTAAAGATGTCAGCAAGCTGATCATCAGTGCCTACTTTCACAACCTCAATATCTCCTTTTTCTACATGATCTCTAATGAAATGATGTCTAATATCAATGTGCTTAGTCCTTGAGTGAAACTTAGAATTTTGCGTGATTGCAATAGCACTTGTATTATCACAAAAGATTGGTGTTTTCTTTGCAGAAATACCATAATCTCTTAATTGTTGTTGAATCCATAGGATTTGAGCTGTGCAACAACCAGCTGCAATGTATTCAGTTTCGGTGGATGAATTGGCAACACAGGTTTGCTTCTTGCTGAACCATGATATTAATCTAGTACCCAAAAACTGACAAGTTCCAGATGTACTTTTTCTATCAAGAGTTGATCCTCCATGATCAGCATCAGAATAACCAACCAATTCAAGTCCAGAATCTTTAGGATATCATAATCCAACATTGACTGTACCTTTGACATATTTCAGTATCTTAAGTGCCTTTTTGTAGTGTGATTCTCTTGGATCAGATTGGAATCTTGCACACACACAAACAACATACTGAATGTCAGGTCTACTTGCTTTTAAATACAACAAGGAACCAATGAGCTTCCTATACTTGTGTTCTTCAACACTTTTATCTTCCTTAGTATAGCCCAATTTGGTACCAACACTCATAGGGATCTTTTCAGGTTTCTCATCCTCTTTGATCCTAAACTTTATGAGCATTTCTTTCGCATATTTTGCTTGATTTATGAATATTCCATCTTTGAGTTGCTTGACTTGCAATCCTAGGAATTAATTCAATTTTCCCATCATACTCATTTCAAACTTATTTGTCATGAGTTTGGCAAAATCATCACAAAGTTGCTTGTCCTTAGATCCAAAAATTATGTCATCCACATAAATTTGAACTAAGAGAATTTTACCATCATGGTTCATGGTAAATAAAGTTTTGTCAACCTCACCTTTCTTGAAACCATTTTCCAGCAAGAACTTAGCCAAGGTATCATACCATGCTCTTGGTGCTTGCTTTAGACCATATACAGCTTTCTGAAGCTTGTATACCATCTTGATTTCTGAGGGAAGTTCAAAGCCAGGGGGTTGTTCTAGGTAGACTTCTTCAGCAAGTTCACCATTCAAGAATGCACTTTTAACATCCATTTGGTAAACGATGAAGTCATTGTGAGCAGCAAAGGGCAAGAAAAGCCTAATTGCATCCAATCTTGCAACTGGTGCATAAGACTCATCATAGTCCAATCCTTCAGTCTGACAGTAACCTTGAGCAACTAAACGTGCTTTATTTCTTGTTACTTCACCAGACTCACTCAGCTTGTTTCTGAACACCCACTTTGTACCAATAGCTTTCTTGTCTTCAGCAAGTGGCACAAGTTTCCAGACTTTGTTTCTTTCAAATTGATCCAGTTCTTCTTGCATTGCCTTTATCCATTCAGAATGCTTTAAAGCTTCTTCTATGGTTTTAGGTTCAATTTCTGAAACAAAGCAAGAGAACAATGATTCTACTTCTACGACAATTGCTTCTTCAGCAAGTCCATGAGTAGCTTTGGATCTAGTCACTTGGCGTTTATTAATATCGCCAATCATATCCGTAGAGGGATGATCTCTAATCCATTTATTAACATGTGACTCTTCAGTATGTACTTGTTCAGTACTACTGGGAATTTGTGGCTCTGCTGAGATATGTTCATCAGCAACTGCTTGTTCAGCATTTCTTGATTGAGGTAGTTCATCAGCAGGCACTAGAGATTGCGTAATTTCAGCAACTTCCGGAGCAACCGCGTCTTTTGCTGGAAATTCTTTGTCGTGAACTATATTTATCTTGTCATGACTAGGGGGAGGAGAGTCATTGTCAGAATCATCATTTAGTTCAATTGACTTGATTTGCCTAGCATCAGATTCAGTTCTTTGCTCATGTATGATTAACTTTTTCATACATTCTGATATTTCTTCTTCAGCAGGTACTCCTTGTGACTTTTCGTAGAATACAACATGCACTGATTCTTCAATCTTTTGTGCCTTTTTGTTGTAAACTCTATAAGCTTTACTATGCAAGGAGTAGCCGAGAAATATCGCTTCGTCTGCCTTTGGTTGAAATGTTCTTAGGTATTCTCTACCATTGTTAAGAACGAAACACTTGCAACAAAATACTCTTAGATGAGTGATGTTAGGAGGTCTTCCAACAAACAATTTATAAGGAGTTTTGTTGTATTCCTTAGTAATCAAACATCTGTTTTGAGTATAACAGGCGGTATTAATCGCTTCAACTCAATAAGCCTCACTTATTTCAGTGTCAGCAAGCATTGTTCTTGCGGCTTCTTTCAGGGTATGATTCTTCCGTTCAGCAACACCGTTTTGCTATGGTGTTCTTACTGAGGATAACTGATGTTGTATTTCTTTTGAGGTACAATATTCAGTTATGTACTGGTTTACAAACTCAGTACCATGGTCTGTCCTTATGACTTTTACCTTGTCATTTTCATGACTTCAAGCTTATTCAGCAAGTTAGGTATTTCAGTCTTGGTTTCAGATTTGTGCTTGATGAATACTACCCAAGTGAATCTTGAATAGTCATCTACCACGACTAGACCATACTTCTTACCAGCATAGCTTGTTGAAGAAGATTCAAACAAGTCCATGTGCAAGAGTTGTAAAGGTTTTGTAGTTGACGGTACTGCCTTGTTCTTGAAAGAAGATTTGGTTTGCTTTCCTTGCTGACATGCATTGCAAACACCATCCTTCTTAAAAGTAATCCTAGGTAATCCAACTACAAGTGCCTTTTTAGACAGCTTATTCAGCGTCTTGAAGTTTAGATGACTTGTTCGTTTATGCCATAACCATGCTTTTTCAGCAAGGCAATCATGATCTGAGACAAGGCGTTTTTCAACAATTGCTGAAGACCAATCAACGGTGTACAAGCCTCCTGATCTTCTTGCAATCATTATTACCTTTTTAGTCTCGAAATCTATAAGTTTACATTCATCACTTTTGATTTTGATGAAGTATCCTTTGTCAGCAAACTGACTCATGCTGAAAAGGTTAAACTTAAGATTTTTGACATAAAGAACTCCAGTAATGGTTATGCATCCTAACTTCACGTCACCATAGCCTTTTGTAGATCCGGAGCCTCCACCAGCAAACCTTATTGTTGGACCTTTAGACCACCGTCTATAGTTTATAAGGTTATTCTTGTTGCCCGTCATGTGCTTTCCACAACCACTATCAAAGTGTCAGATTGCATCGTTTGTTTCCGTGGCTGAAGTCTGCACAATCAATAGCAAACAAGTTAATTATCCAATAATGGATGTCCACTAACATGTTCAAGAATGCGTCCAGTGGAAACCCAAGTCTTAAGTTTTTCAACTTTGACTTGTTTCTACTTGCTGAGGAACTAGGAGGTTTTGAGCTGAAAGACTTTTGACTAGTGCTGGTCAAATCCACTTTCTGATGTGGTGTCTTGCTCGGTTGACCTTTTTGCTGAACATACTTTTCAGTAAGTTCTTTTCTAGCAAGGTTCCTTCTAGCCCTAGCATTAAGAGTCTTTTCAGAACTCTTAGGCTTTATTTTCTTCATCTCTTTGAAGTATCTTTGCTGACTTTGCTTATACTCATGAAAAAGTTGACTTTGCTTGGTTTTGAAACCGAGTCCACTTTTCGGAGAATGCTGAGCTTTTGCGTCAGCAACCTTACTTGATTCAGGTTTGTCAGCAAAGGTCTTCTGATTACTTTTAGTAATCTTGCCTTTAGACTTAACAACTTGCTTTTCAGCAACTTGTTTGGCAGGATGCTTCACAACATCCTTCTTCTTTCCAGTTTGCTTCTCAGCAACATGTTTTCCTTTTAAAGTCTTGTTACTTTGAGTAGCAACAACGGGCTTTATGGTCATAGGTACTTGATTGCATGTTTCAGCAACCTTAGATTGACCAAACTGATAGATTTTTGGTAGACCACTATCAGTAGCACGTACAAAGGAGATCGGTGATTTATCTTTACTCAAGATTTCTACGTCATCACCTTCATACATTGCGCCTAAACCTTCTTTCTGAGATGGGTCTCTCAAATAAGAGTTTAGTTCAGTCAGCGTATTACTTGCGTCCACATAAGATTTGAAATTGATTTTCATCTTTTTCATCTCTTGGATTTCAGCAAGTAACTTTAGAATTGAGGACTGATATTCTTCCAATTCTAATGCCATTTGAGAATTCTTCTCTGTAGCTTCAGCAATCAACTTCTTAAGACGCCTTATTTCAGCATCCTTTTCTTCTGTCTCTTCCTTCAGCAAGACGTACTTTTCAGTAGTCTGCTTGGTCAGATTTTCAGCAATCTGTAGTTTCTCTTGCTGTCTGCTCAGAGTTTTCTCAAATATTTCGATTTCTACTTGAATCTTGTCAAGGTCAATCTCGTCTTCACTTTCTGAGTCTGAGTCAGAGGTAGGGTTGTTTACATGACGGGCCATGAGGCAGAATTCGTAGTTTGACACATCTGGATAAGCTTCCATAGCTATTCCACAAACTTCTTTGCCAATCTCTACGTCTAGAGTGGCTTCTTCATCGTCAGTGTCTGAACTTTCATCCTCACTGTCTTCGGAGCTAGTATCAATACACAATGCATCGATTTTCGCTTGAAGCTTCTTCTTTTCTTCAGCAATAAAAGCTCTTTTGAACTTCTTCTTCTTTTCAGCAGATTTGCCTTTCAGCAAAGGGCAATTAGCTTTGAAGTGTCCAGGCTTTTGCAGTAAAAGCATAGATCATTTCCAACTGCTGGTTCTTCTGATGAAGTAGCTTGCTGAGCTTGCTTGTTCAGCGAGCTAGCCTCATTCTTGTACTTATGTTAGTTGTTACCAAGATGCTTTTTCAGCTTCTCTTTTGCTTTTCGCCTTTCAAGTTCCTTGCTGATGAATTTCTTCATGTTTTTGACAACCAAAGAGTTTTCATCAGTAGGCTCTTTTTCATTCTTCTTTTCAGAAGATGACGGCTTTGCAGCAAGAGCAATGTTTTGTGATTTTTCAGCAAATACATTTTCTCTTTGCTTTGTCTCATAGTTGACAGTAGCAAGATGAGAGAACAACTCTGTTGGTGTAATGTCTGACATTCCTTGATTGTAATAAAATTCTGAGTGTGGATCCATTCTTGATTCAGACTTCTGATGATAGTTTTCACTTTCTCAGAATCTGAGTAAAGGTTTCCTACAACCAAGGCTACCATTTCACTAACAAGAGTTGTGAATCTGAAATCCAAGTCTTCCAGTGACTCGTTTGTACCTTGCTTAAAGTTTTGAAACTTTAATTTAAGTACTTCAAGTTTGTTTTCCTTGGTTTTGTCAGATCCAGCACAAAGATCTTGAACCATTTTCCAAGCTTCCTTTGCAGTCTTAGCACCCCACATTTTGCACTGTATGGTATCCGGAGTTGATCGAATGATGATATTTCTTGCTTGGCCATCAAGACGGAATCTCCTAGCTTCGTCAGAAGTCCATTCCTCTCTTGGTTTTGGCACAACCGTATCAGATGGTTCGCCTAAGATAGTTTCCTTTCCAGCTTCAGTGGTCTTGTGAGGGAAACTCCTTTCAACCTTAGTGATCTTGATAGGTCCATCATTAATGACGGTGACCATCTCATCACTAATGGCCTCAAGATGTAGCATCATGTTGTTTCGCCATTTTTCGTAATTTTCCAGCTTCAGCAAGGGAGCATCTCCTAAAGACATCCTGTCAGCAAAGCACTACCAAACTGATCAAGTGAGAGTAATTTACGGAAAGCACCTAAGGGGATCTAGGTTCAGTGCTGAAGGTTAAAGAACCTCCAGCTCTGATACCACTTGTTGGTCCCTTTAAACAACAAGAAAAGACTAGAGGGGGAGGGTGAATAGTCTTTTCAAACTTTCGTTGTTTAAAACTTTCTTAGCAAGTGCTTATTACTTTTCAGTAATGAGTTTGCTGATACTTAACTTTCTCAACAAGCGTAAGTTACTTTTCAGTAGCTAGGTTTGCTGATACTTAAAATCAGAGAGCGGAAGTCTTTGATACAATAAGTGCTTCTTTCAGTAAATGAAGGTTTCAGCAAGTGATGTGAGTGGCTGTGTACAGACAGATATGATTTCCTGAAAACTAAGTACAGTAAGTAAATCACATAAACACTTTTATAGTGGTATCTGAGAGTGGCGTAATCTCTCAACTAATCCACTTTGTCCTTTCTAGGACTGAATCCACTAAGATATGATTGAGGTTCCTTACAACTCCTATCTAGAGCGATTCAAACAGAAACCAAAGCACACTTGCTTCGTCTCCAACCTAATCTAGAGAACGCAACCTTGTTCTCCACCAAACTTGGTACTTTTAATCAGCAAGACTATGCTCGATTAAGTTCCCCCTGAATATCACGCCTGAAAGGGTGTATTTTCAGTTAGAGAGTTTTGGGGTGAGATAACTTAATTATAACTTATTCAGTTACAACAAGTAATCTAAGAAACACAACTTTGAATACTTTGCAGTAAACAAGTTTGATTGTTTCTGGTGTCAAGACTTGTTCTTGTTTAAAAGAAAGAAAGAACACTTAACTAATTTCTTAGTCGTGTAAATTCTACTTCTTCACAAGTAGCTTTCTCAAGCTTTAAGTCTTGGAACAGATCAATGACAGTATAGAGAGTTTGAAGGTATGTGAGTTTAAGCACAAGTGAGAGTTTGATCAAGTTGTTGACACCCTTCAACTCTTTGTCGGATGACCTCTATTTATAGTGAAAATAAGGAGCCGTTTGAATTTTAAATTCCAAGGCTTTTGATCCTTAAGATGTCACTATCTTGCTTTTGTACTTTCAGCAGCGTCCTTGTTTGTCTTCTAGTCTTCATGTTCTTCGCGTGCAAGCTTTGCATTTAATGCTCATTTGAATAGAATTCAAACAGTAACATTGGAGCGCAAAAGTAAGTACTTTCTGCAAGAGGTCACATATGTTTCATCAGCAAGTGGTCAGTCTCAGTTTCAGCAAGCACAACCTACTCTGTCTTTCAGGTTTTCACTTATGCAATGTTGTTGCTGAATTTTCCACTTTCTGAGCAACATGTGCCTTTGTAGATACCAGTCTTCAGAAATCTTCTAGTCTTCAGATCTTCGAATTCTTCAAGTCTTCAGATCTTCAATAATCTTCAAGATTCTGAGCGGTTTCTAAATGCTTCAATAGTTTGTTTGTAAAAACAAAGTACATCGTCAGCAAATGCTTCAATAGGTTATTTTCTTTTCAGAAAACAAGATACATCATAAGCGGTAAAAACCAACCTATCTAGCACCTAATCTAAGTCTTCAGCAAACGTTCCTCTTTTACAATGTCCTTAAAATTCTAAATTCCTATGGACCTTAAGAGTACTAGTTACTGGACTTTCCTTAATTTAGCATGGTTAATTGCTCATCAAAATTACAAGTTTCCTAACATTATGTCATGCAGAAGACTGACCAGTAGAGAAACTTGGGTCGTCATAATGGCCTGTCTGGTCAACTTTGTAGTTGCGCTTGAATAATTGTAACATCACTTGGCGAAAGTTGTTGACTATTATTTCATTTTTTGTGATATTATTGATTTATTAATCTTTATTTTTTTCTTATAATCGAACCACCTTTATAGTGGTAGACGTAAGCATTTTTTTTTTAAATTAAAGAGAGCATGGCTCTCGGATATATAAACTAAAAAAAAAAGGTTCAAGGAGGCTTATGAGACCCCCAGTACAAGATTGCCTTCTTGGGCACAAAACAATGATGTAAATCAGTCTCGTAGTAAATCACAAAAGGATACACATGTTCTAATTTTATAGTTGACTTCCAAATAGTCTTCTTTTGAGAACACTTCCAGCTGACTTGAGTTTTCTCCATTTGATGTTGTTGTGGAAGTGTAACATGTTCAATTGTTGCTTCAAAACCGGTCCTAGGAGCAAAGCTTTTTCTGATGAGCAAAAGATGCACCTTCTTCTTAATCTGTAAGTTCCAAAACTTGGTGTTTGCGCTCTTCTTAAGCCTAGATGGGTCTGTCCAGAATTGCAAATCATGTTGATCCTTTGGATTCCAATATCCTGTGATACTAGGATCAAAAGTATAGCACAAAACGTCTTCCTTAATTACAAAAGTTATAGCATGGTAGCTTTGAGCATTTCTGTCAAAAGTTATAAAGGCTGCCAAATGTATTTCAGCCAACCTAAACAAGCTAAATCAGCTAACTCTATCATTAACAAAAGTAGGATAATCCTTCTCCAAACTGTTAGCCATATGTGCAGAGTACAAGGAGAAGCACTGAAATTGGAGACGAGGCCTACAAAGATGATATAGTCTTTCCTTATAGCAATCATGATGAAGTATAAATCATATAACAATCATATGTGGTAGACGTAAGCTTGACCCTGATACTTTGTTTAGAATAAACTTCAATTATCTATACACCTACGTACTTTTTTAATAATGTCATTGATACAATAACTTTATTTCTCCTCTTATGTTGAATAATTTTTTTTTATTAATTTATGTAAGTTCAAAATTATATCATACCGTGGTATCGCCACGGGTATGTATTAGTATATATATAATAATTATTATTATTATTATTAATAAGCCTCCATCATATTATTATTATTATTTTCATTTGTATGGACTACATCACGTCATCACACACGTGCACACTCTTTTCTCTTTCTTCTTTGAACACCCTGTCTTCATTTCTTCCCAATTCCACAGTCCATACGCCACACTTAATTTACCACCACCACACCACCCATTAAACCTCCAGCCTCTAAAGTCTCTTCGTCCTAATCCTAATTGACCCTTTCTGAGTTGCACGGATCCAGGCATCCAGCCACCACTAGTCGTCTCCGGCTATGGCTCCATGCCTCCATCTACAGCTCATCTCCGGCGAATCTTCATTTTCTCTATTCAATTCTTTTTTTTAGTCCACCCACCCAGTCCTCCGCTGAATGTTCGCGAACAGTCCCGAGCCCACTTTTCATTAGACGAACACGAGCTCGAGCTCCAATTTTTGAAGCTTGTCGAACTCGAGCTCGAACGGGAACATGTCTAGATCTGAACCGAACAGTGTTCGATTACAGGTAAAGCTTGGCTCTTTCGGTTCATATACAACCCTAGTTTGTGACAATTTGCCTTGTAATTTTTATTTTCATAAACTAGCTGACTATTAATACTTGTTTCAATATCATACAATAATAATTTCATTAGTTTCAACAAAAACGGTATGAGCATTATAAGGGCTAGTTTCATCAAAAAAAACTAGTTTCATCAACAGAACACAAATGTTAGTTTCATTAGTTTCAGCATCACAACTGCTAGTTTCAACGACAAAATGCTAGTTTCATTAGTTTTCAGCATCATAATTGCTAGTTTCAATAGTTTGAGCATTACAAGTGCTGGTTTCAACAAAAAAAAGCTAGTTTCATCAACACAAATGCTAGTTTCATTACACTAGCAACAAAAAAGCTAGTTTCATCACCACAAATACTAGTTTCATTAGTTTCAGCATCACAACGGTTAGTTTCAATGGCAAAATGCTAGTTTCATTAGTTTTCAGCATCATAAGTGCTACTTTCAGCAACAAAATGCTAGTTTCAGCAACACAGATGCTAGTTTCATTAGTTTCAGCAAACACGGATGCTAGTTTCATTAGTTTCAACATCACAATTGAACACAAAATGCTAGTTCATTAGATTCAGCAACATAGATGCTAGTTTCATTAGTTTCGGCAACACAAATGCTAGTTTCAATCACAAAATACTAGTTTCATTAGTTTTCAGCATCATAGGTGCTAGTTTCAATAGTTTGAGCATAAGAAGTGTTGGTTTCATCAACAAAAAGGCTAGTTTCATTAGTTTCAGCATCACAATGGCTAGTTTCAACGGCAAATTGCTAGTTTCATTAGTTTTCAGCATCATAAGTGCTAGTTTCAGCAACAAAATGCTAGTTTCAGCAACACATATGCTAGTTTCATTAGGTTCGGCAAACACGTATGCTAGTTTCATTAGTTTCAGCATCACAAGTAAACACAAAATGCTAGTTTATTAGATTCAGCAATACAAATGCTAGTTTCATTAGTTTCGGCAACACAAATGCTAGTTTCATTAGTTTCTGTATAAAAATATTAATTAGGAGATTATTTGTACGTTGGTTATATTTTAAAAAATAGTCAAATATAATTAGTTAGTAATTAATTAACACTAAAAATCAGTTTAGCGAGAAATTGGAGTCCAATTCCATATTAGAGAGATTTTGGAGACTACTTGATTAAATTTTAGAGCACCAAAAAATAGAATGACCTTTTTTGTAAGATGTATTTTGGAGACTAGTTGATTAGATTCTAGGGAACAAAAAATAGAATGACCTTTTTTGTAAGACTAAGATTTTAGGGCACAAAAAAATAGAATGAATTTTTTTGTAAGATGTTTTTCAAAGTGGTTGTTTTAGCAATTAGGTGCTCTAGAGTGGTTCTTTCATGTAATTTTCTGATTTACTAAAGCAATCTCAGGAGAGAATTTGGTTAAGACTTTTCCCAAGAAGGGAGTTACGAACATCTACACTCCAATCTTGAGGGGGAGTCTTAAAATACATGGATCAAATGATCCAGAACTTGAAGAAGATTTGCAGAAGATGGTTAAAGAGAAGAAAAGGAAGAACAGAGCAAATGCGAGCAAGAAATCAAAGCGCCCTAAACCGTACGACAAGTCGAAGAATTCGCCCCCCCCCCAGCACGCCAGAACACACGAACTAGATGCACATGATCCTAGCCAAGCATAGGCTGGATTTTTTTGAATCCTAGAACACGTGAAATCGGAGCACTGGATAATTTTTTATCCCCAAATCAGTACTTTAGGGTTCATGAGACTTGCGTGCTCTACAACTCCGATTTGTCTCGTTCCTCTAGCAATTACTTAATTTTACTGTAATAGCTAGGTTTAGGGCATCAATTGCTTAGCATATAAAAGCAATCCAGCGACTGCTCTGTTCTTCTTGTAACAAGCCGCAATTCTTCAATACAAAATTTCTTATGCATATTTTCTTACTTCTCACCATGCACATATACATAATTAACCAGTCTCAGTTTTTTCATTCTTGGAGACATAATATTGATATACTCTATGCCGTAAATTCCCTTAAAAACAACAATCCTCCAACATTGGGGAGCCACTCAATATGTTCTCCATACACTCATTTTCATCATTTAACCACCGAACATGCTTCAAGGACAGACTCTTAGCAAAGGCCACACCACATGGGATGAAGTTACTAAACGCACCCCTTCTAATTTCAATTTCGTAAGAGATGAACTCTCATACACACAAACAGGAACAACATAGGTATAAAACCTTGAGCTTAAGAAACTCCACATTCCTCTCCAAAACATACTCAATGGATTTGTCAACTAACGCACTCAAATCCCTATCAGAACACTTCAACATAGCAGGGAAACCGGATAAATAGAATTTTCTAACGTTTGCAGTACACCTAAACTTTTATCAAGGCGCTCTAAGTTGAACTTTGTAAGTTTTGCTGCCTGAAATTAATCGATCGTAATTTGCACCAAGTCAGACTATCGCAATTTAATGGTCCGACTTTATATAAATTAATGAGGTTATATTAGAGAACCTCACTATTCCAAAAATATTTTAATTCAAATAATTTATTTTTTTGGTTGGATTTTCTTAGTGTATGGTACTATGGTTCATGTCAAATTGAACTCATTAACGTGTGATATGCTATATGGTACACAGACTTATCTTTAAATTAAAAGATTTCCTTTTGAACCGTTTTAATTAGGAAGGTTCCTATAAAATTGGAAGCGTCACTGCAACAAATAAGGTCTTTTGCGACGGTTATTAACCGTAGCTAAAAAGTTCATCGGCAACAATAATTTGACATCAGCGATGGTTGACAACCGTCGCGGATAATACTGTAAAATTCACGTGCCTAACCGCTACTTCCTCCAACTTTTTTTATTTAAACTTTTTTTTTGTACCACTATATAATTCAAATTAAAGGTAGAAATTTGAATGCATGGTATTCTTCCCTCTATCTTTTTTCAATCCTTCAATTTTGATTCATTTTATAAATTAAATATAGGCTAATCATGTATTCCTTAATCTGTGTGCCTTAACCTCAAACTTTAAATATAAAAAAGTGGAGGAAGTATGTTGTTGTCAGTACAGCTGTAAACTGTTTAATAAATCGACATAGAATCGAAAGTAAACTGAATCTTCATTAATAGATGAAGGTTACAGCAGCAGATAAGATAAGGTTACAGTTTTGGGAGAGAAAACCGATAAGATGAAGAGAGTGGTTTCTCCGTTTCCTAAAACTGTACTTATATCTAATAAAAATAAGTACAATACTCTATACACAAAGTACAAGACATGCTTTAGCTAAGAAACGTGTTTCTGTTTCTCTAGAAAAGGTTTAAGTGTTGGCTTTGGCTTCTTTACACCCCCCCCCCCCCCCCCCCGCAAGATGTGCATGTATATTGTGCATGCCCAGATTGGAATAGAAATACATGAATAACTGAGGTCCCAAGGGCTTAGTAAAGATGTCAGCTACGTTCTTCTGAGTAGGAATTTGTATAATAGTGCCATCCTTCAATTTTTCTCTTGTAAAATGGTAGTCAACTCTGATGTGCTTTGTCTTTTCATGCAGAACTAGGTTGTGTGCCATGCAATAAGCACTTTTGCTGTCGGTATAAAGGGTTGCAGCCTGTTTGATTGGAATAAGAAGGTCTTCCAGAAGGTAGTTCAGCCACTGAATCTCGGAAGTTATAATTGCAATGGCCCTGTGCTCTGCCTCTGCTGAGCTTTTACTGACAGTCGGTTGTTTCTTGGATTTCCAAGAGATTAGTGAGTCCCCCAGATAAATAGCATAGCCTGTGATACTCCTGCTTGTGTCATTACATGTTGCCCAGTCACTGTCACTAAAACCTTTAAGTACCAATTCTGAATTTGCTGGATAGAATAATCCTGCTCCTGGACTGGACTTTATGTATCGAAGCAATCTATGTACTGCCGCCATGTGTTTCTCAGTTGGCGCTGACATAAATTGGCTTAGTGTTTGAATACTGTAGCTGAGGTCCGACCTGGTTATTGTTAGGTACAGTAGTCTGCCAACCAATCTTCTGTATGTTGTAGGATCTTTAAGAAGAGTTGAACCATCTCTTGTAAATTTTTCTTTCTGATCCATTGGAGTTGAACTTGGCTTGCTCCCAAGATACCATGTATCTGTTAGTATGTCTAGTGCATACTTTCTCTGACAAAGGCTGATTCCTTTATGGCTCCTGGCTATTTCAACGCCAAGTATGTACTTCAAAACACCCAAGTCTTTGATTGTAAAAGCAGCATGTAAATGAGCCTTGAGTTGTTGGATTTCTTCTATGCTATTGCCTGTTAAAACAATATCATCAACATAACATGCAAGAGCTGTAAATGAAGTGTTAGTAGTTTTTGTAAACAAGGAAGTATCGGCCTTGGATTGTATATAGCCAAAAGACAATAAGCTATCAGTAAGCTTATGGAACCACTGTCTACTTTCTTGTTTTAAGCCATATAAGCTCTTGTTGAGTTTACATACTCTCTTGTCACCTAGTTGTAAGTACCCTTGTGGAGGTGTCATGTAAATCTCTTCCTGTAGATCTCCATGTAAAAAGGCATTATTAACATCTAACTGATGTAGTTGCCAATTTTTAGCTGCAGCATACACAATAAAACTCTAACAGTTGTTAGCTTTGTAACAGGACTGAATGTATCAAAATAATCCAAACCTTCATGTTGTGTGTATCCCTTTGCTACCAGGCGCGCCTTGTATCTTTCAAGGGATCCATCTGCATTATACTTAACCTTATAAACCCACTTGGAGCCTATATAGTGTTTTCCCTTTGGAAAATCAACCAATTTCCAGGTGTTTGTTCGTTCAAGAGCTTTGACTTCATTTTCCATGGCTTTTCGCCATTCTGGATCAGGTGCTGCTTGCCTATATGTTCGTGGTTCTGTGATTTTGGATAGAGAAGCTGCAAAAACACAGTAAGAACTAGACAGATAGTTAGTTGTCAAATGGTCAGAAATAGGATAAGCTTTCTTTTTAACATCAGAAAGGTCAGAATCCGCAACAACATTGTTAAGATCATAAATTTTTAAATATGCAGGTGGTTGTCTATGTCTGACTGGTCGTGTAGCTTCACCAACGTCCTTATCATCTTCTTCCTGCTCATTATTATCAGATTGAGCTGGTACAGGATGTTCTTCATTGGTGTGAGACAACAACTCTTCGTTGTGAGATGGTTGTAGTGGTGCACCTGTTATGACATGTGTATTCCTAAGAGGAAAAACATGTTCACAAAATTTTACATTTCTAGATATAAAAACTTTATTGTTAGCAAGATCAAGGAGTTTATATCTCTTCACACCAATAGGATAACCAAGAAATAAACATTTAAGAGCTCTAGGTTGGAACTTATTCCTGTTTGCCGTCAATGTGCTTGCATAGCACAAGCATCCAAAAGCCTTGAAATAGTTGTAGTTTGGTGGTTTTCCATGTAATCTCTGAAAAGGAGATTGATCGTCCATCAAAGGCGTCGGAAGTCGATTTATGATATGAGCTGCAGTTAAAATACATTCATGCCAATAGGTTAGTGGTAAATTGGCTTGAAACAAAAGTGCTCGTGCTACCTGTAACAGATGTTGATGTTTCCTATTGACAATGCCATTCTGTTGTGGTGTTTCTACACAAGATCTCTGGTGTAGAATACCATGAGCTGTGTAAAACTCAGTCAGACAAAATTCAGACCCATTGTCACTTCTGACAACCTTAATTTTAGCGTTGAACTGAGTTTCCACCATCTTATAGAACTGTAGCATGTGACTTTTAACTTCTGACTTTGCCGTCATGAGGTAAATCCATGTACACCTTGTATAATCATCTACTATTGTGAGAAAGTACCTGTGTCCTGCAATAGATGGAACTGTATATGGTCCCCAAATATCAAAATGGACTAGAGCAAATGCAGTTTGAGACACAGAATCAGAATGAGGAAAAGGCAATTTCTTTTGCTTTGATAAATGGCAAATGTCACAATGTGCAATAGACTTGTTTGTTACATTGATTTCTGAAATACAAGAAAGTTTATGAAATGAAGCATGTCCTAGCCTTGTGTGCCATAGCAAATCATGTTCAGAATGACTAACAACATTGACTACTGAAATATCAGGTGAACATGATTTTACAGCTTGCGAAAAATGATTGCACGATAGGGTTTTCAGACACAATGTTGCTGATGAATGAAGTATGAGATGCAGCAGGTTCAACATACAACTTGTATAAACCTTGAGATTGTCTAGCAGAAATAATCACTTGGGATGTGATCTTGTCCTACAAAATACAGTGAGAATAAGCAAATTGGACTGTATATTCTGCTCTTTTTGTTAAACTACTGATAGATAATAGATTGTATGAAAAATTGGGAACATACAAAACATCATATAGAATCAAGTTTGGAAATAATCTAAAAGTTCCTCGGTAAATAGCTTCGGTATGAGCAGAATTAGGCAGATTAATCATGATAGAAACAGGTGTTGGTGCAGTAGAAAAATATTTCATATCACATATCATGTGATCTGTTGCACCGGTGTCAAGAACCCAGGTGTGTCTTCCTTTATCTGTCACGACGTTTAAACAAAAAGGTTGAGTAGAAAAAGAACCTGTTTGTGACAAATCAAAAGTAAGATCGGTATGATTGTCAACAACAGCCGCTGCACTATGAGTGGAGGATTGAGCTTTGTCCCTAGTATACTGCAAGAAATCCTCAAACATATCCTGAGTAAAGAGAGGGTGAGAGCTAGTTGTTGCTGGAACAATATGTTCATCATTGTCCAATCTTGAAACTGCGTTGGCTTGCTTGTTGTTGTGACCTTGCCTCTTGCCTTTTGGACCTTTCCAACCTGGAGGATAACCGATCTTCTGGAAGCACTTGTCCTCTGTGTGCCCAGTGAAGTTGCAATAGGTACACAATATAGTTTTCTTGTCCTTGTAAGGGTACTTGACAACTGGTCCATTTGCCTTTGCATTCGTAGCCATGGCATCCATTGGATGTGCAGAAACATGTTTGGTAGTCGGGTTGTTCAGAGTTATTTGAGACTCTTCTTCTAAGAGGATAGAGTAAGCAGCAGACAAAGTAGGTACTGGTTTGGTAAGCAAGAGCTGACTTCTTACAGCTTTCTAACTATCATCCAAACTAGTGAGAAATTGAATTACAGCATCATACTCTTGAGTAGACTGCATTAGTACCAATAAATTGCAAGAACAGTTTGACATAGCCCCACAATCACATTTAAATATAAGCCTGTAACTGAGATATTCATCCCAAGCAGCCTTGAACTGATTATAGTACACAGTGAGAGGGTTACTGCCTTGCTCCATAGAATTCAAAGTTCTAGTTAAGTGAAAAACTCGAGGACCATCAGAACATGCATATCTAGTCTTCAACTCTTGCCATAATTCACTTGCCACAGTAATATATAGTAGGCTCTGCTTAATCTCATGTGTAATGGAGTTCAATAACCAACAAAGGACTAAAGAATTAGCACGAGTCCAGGCAGTGAAAGCAAGTGCATCAGACGGATTGGGCATACTGACAGAACCATCTATGAAACAACCCTTGTTCTTAACATTCAAAGCCATAATCACAGATTTACTCCAAGAGATATAATTATTACCATTAAAAATCTCAGTAGAATTGACAATCACAGCAGCAGGCGAATCACTAGGGTGTATAAAATACGGAGAATAAGGACTTTCATAGGGATTAGGATCTGTACCAGTACCATTGTCAGATGCAGATCCATTGTCGGCGTTGCCTGGCACGGCTCATCGAGGAGGCATGGTTGAACTCGATCAATAAAGGAATGGCAGACGATAGACGCCGCAACAAAGAAGTACAAAGATTTCAGCGGAAAAGGAGAGATCGATCCTGAGTTAATTCCCTCAAGAATTAAAACTGATACCATGTAAACTGTTTAATAAATCGACATAGAATCGAAAGTAAACTGAATCTTCATTAATAGATGAAGGTTACAGCAGCAGATAAGATAAGGTTACAGTTTTGGGAGAGAAAACCGATAAGATGAAGAGAGTGGTTTCTCCGTTTCCTAAAACTGTACTTATATCTAATAAAAATAAGTACAATACTCTATACACAAAGTATAAGTCATGCTTTAGCTAAGAAACGTGTTTGTGTTTCTCTAGAAAAGGTTTAAGTGTTTGTTTTGGCTTCTTTACAACAGCTTCTCCCCAAAATGTCTAAGGTAAACTAGCTTGGAAGAGCAGTGATCTTGCTACATTAAATATATGCTGGTGTTTTCTCTCAACTACTGCATTCTGTTGTGGAGTATATGGAAAACTCTTTTGTTGTTTGATTCCTTTTTTTGTATAGTAAGTTGTGAGATTGAGTTCAGGTGCATTATCTGACATCACAATCTTCACCTTAGCTTCATATTGTCTTTCTACCTGATTTATAAAGCCTTGCAGTGCCATTTGAGCATCTGATTTATTCATTAACAGTTGCAACCATTGTTATGATTTAAACACCTGATTGCTAATTGTTGTGGCGAACAAGGAAATAGAAGCAAAGATTATTTGGCAAGGACATTTTCTTCGTTGTTGATATTCTGGAAACTGAAAACAAAGATTATCATTTTTTAAGGATGTCAATGTAATTTTGCAACGTAGGTGCAAGAAATAAATATTTTTAGCACGTCTGTTTGTCCGACTTTGTAAATGTTCTATATAAAGTTATGAGGGGGCTTATCATTGTATATTTTGTAAGACGTTAAGTCTAGTTTTTTTTTTTTTTTTTTTAAGGTAGATTTCTCGGCAAACAATGATTATATAGGTTTTCAATGGTTTGAGATTAGAGTTCTGATTGATATGAAAAGAGATGTGAAGCTTTGGCAGGTTTCTCAAAATTTTATTAGTTTTGCACAATTTCATATGATTATCTCCAACATACATATTTTGTGTTTATGGCAGGTCTTGTCATTATTGAAACCGAAAGGAAGACCTTCTCCATTATCAAGTACAAGCATGTGGCAATCGAATCGAGTTTTTCGAAGTTTGATGTCCCTGGGATAGCATGCTTATTGGAAAATGCACCTCATTTAGATACATTATTAATGAAGGCATTATTCAAATCACCGGTAAAATTATCCAACACTCTTTAGTTATGAGTTTTTCACTTCATTCAATACTTCTATGAGTTTAGTTTAGATAATTATTTTGTGGTATCATTCACCTGATCCACCACTTTATTTCAAGTTGTGTGAGAATTATGGAGACCTCTTTTATATTTCAGTAGTTCAATTGTGTTTGTTTTAGATGCTCGTAGAATTGCTTGATCAATGTCTTGATATGTTATATGTTAGTATTTCATTGGGGGCTTGATGAACCGGAATTTGTCAGATTCTAATTAATCAAATAAATTTGTTTTTAGCCAAAGACAATTCACAACTACAACGAAAACCGTAGTGTAGCAGTAAAATAACCTCGAGTGTCGATCTCTAAGGACTATAACTAGCTTTATCTAATCTAACTTAAACTATAAAATCAACAAACGACTTAACACAGGTTTTTCTTATCAAGATAATGGAAGTTAGTGATAGTATGATCATTCAAAGCATAGCAGGTTATTAATCATGCATGAAGTACCCGATCGTTTTGCATAGAGATCTTTGATCATGAATTATCCAATGTGTTCCGTTTTATTCAACACTACGAAGATAGAGGGCTTAGATAGATCAAAGAAATAAAGCAATAACTCGAAGTCTGATTCGCTTTACCGCCATCAGCATAATTAATAACCCTTCGCTAAGAAATCACATACTATCACCAACGATAGATTTAGCTACTCATAGATGTCATGCAATCAACAGAAATCATAGCAAGATTGAATGAAAACATGTTGAAAGATAAATAAATATAAATAGAAAAATATGAGATACAATATTACCGAAGGTTGTCAATCTCCGAAGAATCGCGATCTCACAAGCTCCAAATCGATAAGAAAAAGTATCTCCTATGCTAGGAATTCCCAGAACATGCTCTGGAGAATTCTTCCCTAAAACTAATGAGAAGGGTATGAAAAAAGGTCTGAGAAAGTATGAAAAAATGGAGAAAACTGAGCAACTATATATAGGGGTTCGGAACGTGTGGGGCGAGTCGTCCCACACACCGGGCGAATCGCCTGGTGTGGGGCGAACCGCCCCACATCCCGGGCGAATCGCCCGGGAGGTGCGGTCGGCGATTTACGCATTTTCGACGCGTTTTTGGATTTTTTTTTTCCTTTTCGGACTCGGTTTTTGCCTTCTAGTGACCTTTTAGCCTTTAGACTCGACCCCTAGACTTCAAATCCTATCCGGAATCTTCTAGATACTCCAAAAATGTCCCTGGAACACCAATTCTTCGTTCTCTTCAATATAATTGCCCGGAAAATCACGTTTTTCACCCAAAACCTGTAAAATGCAAACTAAAGGGAAACGTGACACTATTCTAATAAAATGCACTAAAATATAGCTAAATTAACATAAAGGATAGCTAAATTGGTGAAAAAAGACTCGAATGAAAGTGTAAAATACACGTTCATCAAACTCCCCAAACCGAACCTTTGCTTGTCCTCAAGCAACTAAGCTAGACTCTACTGCAAAAAACAATGCAACACAAAAAATGGAGTCTCATGCCATATGAAATGAACTAATCTATTGAATCTATCAAAAAACATATGAACAAGAACCATATAAATCATAACATGAATATAGGTTGAAGAATCCCTCGATTGACTCATACACATTCACATAAGCACTTATGTCAAACAGGATAGTCTCTCGTAACATTCTCTACCTGGACCTAGTCAGTGACGACGTAATGAAACATGTTAAAATACGAATGGTTGTCCTGTGCCTATGAAACTGAGGACTTACTACTGTTCACCAAGTTAAGACTTTTACCTCAAAGAGGTCGAACCAATACTGGTTCTCATCAAACGAAGGAGGGTTTCCTAAAAAAGATAACTCTCCCCTATTCTACCCATCTCTCAAGCAAAGCCTTAAGCTATTCACCACTTCCTGAATGGCAGGACGAGGGTGGTCTAGAACAGATGACACTTAAACAAATAAAAGACAAAAATTACAACTCGATTTCGAACATTACAAGAATTGAAAAATGAGACAAACACTTTGCTAAACTGCTTTTTGGCTCCCTTTTTTTTTGGCCCCTTCCTTGCTTTTTTTGGGGTCTTTTCTTTTTTTCTTTTTTTTCTTTTCCAGATTTTTTTCTTTTTCCTGGAATTTTTTTTTTTCCTTTTTTTTCGATTTTGTTTCTAGCCAGCAGTAGCACAACGAAAAAGAAATTAAAATGACACACAAACGACCTCCCCAAACCTATTTGAAAGAATAGGTTGGAGTACAAACTTTACGAAAAAGGAAAATAAACTCATAACACACACTAAAAATTGAAAAAACAAGTTTAATGATAGCGTAACCCCCTCCTCAAACCTATTCGAGAGAATAGGTTGCAAACAAAGGATCACACAATCTCACACTACCTCCTTCCTAGGCATTTAGCAATCTCAAAGCAAGGTGAAAACTTGTTGCCTCTTAGGTACATAATTACTCGGGAAAACAACCATAAGATCCTAACATGCATCATCCTATTATAAAGGCCTTCGTGAACCGCAGTAGAGAAAACACCACTAAGTGATGTCGAGACTACCAAGCTTAACTAAGTGCGAACACAAATGTGACAAGCCAAGCGAGAAAAACCTCAAACAAATTCATAGAGATGAAGCATATGATCAATGTCATAATTAGTTAATCTACCCAATAAAAAAAGTTCAAAAAAATTGGCAATAAACTCCACATAAAACATGCAAGTGTTTTATGTGGAGTTTATCACAATTTTATCATAAGCAAATGCAAACAAAAAAAATTCACGAGTTTATCATAAGCAAGACAAGTATAGAGATAGCTAGCGATACCCCCCCTCTAAACCTGAACGTCGTCGCTCGTCCCGAACGTCAAAAGTGGATTTAAGGTGAGAGCTAATACTTGTATAAGTGACCTATATTACTCAATCAAACTCGTGAGAAAACAAAACGGGTGATAAACGAGGTAAAAATATCGATAATTTAGCATAATAGGAGAAAATCGGGTTTCCGAACAAAAATCCAGATTTCCGGGTTTACTGGATGCACGGGGCGAATCGCCCCACGTTGGGGGGCAGTTCGCCCGGCACCTCCAGACTCCTGGAGTTGTCGGGTTCCCTCCTAAAATGCTAAATTATCATCTAGAGACCTATTTTATCACCAAAAACATACGGAAATATAAAAAACAACATAATGATATACTCAAAACAACAAAACACACTGACCTTGAGTAGAGGCGGTAAGGGTAAGCTCAAGATTATCAACCTCCCTTTGATCACTAGATATCTCGAAGTACGGCTTCACTCGTTGACCATTCACCTTGAAAGTATTGCCCGTCTTTGGATCAAAAGTTCTACAGCTCCATGGGGAGAAACTTTGATAATTTCGTATGGTCCATCCCAACGAGTACAGAGCTTTCCAGGAAATAGTCGAAGGCGAGAATTAAACACCAAAGCTTTTTGTCCAGGAATCAGTTCCTTATGTACTATACCACGATCATGATACTTCTTAGTACGTTCTTTGTAGATCTTGGCATTTTCATAAGCACCTAGGCGTAGTTCATCACGCTCATCTAGTTGCAACAACCGTTCTTCGCCAGCTTTTCCCATATCAAGATTGAGTGCTTTGATAGCCCAATACGCTTTGTGTTCCAATTCTACGGGAAGATGGCAAGCTTTCCCATACACAAGTCTGTACGGAGTGGTTCCAATCACCGTCTTGTGGCTAGTCCTGTATGCCCAAAGTGCATCATTCAATTTTCCTGCCCAATCTTTCCTGCTAGGCTTTACCACTCGCTCTAGGATTTTCTTAATTTGACGGTTACTAACTTCGACTTGGCCCGATGTCTGTGGATGATATGGCGTAGCAACACTATGGTGGACACCGTATCTCTTAAGAAGAGAGGCAAAGGTTCTATTGACGAAGTGTGATCCTCCGTCACTGATGATTGTCCTAGGACACCCAAATCGAGAAACTATCACTTCCTTTAAGAACTTCATAACAACCGCGCCGTCATTTGTTTTTGTGGGAATTGCCTCCACCCATTTGGTCACATAATCCACCGCAACAAGAATGTATCCATAACCTCCACTTGATGGAAATGGTCCCATGAAATCAATGCCCCACACGTCGAAAGGTTCGACCACCAGATTCCCTTGAAGGGGCATTTCGTCTTTCTTGCTAAATTACCACCTCGTTGACATGGGTCGAATTCTTCACAAACGTTCGAGCATCTCGGTGTATTGTGGGCCAGTAAAATCCTGCTTGCAGTACTTTGCGAGCTGTTTTCAAGCCACTATAGTGTCCTCCAGAATGAAGCTCATGGCAATGACTTCACACACTTTGTTGCTCTTCTTGTGGCACGCATCTCCTCAGAATTCCATCAGCTCCTTCTTTGAAAAGGTGCGGATCATCCCATATGAAAGACCTACAACGCTTGGCAAGAGCTCTCTTATCGGAGGCTGAAAAGTTAGTTGGGCAAATACTCATAGCCAAATAGTTCACAATATCAGCATACCATGACTCTTCATTAGCCTTCATTAAGTGCTCATCGGGGAGATCCTCATTAATAGGTATCGAATCAACAGGGATATTTGGTATTCTAGACAAATGATCAGCTACCAAATTCTCCCTACCAGCTCTATCCACTATGGTCAAATCAAAATCTTGTAGAAAAAGGACCCAGCGGATTAATCTAGGCTTAGAATCTTGCTTAACTATTAAATGTCTCAAAGCAGCATGATCAGTATGGACATTCACTGGATGACCAATTAAATAAGACCTAAACTTTTGTAAAGCAAAAACAACAACTAAAAATTCCTTTTCAGTAGTTGTATAATTAACTTGTGCGGAGTCTAGAGTCTTACTAACATAATAAATCACACGATACTGCTTATCAACTTTTTGGCATAAAACAACACCCATAGCAAAATTCGAAGCATCACACATAATCTCAAAAGGAAGATTCCAGTCAGGTGGCATAACAATGGGAGCAGAAACAAGCTTTTCCTTAAGGGTATTAAAAGCAACTAAGCACTCATTAGAAAAATGGAAAACCACATCTTTTGCAAGCAAGCTACTTAAAGGTTTAGCAATTTTTGAAAAATCCTTAATAAACCTCCTATGAAACCCTACATGACCAAGAAAAGACTGCAATTCTTTCACACAAGTAGGTGGGGGAAGTTTTTCAATGATTTCGATCTTAGCCTTGTCTACCTCAATACCTCTTTCAGAAACTACATGTCCTAGAACAATGCCTTCCCTAACCATGTAATGACTCTTCTCCCAGCTTAAGGTCAAATTGCACTCGATGCACCTTTTCAAAACAAGATCTAATCTTTGCAAGCATTCATCAAACAAATCACCAAAAAAGGAAAAATCATCCATGAAAACTTCAACAAACTTTGTTACCATATCAGAGAAAACAGAAAGCATGCACCTTTGGAAAGTGGCGGGAGCGTTGCATAGCCCAAACGGCATCCTCCTATAGGAAAACGTTCCGAATGGGCAGGTGAATGTTGTCTTCTCCTGATCCTCCGGTGCAATCGGAATCTGGTAGAAACCTGATAAACCATCAAGAAAACAATAGAATTTCCGCCCGCAAGGCGGTTTAGCATGTCATCTATAAATGGCAAAGGGAAGTGGTTTTTCTTAGTGGCGGCATTCAATCTTCTATAGTCGATGCACATCCGCCATCCAGTGGTCTTCCTAACCGGTACTAACTCTCCCTTCTCATTCTCTTCTACCGTGACCCCTGATTTCTTAGGAACTACATGAACCGGGCTCACCCATCGACTATCAGGAATGGGGTAAATCATATCGGCATCTAGCAACTTGATTACTTCTTTCTTTACCACCTCTTGCATGGCCGGATTTATCCTACGCTGAGGTTGCCTAACACGTTTGGCATCTTGTTCTAGAGTGATGTTGTGTACACACCGAGTAGGGCTAATTCCCTTGATATCACTAATCCCCCATCCTATAGCTGCAGAATTTTCTCTCAAAATTTCAATTAGCCTACTTTCTTCATCGTTGGAGAGATGTGAGGAGACTATCACAGACTTCTTCTGATTTTCTCCTAACTAGACATACTTGAGGTGCGCAGGAAGTGGCTTTAATTCTAAGCTAGGCTCTTCAGGAAATTTACTTTCTTCTTCTTCTTCATCTAAAGGTTCAAGCACTTCTTCTCCTACGGGAATTTCCGGGGTGCTATCCATTATTTCAACTAGTTCCCTTGCTTCTTCGGTCATGTAGCATGTCTCAGCTTGCATGGTTAGTGCCTCCTCAAGGGGTTCACGATTATCATAGCAATGATGAAATTCAGAAATCACAGAATCATAGCAATCGACAAAATTTAACTCTTCTACGACTTCCTTATCTCCGATGCTACATCCTACCAATTCAATCTTCTCACCCATTACCTCCATGGTTATTTTCTTGCCTTTGAGTTCAAGGCATGTGTTGGTAGTTGCCATGAATGGTCTCCCAAGTAGTACTTCGTGTTCGCGAATATGGCTCTTTCCCTCGTCTGCAGACTTCATTACTACAAAATCAGCTGGAATTATCAATTTGTCCACCTTCACAAGGATATCCTCTATTATCCCGACTGGCCTCTTCACACTTTGGTCCTCCATTTGGACAACCATATTAGTTGGTGTCAATTCTCCGAGATCCAGGGTCTTGTATACCGAATAGGGCATTAAGTTAATGCTAGCCCCCAAGTCAAGCATTGCCTTCGTAGTTCGACCATTCCCCAAAGCAATGTTGATGATGAAACTTCCAGGATCTTTCTTCTTCACAGGTAATCCGGCAATCGAATTGACCGTCTCAACCCCATTAACTTCCTTTCCTGAAGTAACCCTTTTGTTCTTCATCTCACGAAAGAATTTCGTATAAGCCGGAATGTTTTGGATTAATTCCAAGAGAGGCACATTGACTTCAACTTTTGAGAGGCGTTGGAATAGAGGTGACTCTTGAATATCCTTCTTGGCTGGCTTGATCCGACTTGGGAATGGTACATGTAGTTTCGGAGGCACATATGGATTAGAAGATTTGTGAAGTACCACTGGCGTAGGAGTTCCCCCTTCGACTTCATCATCAACCATGTCTTCTACAGATGGTCTTGGTTCATCATCCTTCTCTTGAGGTTCTTTGGAACTTTCACTAACCTCTTGTTCTGTGCTTGGTCCTGTATTGTCGGTCCCAGAAGATTCAACACATTTAGGACGCACGAAGTTAGGAATTTTGGTCATCTTTCCTCCACGGAGTAGTAGATTCAATTCTTCGTACTCAGTTTCCTCGGTAGTAACAGTTGGAAGTGGCTTGGGATCAGCTTCAGGTGTTAAAACGGGGGAACTGGGGTCGTCCAGCTCCCTGGAGCTGGGAGGCGATTCGCCCCCTACCCTGGGCGATTCGCCTGGGGCGAGCCGAATCGCCCCCAACTCTCTGTCTGTGGGGGGCGATTCGCCCCCCACCTCGAGGGGGCGTCTTTGTCTAAAATCGTCTCTCCTTCAGTTTGATGAACCTCCTTTGCCTTTTCACACTTCAACAAGCTAAGTTCCTCTATCAGTTGCTCAGTTACTTCGACTGCTTCAAAAGCCTTTTCGATGCGAAGATTGTTTTCAGCTTGCCCTGCGTGTGCTATCTCAAAAACATTCTCAATGGCCTGAATCCCTGCGTAAAACGCAAGTTCATCCTCCTCACTGATATCTTCGTCTTCGGAATATCCTTCGTATTATCCTTCAGTTTCGCCCCGATTTGAATTCCCGTTGGTGACTTGACTCGACATTAGCCTCTCAGACTGTGCAGATCCACTGGCGTACTTTTGAAAGACCTTCTTTGCCTCTTCAACTGTACATTCTTCTAATCCTCCACACATCCCATCCACTTGAAGCCTAACATCATCACGTAGGCCACCAACAAAATACCAAATCAGTTCTCCCTCGTTGAAACGGTGATGGGGGCACTCACGTTTATACAGCTGAAAACGTTCGTAGGTGTCACAGAATCGCTCATACTCTCCTTGCTTGAAGTGTTCGATCCGACTCCGCAAGGCAATCGTCTCATGGTAAGGCATGAAACGTGCCAAGAACTCCTCTACTACTTGGCCCCAGGTTCTCAGTGATCCTGGTGCTAACCTTGCTATCCAAATCCTCGGTTCATATCCCAGAGCAAAAGAAAATAATTTCCTGCATAATTGGTCCTCGGTGAACCCCTTTGCTGGAACTTTTGCTATTTCTTCCTCATAGGATCTGATGAAGCTTAACGGATTCATCCCCACTCCATCTTCGAACCTCGGTATCCTTCTCAATACAGAACTTGTTACCTCATACCCCGATAACTCTTCTTACAAGTATATAGCTGACCCTTTCTTGACTTGCGAGAACGTAGGTGTTAAGCGAGCCTTTAAGGTCGTCATACCTGGAAATCTGGAACAGGAGTAACTCAAAACTGAAAATTAGTCTCGTTAGAAATCTCTAAGATCAAGGAAATTTCTGGAAATCACTAAAAAATCGAAAGAGACTAATACTACTAAGACTAGGAATTGAATGCTGAAAATATAAAAAAGCTAAACAGAAAAAAGGAGTATAGTCCCCGGCAGCGGCGCCAATTTGATGAACCAGAATTTGTCAGATTCTAATTAATCAAATAAATTTGTTTTTAGCCAAAGGCAATTCACAACTACAACGAAAACCGTAGTGTAGCAGTAAAATAACCTCGAGTGTCGATCTCTGAGGACTATAACTAGCTTTATCTAATCTAACTTAAACTATAAAATCAACAAACGACTTAACACAGGTTTTTTTTTTCTTATCAAGATAATGGAAGTTAATGATAGTATGATCATTCAAAGCATAGCAGGTTATTAATCATGCATGAAGTACCCGATCGTTTTGCATAGAGATCTTTGATCATGAATTGTCCAATGTGTTCCGTTTTATTCAACACTACGAAGATAGAGGGCTTAGATAGATCAAAGAAATAAAGCAATAACTCAAAGTCTGATTCGCTTTACCGACATCAGCATAATTAATAACCCTTCCCTAAGAAATCACATACTATCACCAACGATAGATTTAGATACTCATAGATGTCATGCAATCAACAGAAATCATAGCAAAATTGAATGAAAACATGTTGAGGATAAATAAATATAAATAGAAAAATCTGAGATACAATGTTACCGAAGGTTGTCAATCTCCGAAGAATCACGATCTCACAAGCTCCAAATCGATAAGAAAACGTATCTCCTATGCTAGGAATTCCCAGAACAGGCTCTGGAGAATTCTTCCCTAAAACTAATGACAAGGGTATGAAAAAAGGTCTCAGAAAGTATGAAAAAATGGAGAAAACTGAGCAACTATATATAGGGGTTCGGAACGTGTGGGGCGAGTCGTCCCACACACCGGGCGAATTGCCTGGTGTGTGGCGAACCGCCCCACGTCCCGGGCGAATCGCCCGGGAGGTGCAGTCGGCGATTTACGCGTTTTCGACGCGTTTTGGATTTCTTTTCCTTTACGGACTCGGTTTTTGTCTTCTAGTGACCTTTTAGCCTTCAGACTCGACCCCTAGACTTCAAATCCTATCCGGAATCTTCTAGATACTCCAAAAATGTCCCCGGAACACCAATTCTTCGTTCTCTTCAATATAATTGCCCGGAAAACCACGTTTTTCACCCAAAACCTGTAAAATGCAAACTAAAGGGAAACGTGACACTATTCTAATAAATGCACTAAAATATAGCTAAATTAACATAGAGGATAGCTAAATTGGCCGGAAAACCACGTTTTTCACCCAAAACCTGTAAAATGCAAACTAAAGGGAAACGTGACACTATTCTAATAAAATGCACTAAAATATAGCTAAATTAACATAAAGGATAGCTAAATTGGTGAAAAAACTCGAATGAAAGTGTAAAATACACGTTCATCAGGGCTCTGTCTTCATCAAATCTAAGTCACTGTTTTTTTTTCACTTTCTATGAATGTTTTTCTTGTTTGAGGGGTGTTGTTCTCTTTTGATTGTTGTGAACTTTTCAATTCCAACTGCATACAATATCTAAATCATCATAGTTTGTTTCTGATGATGATTTCACTTTTATATAATACTTGTGTAACACTTTGTTTTTTTTTTTTTTTTTTTTTTAAGATAAAAATATTCATTCAAATAGGAGTGTCAACGGTGTAACACTCTGTTGTATTACACTCTGACTAGTCTAATTGAAATTCATGATACAGGACGCTTTTCCCCTTTTCCAGGCCAAAGAGCTTTTTGACAATGGAGATCCACACTAACGTATGACGAATGGAAATTTGGTGACTGTAAAAATGTCAGATTTTTTTTTTTTTTTTTTTTTTGGGTAAAGAAATGCTTTCGGTTGTTAGACTTTATCAAACTCCAAAAAGGGTACAAGCGATATAGGAAAAGATGCCCGAAAGTAATCTTCCCCAGACTCTCTAGTGTCTAACTTAGACATCTTATCTGTAGGAATATAGGGTCGTTTTGCTCTAAGCATACGCAGCAGAATTTCGAAAATTTTACGACCTATCTTGATAACAGTTATTTAACATGTGATACGTAGAGGAGAAAAAATCTTACAGATTTAGCAATTCCAAATTCTCCTCGTCAGTTTGTTCAGCAAAATCCAATTGTTGTTCCTCGATCTCCTCCTCTGCGAACTCACGATCGTAGGCTTCGTAATCCTCTTCAGTGAGCTCCAAGTCTTCAAGCTCTGCTCCAAGCAAATCCCAATCCTCCGTATTCTCCAACTTGAATTCCTTAACCTCGGTATCCACAGATTTTCCTCTACCGTAGAGTGCTAGGAAACTCTTTGGACAAGGTTGGGATATATGTGAATTATATGGAAGTTGTGTACTGTATTATTTTTATCCTTTTCAGAAAAGGACAAAATATGTGATGTGTAGTATTTGTTCTTTTGCTTGTAAAGAGAAGAAGAAGTATGCATGCAAAATTGTACGTACAAAACTAATGCTCTTCTCTTGCATTTAAAGCATAAAACAAAATAACTACTACATACCAAAATGCTAGTGGGACCCGGATTAAATGAGAGAAAGATAGCAAGTGGTGGGGACCAAGTCCCCACACAACACAACCACCCGGGCGCGTGACACGCGCCCGAGAGATGACAATCTGCTGGGCCTTTTGGCCCAGCTTCTCTTCATTTCTTTTCTTTCGATTTGGGTCCAATTGCATTTAGTCCAAATCAAATTTGGTCCAATTCATGCACTCCATTTTAATTGTTCAAGTCCAATTTGACCCAATTAAATTATTCACAATTAATAATAAATAATGTTAATCTAATTAACATCTATTTGTTTAATAATAAATAATATTGATCTAATTAACATCTATTTATTAGTAATCCCAATTTGGTAAAGTACTGATCATGTAGTGTGACCCGTAGGGCCTTATATATTAAGCACTAATCTAATTAGGTTCACGGTGAAACTCCTAGACTGTTTACCGGACAACATTAATATACAAGGACGTTTGTAAGGATATACAAATCACCTTTAGTGTAAGGCTAATATAGTCCTTTCATTCTCGAATACTCGAATAAGTCTAGAACTTGATATCGTGTCCGTTCCAATAACTTATTCATTTCTTTCTCATTCTTGTTAGTCGATCTTCGATCATATCCAAACACCATTTTTGAATATATCGTAATGCATTGGCCAATGACTAACGATCAACCTAACTATGAGATGTAAAGTATTCTCTCCAATGTCTATTGCGAGGAATGAATTCTATCTTGGTTCAACTACTACTCCCATGCACTTCATAATATATCTAACGCATGTCGTATCTACCCCAAGTGGAGTGCAAGCATTGGTCATGGTCAAGATATATTATTCCACACATGTAGTCAGTATTGACCTCAAGTCAAAGGACTGTTAATTACCTTACACACCGATACTTCCATAGACACATTAATAGAATTAATCAAACGGTTTCTCGGTGGGTCAGTCAACACCCTCTGTAACGCCCTGTATTTTTTTAATTATTTATTTATTATTTTATTGTTTTATTATTTTATATAATTAATTAATTATCTGAGTAATTTATTTTATTCGGTAATTATTTAATTCACTTCTCGCGTGAGAGTTTTAGTTAATTCGCGTAAACTAATTCGTCTCGTTACGTTTGGACCGATGTGGAAAGACTGGATTTTTCTGACTACTTTTGGCCCATTCAAGTGGCCCAGTCAACTTGGCCCTTTGACCGGCCCATTTACTTAACCCTAACCCTAACCATTACCCAGTTCTCATACTTCCTTCCGTCAAAGAGAAAGCAAGAAAGAAAGAAAGAAAGAAAAAGAGAGAGAGAAGAAGAGAGGAAGAACCGCGGCTGCTGCTTTTTTCGTACGTCCGCCGCCGTCAGCTCCGGTCTGTTCGTCGCCGCCTCCGTTCGCGAGCGTTCCGTTCCGTGCCGTTTCAGCCACGCCGTCGCTCCGTCCCCGTTCGTCGCGCGCCGCCCGATTCCGTTCCGGGCGAGCTCTATTCCGATCCACCGCCCCGGTCCCGTTCAAGCCGCCGATCTCGCGTCCTCTGTACCGATCCAACCGAGCCGCGCCGCTATCTGCTTCCCGATCGCCGCGCCGTTCGCTACTCTGATTCCGTTCCGCCGCGCCGCGCCGCCCTCTGTTCCGCTTCGCACGCCGTTCGATCCCCTTCGCTCCGTCCAGATCTGGTTAACTTCCGGTAAGCTTGCGCGGCTTTGGTTCGTTTTTGTTGCTGAAATCGAATCTCGTTTAAGATCTCGGTTTTAATCCTTAGTATTGATTTGATTCGCAGATTGATTCAATCCCCTTTCCATTCGAAGGTAATCTCGATTCCCTTTTTGTTTCTTTTCGATTTACAGTTCGTATTCTTTTTGGACATTTTTGCCCTTGGACCGTTTTGCCCTTGTACTTTTTGGTCTTGTTGTTTTGATTCGAACTAAGAACCGGGACTTAGGATTGTTTGATTGTTGCTGCTTTTGTGTTTACCGTGTGACCTTGACCTCGTTGTTGACCTTTTTTCGAACTAAGTTAGGACTGTGATTTGAACTCGTTGGTTGTTTTGGACTGGTTTGGTATTAATCTGAATTTTGAGGACTGATTTGGGAAGTCTGAAAACCTAAAGGATCTTTTTGCAATTAAACTTTGACCGTAGTTGACTGACAAAGGACTGTTTTGTGAACCTTTTTATTTTGTGGGGACTGATACGTATGTTTGGGAACTTGCTGGACTTGTTTGTACTTTCTGATTTCAAAAAGGATCTTTTTGCAATTTACCACTGAGGGTATTTTAGTAATTTCCAGAGACTGAAAACTGAAAGAGTATTTTCTGAAAACGTTTCAACTTAGTTTCTGCTTTTGTACTTTAGTAGTGACTTCACTTGCTAGCCTAGTTGGTTAGGTTCTTGCTTGACTAACTTAGAGGTCCCGAGTTCGAACCCTTTCTTTACCACTCCTTTACCGACCTTTTTCTTTCCGTTCGTTCGACTTCTAAAGTGTAATTAGTTACTTTCTCTTTAGGTTCTCCGTTGTTCGATAACTCTTAAGCTCACTGCTCGTTGGAGTCTTTTGCTTGCAAGTTGAGGTGAGTGTTCACCCCTAAACTTATCTATTTGCGAAAAACTGGAAGGCTATATGACTATCTGTATCTATTACTATATATACTGTTTTACCGTATGCTTCCGCGTAAAAGTAACTAAGTCCTAAGTATGACTATTTACTTTCTTTGTTTATTGCTACTCTGTTCTGGATTAACTTTTCTGCAGGAACACTTCTCGGTGTTTGATTAATCGTATCTGTTTGTTCTGTATCTGTTCTGTCTGTTTCTGTGTGACCGGTCGATTAGGTCGTAATTAGGTAGGCTTGGGTAGTAGAGGACTATCGGGCTTGCTTGGTTATTGCCTAGTCTAATCCCTTTTAGGCGCGAGGCAGAAGTCGCTGAGGTCTATTAGGGTCGTAGGTTCTGTTTCCCCAAAGTACACGGGGGTTTCTGTTTCTGTCCGGAGTTGTATACCCTCTGGAGGGAGCTATAAGGGCAATCTGTGGAGTAGGAGCAATAAGGCGGGCTGCACCAACGGACTTTGACTTATCTGTTCTGTCTTTCTGTTCTGTTATCTGTTATGTTTGCTATTTTATCTGCTGCAAAGGATTTTGATTTCAAAAACTGTTTACTTTCTGTTTGTTAACTTAGAACCTCACTGAGATCCTTTATCTCACGCTCTCTTTGTTTTCAAAAATTCCTTCCTTCCAGATACTACTGAGGATGCACGCGAGTAGGATGCCAGCGACTGAGAGAAGGGTCTGGGATGTCTTTGGGGATTTGTGTTTGAATTTAAAATAAGAAGATGAACCTTTTTACCTTTTTCGCTAGTTGTTATTCTTTTGACTTCTAAGTTATCATTGGATTTCTACTTGATTTTGTTAGCGCTATGGCGCCAAATATTGTTATGGCATTTATTACCGACCGTTACTTTTAAAATTATTTTGGATTTTCTCTTTTCAAGAAATTTATTTGTTTTAAAAACCGATACCGTTACACCCTCTAAGGTGTACCATGCATCCATCATGAATGACCAAGTCATTCATAGTCGTGAGAGTCACTACATTCTTCTAAGAATATGATGCAGATCGCATGCCAATCTTTAACGTGCGCCATTGATATCCCAAATCTCAATGACCTCGATTGGGACTATTTTAGGACTTATGTTCTGTCATCCAAGTTCTCACACACTTGGTAATAACATATAGTCCATGGGAACATCTTATAGAATTATCTTAAAACAACCAAATAAATAATCCAAAGATGTAGAGCCAATTAATATGCAATATAAATAATAATAAACTGATTATGATCTAAGTACATATCATCTTGCAAATGGTTGTCTCTAGGACATACATACTTTCAATCTCCCACTTGGCCTAGAGCCAATCACCCATTTGTCTAACACCTATGTTCTCGTAATGTACAACATGTTTCTCCGAGCTCAAGGCTTTGGTGAAAGGGTCAGCCACATTATCTTCAGTGGGGACACGTTCTATAGATACTTCTCCTCTAGCTACCAGTTCTCTAATTACATGGTATTTCCTAGGTACATGCTTGTTCCTGTTGGTGGATCTTGGTTCCTTTGCATGTGCAACAGCCCCAGTGTTGTCACAGTAAACTTTTATCGGTCCAACATTTGGAACTACCCCTAGTTCCTTGAGGAACTCAGACATCCAGACGGCCTCTTTTGCAGCCTCTGATGCAACAATGTACTCGGATTCGGTCGTAGAATCAGCAATAGTTGCTTGCTTGCAACTTTTCCAGCTAACAGCCCCACCATTGAGTACAAACACATACCCAGTCTGTGATTTGTAATCATCCGGATCAGATTGGAAACCGGCATCAGCATACCCAGATGCTATCAACTCCGGTTGTCCACCAAACACCAAAAATTGATCCTTAGTTCGTCTAAGATACTTGAGGATCGTCTTAACAGCAGTCCAATGCTTAAGACCTGGATTCTTTTGGTGACGACAAGTGACACTTAGCGCAAAGGCCACATCTGGCCTGGTGCAATTCATGGCATACATGATAGATCCAATTGCAGATGCATATGGGATTCTTTTCATGTGTTCCATTTCTTCTTCAGTCGAAGGACTATCATTCGACGAAAGAATAACACCATGACTTGCTGGTAAGAAACCCCTCTTGGATTCTTCCATTCGGAAGCGTTTAATCACTTTGTCAATATAGGTGGATTGTGACAGCCCTAACATCCTGTTGGCTCTATCCCTGTGGATTTTGATGCCAAGTATGTAACAGGCTTCACCCAGATCCTTTATTGAGAAGATTCTGGACAACCAATCTTTTACTGACTGTAGGAGGGGAATATTGTTTCCCATGATCAGAATGTCATCGACATATACGACCATGAAAACAATTCCTTCATTGCAGCGTTTTATATATACGCAAGGATCTTCCATACTTCTGACAAAGTCAAACGATTTGACAGCTTCATCAAAGCGGATATTCCAGCTTCTAGAGCTTGGTTCAGTCCATATATGGACCTTTGCAGCTTGCATACTGATTTGGGAGATGACTTGGATGTGAATCCTTCAGGTTGTATCATATACACCTCTTCTTCCAAATTTCCATTAAGGAAAGCGGTTTTCACATCCATTTGCCAAATCTCGTAATCATGATATGCAGCTATAGCAAGTAAAATCCGAATAGACTTAATTTTAGCTACTGGCGAAAAGGTCTCATCATAATCAATACCTTGTCTTTGATTATAACCCTTTGCCACTAACCTAGCCTTGTAGGTTTGTATCTTGCCATCGGCATCGGTTTTTCTCTTGAAAACCCATTTGCATCCAATAGGTCTAACCCCATCTGGCAATTCAACCAAGTTCCAAACTTGATTCTGATACATCGAGTTCATTTCGGATTCCATGGCTTCTAGCCACCTCTCCGAGTCAATGTCCCACATTGCCTCGGTGTAAGTCTTAGGGTCATCCAAATGAGGTGAATTTACAACATCATCTTCAGGAGTCTCTAAGAGTAAATTCACCTTTTTCTTTGGAACTCTTTCCTTTTTCGACCTACGTACTGCAATTACTTGTTCGGGTACAACCCTTCCCTTCCTTACTCTTTGTGGTATAACTATTGTCGTTTGTTCTCGCTCTACATTCTGATTGCGTTGAGGTTCTTGATTGTCAGGTTGTCCTACAACCTGAGCTATCTCAGGAATATTGTCTGTGACAGGTTCCTGGTGTGGGGGCAAGTCAGTTTCCACAACTGGTATTGCCGGTGAAGTAGGAGAATTAGTGGTTGCGACACATTCACTGTTGCGCTCCCACTGGATGCAAGAAGCTTACCTAGTATTTCGCTTCTAGCATTTGTATCTCCTACTGCTCCCACTGAATTGTTGTCAACTCCATTTGACAACTCTTCAACCTCATTGTTATTTCGCTGTTCTTGAATTTCTTCCAATTCTATTCTACTACGATCTTGATCTTTGAAGACATAGTCGTCTTCTAGAAAAGTCGCATTCCTAGAAACGATGATCTTGAAATCATCGCGAGAATAGAGAAAGTAACCTCTGGTTTCCCTAGGATAACCGATGAAATAACACTTTTCACTTTTTGTTTCCAATTTTCCAGTGAGCATCTTCTTCACATATGCTGGACAACCCCAGGTTCGCATATGTGAGAGAACAGGCTTCTTACCATGCCATAACTCGTATGGTGTCTTTTCGACTGACTTTGATGGAACGCGATTCAGGATGTATATTGAGTTTTGTAATGCATATCCCCATAAGAATGTCGGAAGAGTAGAGAAGCTCATCATGGATCTCACCATGTCTAACAAAGTTCGATTTCTCCTTTCGGAAACACCGTTTAATTGTGGTGTTCCAGGAGGTGTCCATTGAGATCTAATCCCATTCTCTTTTAAGTAATCTGTGAATTCTCTACTCAAGTATTCGCCTCCACGATCAGATCGAAGAGACTTAATGCTTGTTTCGAGTTATTTTTCTACTTCATTTCTATACTCCTTAAACTTCTCAAAGGCTTCGGACTTGTGCTTCATAAGATACACATGTCAAAATCTAGAGAAGTCGTCAGTAAAGGTTATGAAGTATGAATAACCTCCCCTAGCTTGAGTTGCGAAAGGTCCCCATACATCGCTATGGATCAACTCAAGTACCTTCTCGGCTCGTACTCCCTTTCCTAGAAAGGGTTTATTGGTCATCTTTCCTTTGAGACATGATTCACATTGTCCATATGATTCGAAATCAAATGAAGTTAAATAGTCCAACTTATTTAATCGTGCAATTCTCGTCTCATTTATATGGCCAAGTCTACAATGCCACAAGTAGGTAGGATTTTTCACATTACTTAATTTAGGCTTCTTGTTTTGCACATGAAACATATTATGTCTACAATCAAGTAAATATAAACCATTCACGAGTGGTGCAATCCCATAATTAACATCATTATGCAAAATGTAACAATTACTATTTGCAAAACGAAATGAGAAACCATCAATGTCTAACATAGGAATAGAAATAATATTTCTGATGATTGAAGGAACAAAATAACAATTACTTAGTTCTAAAATAAATCTCGAGGGCAAGTCTAGTCTATAAGTTCCTACACGCTCAGCAGCAACTCGTGCTCCATTCCCCACGCGTAGGTCGACTTCCCCTGGTCTAACCAGTCTGCTGTCACTTAGGCCCTGCACATTATTACAAATGTGTGAGCCACATGCTGTATCTAATACCCAGCAATTGGAATTATTTGTAGACATATTAATTTCAATAACAAATATACCTGTGTTGGAGCCAGATGCACCATGCAAAGCTCCACCGGCCTTAGCCTTCTCACAGTCCCTCTTCCAGTGCCCCTTTGCCTTGCAATAGAGGCAGGCTTCCTTCGCAACCTTTGCCTGCTTCTGCACCCCTCCCTTGGGCTTGAGTGTTTGAGGCTTCGGTCCAACCTTAGCCTTCTTCTTCTTCTTGAACTTGTTCTTGGAACCATTTCATGGACCGGTTTTTTAAGTAGATCCCACCATGAGAACACTCTTTCCTTTGCTTATGGCCTGACCATAAGTATTCAGCATGTTGTGGAGCTCCGGCAGCGTCACCTCCTTGTCATTCATGTTGAAGTTCACAATGAACGTCGAGAACGAGTCAGGGAGTGACTGGAGAACAATCACAGCAGACACACTGTTCTCAAATGATATGCCAACAGATGCTAGCTTTTCAATCATACTTATCATTTTGAGAACGTGGTCTGATACGTTGCCTCCTTCCTGGAGCCTGGACCTTAAGAGCTCTTTCAGCAAGTCAAACTTGAGGCTCTTAGGTTGAGAGTCAAAGAGACTCTTGAGATGCTCCAACATCTCATAGGGCATCATATGCTCGTGTTGCCTATGCAGCTCCATGCTCATGGAAGCGAGCATGACAGACTGTACATTGGCAGCATCATCAACATGCTTCTTGCGGGGAGCTGGATCATCGTCCACAAGTGCAGCAGCTTCAGTCGGTGCGACTGGGATAGGTGTGTCCAACACATACTCAACTTTTTCTTGCCTGAGAACCAAACGCACATTCCGGATCCAATCCAGATAGTTCGGCCCAGTCAGAACATGCTTCTCCAAGATGCTTTTGATGAATAGGTTAGACATTTTGCTTGACCTAGAGAAGTAAAAATAAAGAATGAAATAAACTAAGGCAAATTTCATGATCATAATCAGCAACTAAACATACATGGACTTTAGCAATATTTAGCTCCCACTATTTTAGCATACTCAATGACCCCACATAAAAGAGTACGGAATTATATCAAATACAATCATAGTGGACAAGATCCGCATTAACTTTATTATAACCCCAGCTAGGGCCGAACCGCTATAATAAATAAACCGGTAGGTCTCTAAACCAATTACTCCAAGTAACTCTTGTTTGGTCAAACCAAGTTTGACCGACGTCCTTAAACTATTCCGACGCTAGGGCGACAAGACATAGATAAGTTAGTCATAACCATCACACAATGCTACCATGCATCTATAAATAGGACTTAGCCTCGTAGAACGGAGCAAACACTAGGGTGTAAATACTCTCGAACGAAAAGGATTAGTACACCATTTAATTATGATGGGTGACGTCGTTTAGACCTAGTCCAAGACATAAAATTTAATTTGGGGTACATTTAAATATTGGGGTAATTTTAAACATATGATCAAGATTCTAAACATGCATTAAATAACTTGTGTCTTACACATGCAATACTTAAGGGCTTTATCCTATTCATGCATAAAATGGATAAATAATAAAGTTACATAAATTAAATAACTTTAATAAACCTTTAACATGCAAGGTCAAACCTAATGTGAGTTAAATATTATATTAAATAATTATTACAACCTTCTAAAGGATTAAATAATAATATATTTCTAAAATATATTAATTTGTAAATCTCCAAAGTTACTGGGTGTAAATGATAGACTTCTAAAGTTTTCTGAGGCAAAGTGCAAAGAGAAACAAGTTCTGGAGTGGTTTTATAGTGCAATTAAATATTAGGGGCATTGAGGTAATTTTACTCCATGTAAATTGTTTCCAGCCCCTAGACTAAGTCTAATTCACCAACAATCTGGCCCCAAATTCTCTGCAAAAGCTCAAATAGGTCCCTATACTTTTATTTCGAATTTTAAACATCCAAATCACTTCTACAGTTAATGAAACTCGAAATTAACCCCTTTGAAACATTGCCCATATGAAAGGGAGTAAGATACACACGATTTTTGGCCCGAAAAAAAGATGACCGTGAGTGTTCAAAAATCCGGCGAGATTCCGGTGAGCTCCAAGCTTCACCAATCTCGTTTTCTTTCCCTCCGGTATATTCGGTAGTTTCCATATAATCCAAATACATCAAATCTCAAAAAAAAAATTTGATGATAGGCCGAAGCCAGAAACCGAACAGAACAGTACTACCGTGAAGAATGAAAAAAGTGGAGGAAAATAGTTTTTTTTTTTTTATTAAACTGTAAAAGGAATTTTACTCCTAATAAATTTCCATAGTAAAAGTCAAACTCAGTTTTAGAAAACAAATAAAACTTCTCCAGCTTCCATTCCCACGTTACCACACGTACACTTAATCAACTTCCCTTAATTAACTCCCAGTTAATTAATTAACTCCTTAATTAATTAATTCCCAATTAATTAATAATTACTTGATTATAATATTTAACTCACATTCTAACTAAATAAATAATTAAGCAATAAATCTAATTTATCATGCATAATTATAATAACCAAACATGTTTTAATATACAACGTAAATGAAGCATATAAAATTTAACACGTAAATAACTGTTAAATCAAACTTGGCTCTGATACCACTGTAGGAATATAGGGTCGTTTTGCTCTAAGCATACGCAGCGGAAATTTGAAAATTTTACGACGTATCTTGATAACAGTTATTAACATGCGATACGTAGAGGAGAAAAAATCTTACAGATTTAGCAATTCCAAATTCTCCTCGTCAGTTTGTTCAGAAAAATCCAATTGTTGTTCCTCGATCTCCTCCTCTGCGAACTCACGATCGTAGGCTTCGTAATCCTCTTTAGTGAGCTCCAAGTCTTCAAGCTCTGCTCCAAGCAAATCCCAATCCTCCGTATTCTCCAGCTTGAATTCCTTAACCTCGGTATCCACAGATTTTCCTCTACCGTAGAGTGCTAGGAAAATCTTTGAACAAGGTTGGGATATATGTGAATTATATGGAAGGAGTGTACTGTATTATTTTTATCCTTTTCAGAAAAGGACAAAATATGTGATGTGTAGTATTTGTTCTTTTGCTTGTAAAGAGAAGAAGTATGCATGCAAAATTGTACGTACAAAACTAATGCTCTTCTCTTGCATTTAAAGCATAAAACAAAATAACTACTACATGCCAAAATGCTAGTGGGATCTCGATTAAATGAGAGAGAGAGAGAAAGTGGTGGGGACCAAGTCCCCACACAACACAACCACCCGGGCGCGTGTTGTCAACTTCTCGGGCGAGTGTCGTACACGCACCCGAGAGATGACAATCTGCTGGGCCTTTTGGCCCAGCTTCTCTTCATTTCTTTTCTTTCGATTTGGGCCCAATTGCATTTAGTCCAAATCAAATTTTGTCCAATTCATGCACTCCATTTTAATTGTTCAAGTCCAATTTGACCCAATTAAATTATTCACACTTAATAATAAATAATGTTAATCTAATTAACATCTATTTGTTTAATAATAAATAATATTAATCTAATTAATATCTATTTATTAGTAATCTCGATTTGGTAGAGTACTAATCATGTAGTGTGACCCGTAGGGCCTTATATATTAAGCACCAATCTAATTAGGTTCACGGTGAAACTCCTAGACGGTTTACCGGACAACATTAATATACAAGGACGTTTGTAAGGATATACAAATCACCTTTAGTGTAAGGCTAATATAGTCCCTTCATTCTCGAATACTCAAATAAGTCTAGAACTTGATATCGTGTCCGTTCCAATAACTTATTCATTTCTTTCTCATTCTTGTTAGTTGATCTTCGATCATATCCAAACACCATTTTTGAATATATCGTAACGCATTGGCCAATGACTAACGATCAACCTAACTATGAGATGTAAAGTATTCTCTCCAATGTCTATTGCGAGGAATGAATTCTATCTTGGTTCAACTACTACTCTCATGCACTTCATAATATATCTAACGCATGTCGTATCTACCCCAAGTGGAGTGCAAGCATTGGTCATGGTCAAGATATATTATTCCACACATGTAGTCTGTATTGACCTCAAGTCAAAGGACTGTTCATTACCTTACACACCGATACTTCCATAGACACATTAATAGAATTAATCAAACGGTTTCTCGGTGGGTCAGTCAACACCCTCTAAGGTGTACCATGCATCCATCATGAATGACCAAGTCATTCGTAGTCGTGAGAGTCACTACATTCCTCTAAGAATATGATGCAGATCGCATGCCAATCTTTAACGTGCGCCATTGATATCCCAAATCTCAATGACCTCGATTGGGACTATTTTAGGACTTATGTTATGTCATCCAAGTTCTCACACACTTGGTAATAACATATAGTCCATGGGAACATCTTATAGAATTATCTTAAAACACCCAAATAAATAATCCAAAGATGTAGAGCCAATTAATATGCAATATAAATAATAATAAACTGATTATGATCTAAGTACATATCATCTTGCAAATGGTTGTCTCTAGGACATACATACTTTCAATATCGGCACACACATTTGCTGCACGATTAACCCATCGAAACTCCGATGTCCAAGGTTTATGCAAAAGCTCTTGGCAACTCTGGATCTTCATCTTCAGTTCTAAATCATTAGAACATTCCAAATCTCCTGAGACCATTTGATAAACAAGAAGGGAATCCACTTCAATAATGATCTTTTGGCATCTGTTCTCCCAAACAAGCTGCAAACCAACGAGCAAAGCCTCCGTTCTGCCATGTTTACTGAAGGAGAGATTAATGGTTTGTGGAAACCCCACAACCAGCTACCTGTATCATCCCGTAAAATGCCCCCTGCTGCCCCACGGTTTGATTCACTTGATGTGCTCCCTTTTACATTCAGGTTTACTCATCCTGAATCTGGTTTCCGCCACTTTGAAATTTGTTGAGTTCTTTCCCTCTTACCCATGTTCATGTGCAGATCCAAACCCAACTCTTTTATAAGATGGAGATTCGAACTCAACTGCTCTGGAGAACCCCTGAAGACAGCTGCATTTCTAGACTTCTATATTTGCCCGTAAGCCGCAACAAACATCCAGTTCCATCCAACCTGTGGGGCTAAACGATTAACCAGCTGACTGTTAATCACATTTTGTTGAAACCAAGAGTCCTATGGGCTATTTATGAAGTTCGAAAAGTCTCGTTCAGAGAGGATTTCTTTCCATACCCGTTGAGCAGCCACACAATGTTTAAGTATATGCATCACCGTCTCATCAGCGCAACTACATTGTGGACACATACCTGAATCAGTCATATGTCGCACTTTGTGCAAGGAATTGGTAGCAAGTCGTCCCTGTGATGCAAGCCATAGAAAATGCTTAAGCTTATTACTTAAACGACTCTTCCAAATCCATTGCCATTTTCTGGAGTTATTTCTACTTGCTAGATTTTGTTCTTGGAATGCCCAGTAAGCTGATTGGCAAGAAAAGATGCCACTTGCTGTTTTACTCCACATAACCACATCTTCCTGCTCATTTAGAGCCACTGGGAATTGTAATATCTTCTGCACCACATCCGGAGATATATACGAAATACGAGCTCCCAAGTTCCAGTTCCCGTCTTGATCTAGTACTTCACTAAGTCACCGAGTTGATTCAGAATGATGTATGGTAGCGTTTAAACTGACTAGAAACCCCTTACCAAGACAGTTGTCAAACCAAAACGAGATCTTGTGGCCATTTCAATCTGCCATCTCAGGAACGGTTTCAGTCTACTAGCGCATCGAACCACACCCTTCCAAGTTGGATTGTCCCCTGGCCTAGATACATAATCAAGAAGTCGACCACCTTTCAGATATTTTGCCTCGACTAGTTGCATCCAAACACTTTCTTCCTGCCTCATTATTTTCCAGCTCAATTTCGATAATAAGGCTTCATTATTCACTCGTGCCTCCCTGAGTCCAAGGCCACCATCCACCTTAGGTTTCACAACTTTCTGCCACCCTACTAAGTGAATCTTGTTGACATTTATATCAGGAGACCACAAGAAATCACGATTCATCTTATCAAGTTTTTTACAAACTCCTTCTGGTATCCATTTCGATTGCATAGAATATATTGGTATGGCGGAGGTCACAGATTGAATGAGGGTAGCTCGTCCAGCTAGAGAAAGATGTTTGCTTTTCCAGCCACTCATGTGTGCCATAATCCTGTCAAACACCTCTGAATACCTTCTTCTATCAGTTCTCCCATGAACCAAATGAATCCCAAGGTACTTTCCAAGATTAACAGTTTGGCCAAAGCCTAGAAAATCACTGATGTTTCTCTTCAGACTAGCTCCACCAGTTTTAGAAAAGAACACTTTGGACTTTGAAGGATTAAGTTTAAGACCTGAAGCCACACAAAAATCATCTAAAACCTTCCTAATTGAGTTTGCTGTAGATAAGGTTGCTTCCCCCATAAGTACCAAATCGTCAGCGAAAAATAAATGTGAAAGAGCAGGCCCATTTCTGCACGGAACAACGGGTTTCCACTTCTTATCTTGCACGGCTTCAATTATCAGATAAGAAAGGCGTTCAACGCAAAGTACAAACAAGTATGGCGACAGAGGATCACCTTGTCTGAGGCCACAAGAATGATCAAAAGCCTCCAAAGTTTCCCCATTCCGAAGAATTTTAGTAGAAGCATGGCGAACACAAAACATAATAAGCTCCACCAAATCAGAAGGAAATTGAAAAGCATGCAAAGTATCTTCCAAAAACTCCCAGTTCACCTTGTCATATGCTTTTTCAAGATCCAATTTCATCACCATACAACCGACTTTATTCTTTTTCTTAGATCTCAAGGAGTGTAACACTTCCTGGAGTAAGAAAAGATTGTCCTGTGTACTCCTACCCTTAATGAAACTTGATTGAGTAGGAGCAATTATCCTTGGCATAATATCTTTTAATCTCATCGTTATGCATTTCGTAATAAACTTGTATAAGACATTACACAAGGAAATAGGACGAAATTCAGAGATAGTGGACGGGTTTGGTACCTTTGGTATAAGACAGAGATGAGCCGCACTCAAAGCTGGATCAAACTGCTTTGTGGAAAAAGTTCTTTGGAAGTATTCGAGCAGTGAGGCTGAAATCCAGCTCCATCCCTTTTGGTAGACCAAAGCTTGAATCCCGTCGGGGCCAGGTGCCTTGAGTGGGTGTGTAGCCCAAATAACCCTCTTCAATTCCTCCATACAAACCAACCTGTTTAGTTGGACCGCATCTTGGGTTGAACAAGATATCTGAAAATTAGAAATTGGCAGCCCATGTGAACTGCTATTTCCTACTGCCGAGAACAGATTTTGGTAGTACCCACGTGCATGAGTTTTGAGCTGCTCGTCATTTCTGACCCATTCATCATTGATTTTCAAAGTAAGAATTTTGTTCCTCCTCCTCCTAATTAAGGTCGACTGATGGAAGAACTTCATGTTTCTTTCCCCATCGACAAGCCATTTCACACGGGATTTTTGGAACCCAAAAATTTCCTCTTGTTTAAGCACCATGTTATATTTCTTTATCAAAACAATCTCCAACTTTGCCAAATAGGAACTGAACCGGTTTGCCAAGGCCTTTTGCAGCCCATCCAATCTTGCTCTCAAAGTTTTCTTAAGCCGGAATATATTACCAAACTGTTCCTTGTTCCATTGATTCATAACATCAGGAACCGCCGAGATAGCATGAAGAATATCAACACTATTACTCCATATATTCCGCTACATTGGTTCGCAATCTGCATGGTAGAACCACGCTGCCTCGAACCTAAAAGGCTTATTGTCCGGGGCCTGATCCAAACCGAAGCAGTTTGTCATTATGGGATGGTGATCCCCATGAGTACGTGGGAGATGTAGAACGCAATGATCTGGGAACTTAGTCATCCATTCAACATTTGCCACAGAATGATCAATACTTTCCTTAATAAGGCTCCCGTCCTCCCTCTTGTTCGTCCATGTAAACTTTGGTCCTTTGAAACCCAAATCTACAAGTCCACATTTATCTAAACTGTTTCTGAAAGAGAGTAAACGGTTCACATTGGCACTTCTGCCGCCCTATTTCTCATGGGAGTAACAAATCTCACTGAAATCACCGGTTACTAACCAAGGGCGGTTAAATATTCGAGAGATATCTTCCAACTTATTAAAACGATGTATTTTGTCAACCTTATTGGGTTTCGCATACGTACCAGAGATTACCCATTGTGCTTGACGTCTAGGGCCAATAACAGCATGGATACCTTGGTCATCAATATCAAATACATCTACCTCCACCTCATCCTCATTCTGGAGCATCCATATCTGTAAGAAAATACGGTCAGAGTTACCCCTAGGGTACGCAGCGGAATTTCAAAAAATTTCTTAACATACAGGTTAATTGATTATGTATATGTCGTATATATATAAACACGTCAATTAGAAGACTAACCTTACTTCCAAAGCAGCTTCCAAGTCTTCGTAATAATCCTGTGTATCTTCTCCTTCGTCGAAGTCGAAGATATCTGCAATGCTCTGATTATCTGCAAGACAATAAGAGTTAGTTTCCAGCTCCTAGAACCTCAACCTTGGTATCCACGGATGAACAGCCTATCGGAAGAATGCTAGGATATTCTTTGTGTGACCAAGAAGACGGGGCGGCGATTCCTCCGGCAGAGGTGGCGCGCGCGTGTAGGCTATATAGAGGAGGGGAGAGCTTTTTATTTTCTCTAAGAAAACTGGGTAGTGAACTGTGTGTAAAACTATGTTCAAAAACTCTCTAATAGTCTACTATATATAGTAGTCAATAGAAGCCTAAAGCATAAGCAATTAGACTTCGTAAAGGAATAAGAATCTAATTGTTATCGCACTAGGAAACCAATATCAAGTCTAGATTCATTCCCAATCAAATTAAAACTCAATCAGGAAAATCTAACTTATCCCTTGGACTTCTAATAGAGGAAGGAGTCGAACTCCTTCCCATATCTCATCTATGCGCGCGCCTGTCCCACGGGAGATAGGTGGGTCCCAATTTTCGGACCCACTTATAGTTCTAAGGCAATTCAAACTCCAAGTACATTTTGCCCAAGTGCATATGTTAATTCTAAATTAATATATCCTTTCAAATCAAACCTCTATTATATTTCCAAAATATAATCTTTAATTGTATTTACATAAAATACAATTAATTAGCCAATTCAATTAATAATTCCAAATCATTAATTGAACCACCAAATATTATAATTAATTTCAAATCAATTATAATCCATCAATCACAATTAATTCCAAATTAATTGCGATTCCATCTTCAAGGATATTCTGATAAGCTGAATCACCACATAGTGTGACCCATAGGGCCTCATCGTATTAAGCAAGTCCTAGACTAGGCAACATGGAATTCCTAGACGGTTCCATTTGCAATATTAATACATGAGGACGTTTGAGAGGTTTCTCAAAGCAAACCCTTTCGTTGCGAAGCCTGTTGCGCTCAACGCGGCGATGGTAACGTCCCTTCATCTGACTTGCTCGAATGCATCTAGGATCGATGAAGTGTCTATCCCAATAATACATCCACGGGCGTCTCAGGGAGTCGCTTGGTTACTAAGATATACTTATGACCATCATAATATATCAATGCACTGGCCAGTGACTTTACCAACACAACTATGCAGACTATGAGCAGTACTCTCCTGTGCTACACTTGAGAGATGAATCCTTCACAGAATCACTTATCACCCCCATTTGTATGTAGCCATAATCCTGGATCGTGTCTTAGGTCAACTGCTTATTTAGAGCTGACATCGACGGGTCCACCAAGGATATGGGGCAACAAATGTGATGATAAAGTCCTGTAAGTCCAAAGGACGACTGGTATCACTTCGACAACTTACCGGTTCCCATAGACACTTCGGTGTAGAGTATACATCGATGGGAGTGTCCGGTGGGTACTTCCATTGTTCGATAATCCTTTTTCGAACAACTATGCGCAGTTATGGGAACGTTTCTTGATTGTCCAACAATCCGTTCCGTGGCCGTGGGATCGGCTCACACTTGCTCCAACAAGTATAACCTCCATGCATACTAGTCTCGTCTGGTTCATTCAGACCCCTACATCCGAGATGAACCTCGACTAGGGAGAGTTTGGGATAGATGATAACTCACATAGCTCCCACTATCTGTGTGGTCGGTCAACTATCCGAGGGGACATGTTTAATATTAATACAGACAGTAATAGAGATATGACATGCTGCATGCCTGGTGTAATATAAATATGAAAGCGATACTCAATAGTAAAACAACAAACATATATTATATTACGTTGACCTGTGTAATAGTACATATATGCCCTCTATAAGGGCTCCATGCCCTTAGTAAGGACTGTCTCTAGGACATATATGCTATCAATATCCCCCCAGATAATCCTTCAGAAGGTGAAATATCGAACCTAGAGAACCCTAATAAAGGAGCAATAGCTCTTGAATGTTCCTCCCCAAGTCGTGTCTCTAGTAAGAAAACAACTGTAGGTCTATGTGATCTAACAAGATCTCGAAAATTTCTACGAAAATTTTCATTAGCTGCCCCTTGGCAATTCCAGGAAATAATCTTCATATTTAAATTATGGAGATGTAAAGAAACGATAGGGTAATCAATAGCCCGACCCATCCATAGCGCAAACATCTGATACAAGAGTCCCTACATCATTATTTGCTACCGTTTCTGTTCCCATTGGCTCAACTTCACCAACTGCCATCTCACTTGGAGATTTTCCTCTCTCAGAATTGAGTGAACATCCACCTTTATACCCAGACTGTCGACGATAAGTGCATTACATGAATTACTTGTTCCAACTGCTTGATTTGTGATATTTGTAAAGGGCACAGAAACTGGTGTTTCCACCAGACTTTCTTCTCCAAGAATGTCAAACTGGTTGTTGGAAACAGAGGCAGCAGGGTTCGTGTTATTTATAGATGGGTCAGGTTCTCTAATTCTCGCATTGGCACGAGACCTAACAATGGGCCTGGCACCTTGTTGTCTAACCCGATTCTGAGTAGGCTGGGATCTACCCGTGATACTTGTTGGCAAAACTATTCCCCCTCTCACCTGTTGGTGCCTAGGTTCCTCAGTAGGGGTTTGGGCCTGAAAATGGGGCTTGGTTGTGTCAGTGGGGTTTGGCGAGTTGTCCGTGCAGTAGCTGAATCGGCTTGCCTTGGCCTATCCTGACGAGGTGAAGCTTGATTTGTACGTACTCGTGTGTTACGATTTGCAACTGGTGGAGGAGATGCAGGAGTACTCTTCTTCTTTCTACGTTCCACGATCATCCAGTCCCCGAACTCCTTGTTTCTAGCCTTTTCAGTTAACCCAGCAGGATCATTATCAGCCGGAGAATTTCTTGGTTCAGGCTAAGATTGAGCATTCAGGGGGTCTATATTTTCTGGCGTCGGTGTGTGAACATGACATAGTAGCTTGTCATGACCCACCCGGCCACAAGCATGGCATAGAGATGGGAGATTCTCATAAAGTACTTGATAAACTTTGCCTTTAATACACAGACCTAGTTCAAGAGGCTTGTTGGTTTGGACTTGAACGCAAAACCTTGCGAACTTCCCCTTAGTTGCATTGAACGTGTTCCCATCTATTTTAATGGGTTCACCAATACAGGCAGCCAAGACTTGAAATCACAGACTCTCTGAACATTTCCAGAGGCAAATTCATAATACGAACCCATGTAATTGTGCTATCTATCTTGTCCACATCTGCACGAAAGTTAGGCTGCCATTTCCTAATAGATAGAAAGCTTCCTGCCAGAAGCCATGGACCCTCCGTCAAAATCATCTCTCGTTTCTCTGTGGACAGACCCTTTATGCAGTAACAATTGTTCCCCAGCTCCAACAATTCAAGATTACCATGGAGTGACCACATGTTTTCAAGTTTACTCAACAAGGTTGGATAATACCATGGTTTGCCAACTACTTTCAGCAAAATGGCATCTTTCAGGGGATCCACCATTCGATTGAGTAATACTTCAACAAATTCAATCCGCTTAAAGGGGATCTCAGTTGTGGGAGGCAGGATCTTGATCCTATTTCGTTCTTCGACGTTTTTGTCACTATCAATCTTAACATCAGCCGACCTGGAGGACTGACTTGAGGCTTTGCTAGCCCCAACTTGAAAATCCATGATTGTATCCATCACCGGATTTTGATCAATGCTTCGCAAGCGTTTCTGTGACCTGATGCCCGTAACCATAGTTGGGACGAAGAGGACGAGTAAGAATTGGCCGGAATTTGAGATTCTGGCGGCACAAATGCATTAGGGTTTTCCCAATCGCTCAGAGAGAGAGAAAGACGGTTTTACAAAAAAACATGGTATGATAGTGATAGGACAAATATGTGGTATGATAGTTCTGAGTACAAGCATGCCGAGCTTTTTGACTTTGACATTGTAAAATATATGGTAACGAGTGCTGCTGCTGTCAAGAAATTGGTCCTTTGCTCGTCGTCCAGAAGTAGCTTTTGCAGATCCCGGATGCCGAACCTCTCCCAATTGCTAAATACCTTGGTTAGGAACACATCTGTTGCAGAATCGAATGCTATGAAGCTCCGATTCTGCAACAGATGTTCCTAACCAAGGTGTTAATGAGTGTTAAATAGACCACTAACACTCATTAATATACTCTTAAAATAAATAACTGGTGAAACATTTACTTATAATTTTTGAAAAAGCGTAACTTGACTTGGAGATTGAGGATGAGTATGAAGCTTCCTTCGGCAGTAGCTATATGAAGAATCATATTCCTCTAGTTGGCAGATTTTCATTATGTGAGATTGATTTTCATACACGTATAATTGAACTGTTGCCTGTTAATTCGGAAACAAATTGATATATTTGCTACATCCATGTAACGCAAATTCTCAGGAAAGTCGGTCTATTATAGAGACCAGACCTTTTTGCAATTAACCAAACCTAAACAAAACTCGGTGGCTAAAGTGCAACAAATTATAAAATTGGATCATTTCAGTGCAAATTACCCTTTTTTCTTATTAGGAAAAATTTTATTTTACACTCAAATCTTTTTCTTGTTTTTCATAATACACACTTGAACCTTTGTTTTATTCCAAATTAGACTGAAACCTTTTGAGAAAATTTCAATGCACACAAAACTTTAACCGTGTTAGATTTTCTGTTAGGGTTAAAAGGGTAACTTAACATATTTTCCTTTCAGATAAACACACAGCTCGATCTAACACACCCCAGATCGATCAACTCAAACACACACACTGACACACACAGTGGACTCCTCAACACAGCCCAGATCGATCGATCATCAGTCTTCCACTCTTCTTCCTGATCGGTTTTAATCCGCCAATTGTCTCTCTCATCTTTTCCTAATTCTCAGTTTGTCTTCCAAGTCATATATAAACCCTAACTGAGTTGTTTGGGTACAATGGGTTAGATAACTGTAATCGATTTTACTCGGTCTCACATCCATCAGTTTGATTTGGGCACTCTATCCCCAATTCAGAGTTTGTGGCTCCCGAAGATGTGTGGATCTTGAGATCATATACCGTGAGTTTGTGGTAAATAAATATTTTCCAGTGATGATTTATTTGACTTGATCGTGAAGTTCGTTTTTGGCAATTTCAGAGTGTTCATGGTGTTGATTATTAGAGGGGTGTGTTAATGATGTGGTCGGTTATGTTAGGGTTGAAATATGTCCGGTCCGTATGTACGAACTGAAGCGGTCTAAGAGCGCGACAAAGCATCATAGGCCGTCCCTCAAGGGGCACAACCACACCCAAGTATGTCACTAAGGTGTGGATCGACCAACATAGGGTCCGACCATCACTGGGAGGACAACCCTCAAAATAAGCTCCTCTCAAGGACAAAGCTGCCAGTGGGCTCGAGGAGCATCTCTCTCGGGCTCGAGGAGGCCTTACGTCAAGGTAACGCTCCTTGACAGAAACTGAGCATGACACTACTCGCATCACCCACGCACAAGGAAGGCACGAGGACCCCAGAGCGACCAGCCATGGTTGCTCTCTTGGGCCAAGGCCCACGGACCTCCTTAATGGGCCTGGGCCGAGGAAGGCCTCAATCCTGGCCGTACACGTGGCGTGATCCTACACGACCGAAAGTTGAAAGGTCTCAACTATAAAAGGGCCTCATTTACTCTCCAACAGTAAGCATTAACTACGTCACCCGAGCACCACTCTCACTACTCTTACTAGGGAAGCCTCACAACTCCCTACTCGTAAAGTCGCCTCTCCGGTCTGATACCTTACAGACCGGGCAAGAGACACTAACCCCCCCCTCTAGTCTATTTCAGGTGCGAGGAAGCTACAAGAAGGCTCATTTCCTATCTCAGAGGGACACTACAAGAAGAAGAACTAGAAAGACTTAGAATAGTGACTCATTGCGAACTTAGAAAGAAGCACGAATTACCCTTCAACATTTGGCGCCGTCTGTGGGAAACGACACAAAAGGTCATACCTTGCCCTACTGGTCGAGCCACTTTCCTCCTCGTGACACTTCACGAATATGCCTCCCAGAAGAAGCAACCGTCTTGCTAATGCACCACCCGCAAATCCTCCTCGACCTAGAGGCCGTCCCTCTAATAACGGTCGCGGAGGAGGAACGGAGGGTGTCCCTAGGGAACCAAGAAATAACAATGTTGCAAGGAACCGGGATTACACGGAGGGGGCATTTACTAATGTCACTCACTCCCAAAATGAGACATCCGGGGAAAACAACCCGCAAGGAGTCCCGGTAGGAAACGCCTATGGAGCTCTGAGAGTCGCAAACAACGCCGAGTCTAGGGGGCAGCCTCATCCGGTAGCAATCAACCAACCTCCCGTGGCAGTGATTCCTCCTCAACCGGCCGCATTGACCTTCACCCTTCCTGATGGACGTGTCGTCCGACCATCAGATTTCGGGATGGGCGAAGCTCAATACGGTCTATTCCTTCTCACTTTACAAGGATATGTCGGAGGTAATGAGGCTATTAGGGTTAATACCGAGGTGCAAGCTCCAGTAGAGCCACAAGCACCGGTACAAGAGCAACCTCGGGCCACATTGGTCGCTCCTCGCCAATCTCAGGTAAGAGCACCTGTTGCCCAAGATGAAGCACATTCAAGAGCCAACACCAGGCCGATCCAATCTCGACTCGGACCATCAAGAATCCAATCGAGGTTAGGACCACAAGGTGCCCCGGATGATTTGAGAGACTTGATTGATAGAAGAATAAGGGCATCATTGCAAAATGTAGCGCAACAAGAAAATAGGGCTCAGGTGGTCGCTACACCACCCGCTCTCCCAAATCAAGTTACCCCCAACCAGGTAACTCCTCAAAATCAACAAGAAGCGGTGGAAGAGAATCAAGCATTGAGAACAGTAGCTGAGGTAACCCCCCTGGTCGATCCGATCACGGGGAGGAGGCTCACCCTGGAGGAACTCAACGCGAGGAAATCCGCACTTGACGCTCAGATAGAGACTCTTCGTGGAACTGTCCAAGAGAGAGAGCAAGACCAAGATCCGAGCCCTTTGTGCGATGAGATCAGGAACCACCAAGCCAAGATTGAAAGAGGCTTTCCCACCTTCGAAAGCTATGATGGAACAAGTTGTCCGAAGGACTACTTGGTAAGATTTGGTACCAAAATGGATGCCTACGGTCATGACTCAAGGACTAAGGCGCTCCTCTTCCCGGCTAACCTTTCCGGAGAAGCCATGAAATGGTGGTCGCGCCTTCCTCACCGATCTATCAAATCATATAGGGACCTCTGTAAGGAGTTTTCTAAGCGTTTCGAGAAAGTGATGAACGCCAAGAGACGGGTGAGGTACTTGGCCGAAATTGTCCAGAGAAACAACGAAGACTTGAGGGACTTCATCAACCGCTTTCATGAAGCAGCCCTCCAAGTCGAAGATCACTCGATCAATGAGAGGAAGGAATACTTGTATGGTAACACTACCAACATCAGATTCCAAGATGTACTCTCAGCATCGTGTATAGAGAACGAAGCACAACTTGCCAAAGTTTGCAAGGACTTCCTCGAAGCTGAGGAATTCCGAAGAACGGTCACCGTGAGAACCAATCTTCCCAAGGAAAAAGGGAAAGAAAAAGAAAAAGAAAAGGAGTACCCTCCTCGACCCCAAAATCCGGGGAAGCAAAGGAAAGAGCAAAAGTTTGGGTTGATCAAGGAGGGCAACTCAAGAAATGATTTCAGAGACAGGAGGTCTCCTCCCAGAAGGTCGCCTCCAAGACGATATAGCAACTACACAGACTTGAATAGGCCAAGATCCGACATCTTGAACTATATAGTCTCGAGGAAGCTAGACGTCTCGTGGCCACCCCCGGTTAAGGAAAACCAAAGGAACAAGAACTCGGAAAAATTTTGCAAGTTTCACAAGGGGAAAGGGCACACCTCCGAGGAGTGTGTCGAGCTCAAGAACGAAATTGAGAGAATGATACGCGGCGGTCAATTGGTTAACTACATCCGGAAGGAGGAACCCCTGGCACTGTTGCCTCCACCTCCTCAAACAGGGAGCGAGCACCCCTACCAAGGAAACCCTCAGGACGACGACATTCATAATTACAACAATTATGAGAACCGCCCCGTAAATGGAAGCATCCGCACTCTCACAATTGCGGGAGGACCCGCCGGCGGCGACACTCGTAATCAAAGGGAGATTACGGCGGACAACCTTAGGGTCCGAGATGTGAAGTACGCTCAAGCCGCGCGACCGGGAACCAACGTTATCTCTTTCGATGATAGCGAGATACCTCTGAAGCATGCTGGAGGAGGCAACATCTATGATCCTTGCGTCCCACTTGTAGTGTCCTTGGATGTTCAATCCTACAAGTTGGGTAGAATCCTCGTCGATACTGGATGCTCAGCAAACTTGATCTTCACCGGAACCTTGAAAAGGATGCACATGAACCCAAGGGAAGGGCTCAGAGAAGTGAGGAGCGCATTGGTAGGATTCGGAGGACAACCTGTCATGCCGCTCGGAATGATCAACCTCACAGTGTCAATGGGTAGCGCTCCTAGAAGGGTAACCCAACAAGTTCCTTTCGTGGTGGTCGATATGCCGTTCGATTATTTCGCAGTCCTAGGGAGACCCGCTCTCTCTCAATTCCGAGCCGTAGTGTCCACGGTCCACAACAAGCTAAAATTCCCCACTCCTTTGGGAATCGGACAGGAAGTAGGAGACATACGAGAGGCATGGGAATGCTACACCTTGTCTGCCAAGTACACTTCGAGGGTTGCTATTGGAGAACCCAACCCCGGACAATCGTCCGAAGAAACTCCCCTTGTTCACAACGCGCCCTATCGTTTCTACACGGTTCGGCGAGTGAAGAGAAAATCGAAAAAGCCAAGTCCGTCACTTAGGCGAAGAAAAGCAATCATGAAGAAAGATGAAGATACTCTAGTAGGAGCTGTTAAGGAGCTCGAGGAGTATCAAGTGATTCCACCAGTTCCACCCTCTTCCAAAAAGAAGAAGTTCTTTGAGGAAAACAAAATCGAAGCAAGAGAAGCCCTAGAAGAAATCCAAATTGTCGAAGGAAGTGCCGACAAGGTCACAAAGATTGGCACAGAGATGGCCACTGAAGTCAGGATGAAACTCATCCAATGTTTGAAAGATAACAATGATGTCTTCGCGTGGAGCACCGAGGACCTGAAGGGGATCGACCCACGTGTCGCCGTTCACCGTCTGAACGTAGACCCGTCGATCACCCACATTAGAGAAAAGCGAAGAGACTTCAGTGCGGAAGATAACGCCATCATAGAAGCGGAAGTACAAAGGCTTCTTAAAGCTGGCCACATCAAAGAAGTGAGATACTCGGACTGGGTATGCAACGTGGTCCTCGTGGAGAAGGGTCCGGGAAAATGGCGAATGTGCAACAACTTCACAAGGCTCAACAAGTTTTGCCCCAAGGATCCATACCCTCTCCCTAGGATCGACCAGCTCGTTGATTCCACCGCTGGATGCGCCCTCCTGAGTTTCATGGATGCGTACCAGGGCTTCTACCAGGTCAAAATGGCCAAAGATGATGTTCCTAAAACCGCCTTCTTCGCCAACGGCAATGTGTATTGCTTCAACGTGATGCCATTTGGCCTTAAGAACGCCGGAGCGACCTACCAAAGGCTGGTCAACAAGATGTTCAAGGAAGAGCTTGGTAAAACCATGGAAGTATATGTCGATGACATGCTCGTCAGAGCAAGACCGAGGAGCAACATGTAGGTTACCTGGCAAAGTGCTTCTCAATCTTGAGAAAGTATGGCATGAAGCTCAACCCGGCAAAGTGTACCTTCGGTGTCAAAGGGGGGAAGTTCCTCGGTTACATGGTGACCGAAAGAGGAATAGAAGCAAACCCCGAGAAGATAAAGGCCATACTCGATCTTCCCCAACCTCAGTCCATCAACGAGGTGCAACAATTGGTCGGAAAATCAATTGCATTGAGTAGGTTCATCTCAAGGTCGGCCGAGAAAAATCTACCTTTTTCAAGGTATTGAGAAAGAGCAGCCACTTCGAGTGGACAAAGGAGTGCGAGGAAGCCTTCGAGAAGCTGAAAGAATACCTACTCGCTCCTCCTCTATTGTCAAAACCCGTGGACGGAGAGGTACTCTATCTGTACTTAGCAGCAACTGGGGAAGCTATCAGCTCGGTTTTGGTACGAATCCAAGGGAACGACCACTTGCCCATCTACTACTTGAGCAAAGTACTTGCCGGGGCTGAAACGCGGTATATGGATATCGAGAGGCTTTCCTTGCCCTCGTCTATACGGCAAGGAGGCTAAAACCCTACTTTGGGGCTCACAAGGTTGTTGTTTTGACAAAGCAACCTCTCAAGCAAGTCCTCGGAAAGCCCGAGAATTCGGGAAGAATGGCAAGATGGGCGATCGAGCTAAGTGAGTACGACATCGACTATCAAGCACCCGTAGCCAAGAAAGCACAAGTCATAGCCGACTTCCTCGTGGAGTATCCCTCAAAAGGAACTTCAGAGGAAAACTCTTCAGCAACAAAGAGTGCTATGATGATGGTCGAAGAGCAGCCCCATCAAAACAACCCGATGCAAGCTCTAGAGGATGCTTTAAAAGAGCTTAAGGCAATGTCCCAAACCAAAAGGAAGAGGCATGAAGTGTTCCTGACAGAGAAAAACCGACGAGCCAAAGGGTGCGGAGACCGTCTCTCCAAGACCCAAAGAGCTAGTCGACCACGGAGACGTCTGGATTCTTCATGTCGATGGATCCTCATCAGGAAAAAATGGCGGGATAGGAATATACTTCAAAAGTCCCGGGGGGCTGAACTAGAGTACGCCGTTATCTTAGTTTCCGGTCTCCAACAAGGAAGCAGAATATGAGGCCATCCTCATCGCTCTACGTATGGCAAATCATTGGAAGTGAAGAAGCTACATCTCTTCCCGCAGTCTCAACTCCGAGAAGAAAATCTCGGGGGAAATTCAGAAACCAAGAAAGACTCACTCGCTGAGTCCAAGAGCGCATCTCCTGAGAAGACATTCAAAAGTTCGAAAGTGTGAGATTGAAAAGTTTCCAAGAGATCTCAATCAAAGCGGCAGAGCCCTATCAAATATGCTTCATGCTTAAGGAGGAGTTGATACCCGGAATGTGATACTCATGAGGATCAC
>CM051455.1:99410936-99492401 GCA_028274465.1 Plantago ovata | reverse complement strand
ATTACCCTTCAACAGGTTAGAATTTTTTGTCTATGATTATTATTACATGAATTTTAAGTGGTGGTGGTCCTGTGCAGCAGGTTGAGAGTTGAGATATTAGTATTAGAATAGGATTTTCAAAGGTTGAGCTAATGAGACTGGATGAGGATCGTGGAAATTTTGGATTTGTTTTTGTGTAATTTGAAAATTTTTGGTAAAGGTTCGTGTGTAATTTGAAAAAATAAAGATTAACTAACGGAAAATTTAACACGTTAAATGTTTGTGTTTGTGCAAGTTAAAAATTTTGATGAAAGTTTACGGTGTAATTTGGAATAAACTAAAGTTTCAGTACATTTTGAAAAATATAAAAAGGTTACGGTGCAAAATAAAAATTTTGCTTCTTATTGTTGTTTCTTTCTGACCGAGCGATAAACACATACGATGGATCCATGGCTTCTATTTTTCTCTCTCTCTTCTCTCTCTTTGGATCTGCAATTACCACAATATATACCATCTAAATCATTTTCTTTTGTCTTCAAATTAATTTTCCAAATTGATCAGACAGTATTGTGAAAATTTCGTTTGGATTGGCAGCGTCACATGGATCAAAGTACCTCAGGAGGCTACAGAGGCAGAGGATGTGGTGGTTTCGGTTGATTTCCCAAGAAAAGTAACGTATATATGGGCTTCCGTGAACGATTTGCACACTTGAGGAAGGATATTGGGATTAAGGTGAATTTGGTGTCTCTGTTATGCTGAAGAATCCCAAGGAATTTATATCCCAAGGAATTTATGTATAGCCGCCAAATGTATATTAGGATATTGGGCTTTGACTAATGATGTGTAGTGGTAATTAATAGTAGTAAAGGTTTTGCTTTTGGCTCCTGATTCTTGGCCCTCTTGGTCTTGGCTTCGCGTAGTACCCTTGTTCCGTTAATGGGCTAGCTAGCAATCTGAATTGGCTCTTCTCTTGGCCCAAGATTCGTTGGCCCATTTTGTTTTGGCCCATTTGATTCGGCCCATCAGATTCTCACCAAACTCTAACCCTAGCTAGCTATCCTCCCACCTTCTCTCACTCCCTCATTCACACCACACACCAAAGAAAGAAGAAAATCAGATCTCTCTCTCTCCCCTTCACTCTCTCGCCGCCAACCACCGACCACCATCCGCCGCCGCCGACTGCCGCTGCCGCCGCTCCGTCCGATTTCTTTTTTTCCGGTAAGCATCGCACGGCTCAGCTCCGTTTTGATTGATTTTTGGATCTCTTTGTGACTCTTTGTACCGTTGATTCACAGTGGTGCTCCGCCGTCTGCCGGTCTCGTTCCGTCACCGGTCTTGTTCCGCCGCAGCCGATTCGATCTCTCTGATCCTATTCGGCCACCTCCGTTTCGATTCCGTTCGAGCGCCGTCGCCTCCGTTCCGATCCCGCCCGTTTCAGATCCGTTCGTCCATTGCTCCGATCCGATCCCGTTCTCTTCGTTCGGTCCCACCGAGGTAGTATTCTATTTCCTTTTTCGTGTTCTTCTTTCCCTTGCTATTCCCGTTTTACCCCTGCTTCATTTGACCTCGTATATGAACTGAGAACAGGGACCTAGGATAGTTGTTGTTTGACCTCGTATGTTGACCGTGTTGGATTTGTTTGACTTCGAAAAACTGACTAGACCTTAGTGTAATAATCTGAACCTTGAGGACTTGTTTGAGTATTGTGGAATTTGAAAGGACCTTTTTGCAAATTGTCTTTGACCTTGTTGACTGAGGACTAGTTTGAAAGACTTGTTTATTTTTTAGGACTGTTGTGCAAGTGTAAGGGACTGTTGGACTTGACTATACTTTCTGAAAATTAAAAGGACTTTTCTACAATTACTGTGCGAGGGTAGTTTGGTAATTTTACTAAGCTGGACTAAACTGTTAAAACAAGTTTTTCCCTGAGGACTGTTCTGGAGTTTGTTGAAAGTGTAGTACTGTTTTGCAATTTACCTCTGAGGGTATTTTAGTAAATTCCAGAGAGTAAAAGAGTGTTTTCTGAAAACTACCCAACTTAAATAGTTTCTGTCTAGTTGCTGTGTAACTGTGTGACTTGCTAGCTTAGTTGGATAGGTATCATTTGACTAACCTAGAGGTCTCGAGTTCGAACCCTACCTTAGCCCTTCTGCTACCTTTCTTTATTTTGTCTTTCGATTCGACTCTAGATGGTAACACTGGGTTATGTTTAGGTTCTCTGTTGTTCGTTGCGCCGTCATTCAAGTCTTGATTCCGTGATCTAGTGCTTAACTCTCTAAGGTGAGTGTTCACCCCAAAACTTATCTATTTGCGAAAAACTTGAAGGCTCTGTGATAATCTGTATCTATTAATATATGTTCTGTTTTACCGTATGCTTCCGCGTAAAAGTATCTAAGTCCTAAGTATGACTTTTCATTTATCTTTGTTTGTTTCTAATCTGTTATGGACTAATTCTTCTGCAGGAACATTTCTCGATGTCTCGAGAACTGTTATCGTTGTCTGTTTGCTCTGTTCTCTGTATCTGTATCTGTTCTGTCTGTTTCTGTGTGACCGGTCGATTAGGTCGTAATTAGGTAGACTTGGGTAGTGAGGAATATCTGGTTTATTTGGTTATTGCCTAGTCTAATCCCTTTTAGGCGCGAGGCAGAAGTCGCTGAGGTCTATTAGGGTCGTAGGTTCTGTTTCCCCAAAGTACACGGGGGTTTCTGTTTCTGTCCGGAGGTTTTAACCCTCTGGAGGGAGCTTTAAGGGCAATGTAACGATATCGGATTTTAAAATAAAATATTTCTTTATCGAAAAAGGAAAGAGTTGAAATAATCCAAAGGACAACGGTCCACAATAAATGCAATAACAGAATTTGGCACCAATGCGCAAACAGACTCAAAATATCCAACGGTAACTATAACAATTTCAAAAGAATGTAACGGAAAGTGAAGAATATAAATAGTTTTCCTCCTTATAAAAAAAACAAATAAATCCCAACGAAAGCCCCACTTCCCACTCTCAGTCGCTGGACGTCTAGACTTGGTCTCCTTCAGCAGAATCTAGAAGGAAGGGATTTTGAAAACAGAAAGAGTGTGAGATAAAGGATCTCAGTGAGGTTCTATTTTAAAAAGACATAACAGTAAACAGTTTTGAAAACAAAAGCATTGCAGCAAGTAAGACAGTAACAGAAGCAGATAACAGAACAGAGACACAGACAGAAACAGATAAGTGAAGTCCGTTGGTGCAGCCCGCCATGTTACTCCTACTCCCAGAATGCCCTTGTAACTCCCTCCAGAGGGTTAACAACTCTGGACAGATCAGAGCCCCGTGTACTTTGGGGAAACAGAACCTACGACCCTAATAGACCTCAGCGACTTCTGCCTCGCGTCTAAAAGGGAATAGGCTAGGAAATAATCAAATAAACTCGATATTCCACACTACCCAAGTCTACCTAATTATAACCTAATCGACCGGTCATACAGAAACAGACAGAACAGACAACAGATAAGAACAAACAATAACACAACGGAGCTCGAGAAATCGAGAACAATCCTGCAGAAGAATCAGTACCAAACAGAATACCCACAAACAGTATAAGTAGAATAGTCATACATAGAACAGATTTACTTTTAGAGCAGTAGCATACAGAATATAATCAACATATGGGTATAAACATGCATAGCACATAGCCTTCCAGGTTTTAAAATCAAGCAAACTTTGGGGCGAACACTCACCTTAAACTTGCAAGCAAAGATCCTCAAAAGCACAGCGAGTTAAGAGCTATCGGTCGGAGAACCTAAACAGGAAGTATCTAGTTACGAACTAGAAGTCGAACCAAAACTAAACGAATGAAAATAAAAATGTCGGTAAAGAAGTGTCAGAGGAGGGGCTCGAACTCGGGACCTCTAAGTTAGTCACACAACCCTTAACTAACTAAGCTAGAAGTCAATTGGATAAGAAGATCAAAGACAGAAATTACTTATGTACTGTTTTCGGAAAATACCCTTTAACTCAATTCTGAAATTACCAAAACACCATCAGTAGTAAAATTACCATTTTGCCCTTCGTAAAACAAATGCAGAAAACTTCTTTAAGTTTAAGAAATTACTCAACAAACTCACAAGTTTCCGAATCAACAAAACAGTTCACAAAAAACTCCAACTATCTCCAAAACAGTCGAGGTCAAGAGAAAAGACCAATTTACACTCAAACAGAAATTACAGAAAAGTCCTTTTTAATTTTCAGAAAGTACAAATGAACCCAACAAGTTTCTAAACATACTTAGCAGTCCACAAGTTCTCAAATCATTACCCAAACGTCCAAGTCAGTCTTTAGAATTCAAACAGTCCAGAATTAGGTCAACAATTCGAATGGTCAAGGTCAAACGGTCAACACATTAACAAAGTCAGAATCCAAACGTTCTCGTAAGGTCAAACCAGTTAAGTCAAAGTCTAGAATAACAACATTAATCGATCTAGTTCCATCTTAAGTTCGAGTTTAAAGTTCAGTTCGAGGCCAGAAACGTAACAGGGGTAAAAAGGGCATAAAAGGAAAGAAAAAGAAAGACTAGTATCGATCCCTTACCTTGAACGGAGCTGGAAATGCAACTGCGAATTTTACAAAGATAAGAACGTCAAAACAAGTTCGAACTACGAATCTTAAACCAAAACTCGAGCAGACATGGAGCAATTTACCGAAACGGAAGAAAAGACGAGCAAAAGAAACGGCGCCGGGGCGGTCAGAACGGAGCAGACAAGGCCGGAGCAGATCTGGACGGAGACAAATCGGAGCAGAACGGCGAGCGGAACCGAGCACGAGACTAGGACGGCGGCGCGAACGGAACAGAGGCAGCGCGGCTCGGGCTGAGCGAATCGAGACCGGCGGCGGCGGATTCGCGATCTGGCCGGAGCGAAACAAAGCTCCGGTTTTGGTGATGATGGCTGCTCGGTGGTCTGCGGTGATGATGATGATGGTGAGGAGTTGATGATGAAGATGGAGCTTGATGTTGATGGTGGCGGATGAGATGAGAGAATGGCAGCACTTTGGTTAATTTTCTTTCTTTCTTTTCTCTGATAGTGGTGGCGTAAAAGGGAATGAATGAGGGAGAAGGGAGGCAAAAGATGGGGGTTTAGGGTTTGAGTGAAAATGGGCTAGCAGATGGGCTGACCGAGATTGGGCCTTAAGACCACTCGAATATGGGCCAAGGGAAGCTTCAAATCTGATTAGCTAGCTAACTACATGATTCGTAACCTCGATCCATTAACCAATCGCATAGGCTTTCGGATTCGATAGCGCGGGAGGAATTTATTTAAATTACCAAATAAAATAATTTACTTAGGTAATTAATTAATAAAATAAATAATTTTAAAATCAAGTAAATTAAATAAATAAAAAGAATAAAGTAAAACAAAATAAATAAATAAAAACGGGATGTTACACTCCACCACCCTTACAAGAAGTTTCGTCCTCGAAACTTAACTAGCGTGAGGCTAACGAACTTGGAACGGAGAATCGAAAGTCTTCAACTTGAAATGCCGGACGAGACGAACAAACTCGCATGCCAAAAGTTTTAAAACTCGAAACTAGCCTAAAGGAAATGAAACTTAGTTCTTCGACCAAACGATCACAACTAAAAGTCTTCAATAAGCAGTCGACAACTTAGACTTCAAGTGTATCTAACCTAGTAAATGAAAAGTAGCAGAGTAGTAAACCATAATCTTAGAAGAACTTAATGAAGCGTACCTTTTGCTACATTTCCCAAGGGAGCCTCACGTCCAACCATGCTATAGACTCTTGGCTTGACCTTCACACTACTTCCTTGATTCCTTGAAGCGGTGCCTCCAGTTCTTCCTTCTTCCATCAGGGAGTTGCGTCGCGGACAAACATTGATCTTATGCTCCTTGCTTCCACATGCCAGACATACACCTTGCTTCCTCCAACAGTTCTTCTCCTCATGAGTTGTGCCTCCGCAGAAATTGCAATTTCTTCGAGATGGTTGTTCAGCACTTTCAGCCACATGACGAGATCGACTTTTCTGCTCGGTACGAGAATACTTGGATGGAGAATGACGATCTTTGCTACTTCTGTGATCAGAACTCCTCTTTCGAGACCGCCGGGGTTCATAGTTCTCGAGTTCTCCCAGACCACTCTCTACCTCAGCAGCTAACTCCACTGCTTTAATGTAGGTGGGCATGTCAGTCCCGAACAGGCTGTAACGGATCTCTGAGTTCAGACCCTTCACAAAATGGCGCACCTTCTCCCTGTCGTCGTTTTGAAAGTGCGGCACGTACTTCAGCAGTCGAGTGAACTCGGAGTCATATTCGGCGACATTCATATTTCCTTGCACTAAGTCTTGGAACTCATCTCTCATGTTCTCGCGAACTAGGCGAGGCACGAACTTATCCATGAACTCCTTCTCGAAGTTCTCCCAAGTGCGGGCAACTGCTGCTTGTCTCCACCTTGCATCTACGGTCCTCCACCAATTTCTTGCTGCTCCTTCAAACTGGAAAGCCGCGAGCTCAATCCTCCTTTCATCAGGGTAGTGCAAGATCGAGAACAGATTCTCTATGCTCTCCAGCCAAAGCTCAGCTTTGCGGGCATTGGGTGCCCCATCGAACCTGTCGGGATGGAAACGAGTGAAATGTGCAGCAGCTTGATCGATCGTTTGAGTCGGTGGCGGTGGCGGCGGAGCTGGCTGAACAGGTGGTGCCCTAACGTGGCGAATGCTCTCACTGAAGTTGCCCAAAGCTGCAATGATCCGCTCCACTTGGTCCTGATTGTCAGCATTGTTGTTGTTGCCATTGTTGTTGTTGTTGTCGTTGTCATTGGTGTTGCCATTTCCATTGCCGTTGCGGGTCTTGTTCCTTGGAGCCATCCTATCGCAATTAGTCTAAGGTCAGTAACGTAATTAACCATCTTGAGTGAGTCTATCTTTAGGCGTAAACGTAATCTAAGGCACTATCTTAAGTCAACCTAGCGAACGAGCAAGAGACGCGTAAAAGATAACCAAAATTACTAAGGTCTAATTCTAACTAGGGGGTCAAAAGGAAGAAAGCAACTAATCACGTAAATCCTCGAGTGTGTCTAACCTAGCATGCAAGGCAGACATAAATTTAAGAAGCTATGATAAAGCATAAGTAGCAAATTCATATGTTGTAGAAAAGATTTCATGAAAATAAAGCATGCAATAAAAGCGTTCTATCATAAAGTGATCAGTCATTTGACCTCGGTTAACACGAATCACTTAAACAGTCGGCCGCCTGCCAGTGATTTATGCCGACTTCGGTTAAGCAATAGATTACTGTATGACAGAACCAAGCAAGATCATATACCAACCATATTAGGTAACACTATTGCAAAATTAAGTGTCTAAAGCATGCAATCAATAACATCCTACTAAATACCCATACTTTCAGCAAAATACTCATGCATTTAAAAATAAACCACCAAATAGCCGTAAAGAAAACTAACAGAAACGACAATCGTAAGCCTGTTATGGAGGTTTAACAGACTCAGCAGCAAGACAGTTTTGGAAAACAGAACAGTAGGATAAACATCGTACAAACAAGCGATTCAGAGTTAGTGCGGAAGATTAAACAGTGTAAGAGAATGAACAATAACCACTCGACCTATATCCAGCGACTCGGACCCTCACACACACCCCATAGGTCAGAAGATCCTATCCTAGCAAGCTTGAGTTTGAACTCAAGCTCTGATACAAACTGTAACGATATCGGATTTTAAAATAAAATATTTCTTTATCGAAAAAGGAAAGAGTTGAAATAATCCAAAGGACAACGGTCCACAATAAATGCAATAACAGAATTTGGCGCCAATGCGCAAACAGACTCAAAATATCCAACGGTAACTATAACAATTTCAAAAGAATGTAACGGAAAGTGAAGAATATAAATAGTTTTCCTCTTTATAAAAAAAACAAATAAATCCCAACGAAAGCCCCACTTCCCACTCTCAGTCGCTGGACGTCTAGACTTGGTCTCCTTCAGCAGAATCTAGAAGGAAGGGATTTTGAAAACAGAAAGAGTGTGAGATAAAGGATCTCTGTGAGGTTCTATTTTAAAAAGACATAACAGTAAACAGTTTTGAAAACAAAAGCATTGCAGCAAGTAAGACAGTAACAGAAGCAGATAACAGAACAGAGAGACAGACAGAAACAGATAAGTGAAGTCCGTTGGTGCAGCCCGCCATGTTACTCCTACTCCCAGAATGCCCTTGTAACTCTCTCCAGAGGGTTAACAACTCTGGACAGATCAGAGCCCCGTGTACTTTGGGGAAACAAAACCTACGACCCTAATAGACCTCAGCGACTTCTGCCTCGCGTCTAAAAGGGAATAGACTAGGAAATAATCAAATAAACTCGATAGTCCACACTACCTAAGTCTACCTAATTATAACCTAATCGACCGGTCATACAGAAACAGACAGAACAGACAACAGATAAGAACAAACAATAACACAACGGAGCTCGAGAAATCGAGAACAATCCTGCAGAAGAATCAGTACCAAACAGAATACCCACAAACAGTATAAGTAGAATAGTCATACATAGAACAGATTTACTTTTAGAGCAGTAGCATACAGAATATAATCAACATATGGGTATAAACATGCATAGCACATAGCCTTCCAGGTTTTAAAATCAAGCAAACTTTGGGGCGAACACTCACCTTAAACTTGCAAGCAAAGATCCTCAAAAGCACAGCGAGTTAAGAGCTATCGGTCGGAGAACCTAAACAGGAAGTATCTAGTTACGAACTAGAAGTCGAACCAAAACTAAACGAATGAAAATAAAATGTCGGTAAAGAAGTGGCAGAGGAGGGGCTCGAACTCGGGACCTCTAAGTTAGTCACACAACCCTTAACGAACTAAGCTAGAAGTCAATTGGATAAAAAGATCAAAGACAGAAATTACTTATGCACTGTTTTCGGAAAACACCCTTTAACTCAATTCTGAAATTACCAAAACACCATCAGTAGTAAAATTACCATTTTGCCCTTCGTAAAACAAATGCAGAAAACTTCTTTAAGTTTAATAAATTACTCAACAAACTCACAAGTTTCCGAATCAACAAAACAGTTCACTAAAAACTCCAACTATCTCCAAAACAGTCGAGGTTAAGAGAAAAGACCAATTTACACTCAAACAGAAATTACAGAAAAGTCCTTTTTAATTTTCAGAAAGTACAAACGAACCCAACAAGTTTCTAAACATACTTAGCAGTCCACAAGTTCTCAAATCATTACCCAAACGTCCAAGTCAGTCTTTAGAATTCAAACAGTCCAGAATTAGGTAAACAATTCGAATGGTCAAGGTCAAACGGTCAACACATTAACAAAGTCAGAATCCAAACGTTCTTGTAAGGTCAAACCAGTTAAGTCAAAGTCCAGAATAACAACATTAATCGATCTAGTTCCATCTTAAGTTCGAGTTTAAAGTTCAGTTCGAGGCCAGAAACGTAACAGGGGTAAAAAGGGCATAAAAGGAAAGAAAAAGAAAGACTAGTATCGATCCCTTACCTTGAACGGAGCTGGAAATGCAACTGCGAATTTTACAAAGATAAGAACGTCAAAACAAGTTCGAACTACGAATCTTAAACCAAAACTCGAGCAGACATGGAGCAATTTACCGAAACGGAGGAAAAGACGAGCAAAAGAAACGGCGCTGGGGCGGTCAGGACGTAGACAAATCGGAGCAGAACGGCGAGCGAAACCGAGCACGAGACTAGGACGGCGACGCGAACGGAACAGAGGCGGCGCGGCTCGGGCAGAGCGAATCGAGACCGACGGCGGCAGGAGGGACGGCAGCGGTCGCGGCGGATTCGCGATCTGGCCGGAGCGAAACAAAGCTCCGGTTTTGGTGATGATGGCGGCTCGGTGGTCTGCGGTGATGATGATGATGGTGAGGAGTTGATGATGAAGATGGAGCTTGATGTTGATGGTGGCGGATGAGATGAGAGAATGGCAACACTTTGGTTAATTTTCTTTCTTTCTTTTCTCTGATAGTGGTGGAGTAAAAGGGAATGAATGATGGAGAAGGGAGGCAAAAGATGGGAGTTTAGGGTTTGAGTGAAAATGGGCTAGCAGATGGGCTGACCTAGATTGGGCCTTAAGACCACTCGAAAATGGGCCAAGGGAAGCTTCAAATCTGATTAGCTAGCTAACTACATGATTCGTAACCTCGATCCATTAACCAATCGCATAGGCTTTCAGATTCGATAGCGCGGGAGGAATTTATTTAAATTACCAAATAAAATAATTTACTTAGGTAATTAATTAATAAAATAAATAATTTTAAAATCAAGTAAATTAAATAAATAAAAAGAATAAAGTAAAACAAAATAAATAAATAAAAAAACGGGATGTTACAGGCAATCTGGGAGTAGGAGTAACAAGGCGGGTTGCACCAATGGACTTCGTCTTATCTGTTTATGTCTTTCTGTTCTGTTATCTGTTTTGTTTGCTATCTTAATTGCTGCAAATGATTTTGTTTTCAAAATTGTTTACTTTTCTATTTGTTAACGTAGAACCTCACTGAGATCCTTTATCTCACGCTCTCTTTGTTTTCTAAACTTCCTTCCTTCCAGATACTACTGAGGACGCACGCGAGTAGGATGTCAGCGACTGAGTGAAGGGTATGGGGTGTCCGTTGGGATTTCGTTTTAAAATAAGAAGATGAAACTCTTTACATTTCTTCACTAGTCGTTATTCCCCTTTGAATTTTAAAGTTAGCGTTGGGTTTTTACTAGTTTCTGTTAGCGCTGTGGCGCAAAAGATTGTTATGGCATTTATTGCCGACCGTTGAATTTGAATTATTTCGAATATTTTATTTTCGAGAAAATTATTTGTTTTTAAAAACCGACACCGTTACAGTTGGTATCAGAGCTTGAGTTCAAACTCAAGCTTGCTAGGACAGGATCTTCTGGCCTATGGGGTGTGTGTGAGGGTCCGAGTCGCTGGATATAGGATGAGTTGTTTTGTTCTGTCTCTTGTATAGATTAGTCTTCCGCACTAACTCTGAACCGTTTTGTTTGAACGTTAACTGTCCGACTGTTCTTGTTTTCCGAAACTGTCTTGTTATTGATTCTGCTTAGCTTCCACTAAGTTATTCATATGCTTGCCATTACCTTTGTTCATTTTGTTTAAGACTATTGGTTGTTTCCTTTAAATGCATGAGGATTTGTTAAAAAGTAGGTTTATTTACCATAATGTTATTAATTGCATGCCTTACACTTCCATTTATGCAATAGTTGACCTTAAGTTTATGCCTTAGTTCTCGTTACGCCTTAGGATAGTCTCACTCAAAGACGATTAACGACGTTACTTACCTTAGACTAATTGCGATAGGATGGCTCCAAGGATCAACACTCGCAACGGCAACAACAACACCAACAACGGCAACAACAACACCAACAGCGGCAGCCCCAGCAGTGATAACAATAACAACAATGATGGCACTTCGGACCAAGTTCATTGGATCATTGCCGCCTTGGGAAACTTTAGCGAGACTATGCGCCGTTTTGGGCCACCGCCCGCTCAGCCTGTTGCACCGCCACCGCCACCGATGCAAACGATCGATCAAGCTGCTGAACGATTCACCCGTTTCCATCCCGACAGTTTCGATGGAGCGCCTGATGCCCGCAAGGCTGAGCTCTGGCTAGAAAGCATGGAGGACTTGTTCTCGATTCTGCACTACCCGGACGAGAGAAAGATCGAACTTGCAGCATTCCAGTTCGTGGGAGCAGCTAGAAACTGGTGGAGGTCCGTGGACGCTAGATGGAGACAAGAGCAAGTTGGTCGTACCTAGGAGAACTTCAAGGAGTTTATGGACAAGTTCGTACCCCGTTTGGTTCGTGAGAACATGAGGGACGAATTCCAAAACCTGGTGCAAGGAAGGATGACCTTCGCTAACTATGACTCAGAGTTCACTCGGCTGTTGAAGTATGTGCCACACTTTCTGAATGATGAGAGGGAGAAGGTACGTCACTTTGTGAAGGGTTTGAAGTCGGAAATCCGATACAGCCTGTTTGGGATCGAGTTGTCAACCTACGCGAAAGTCGTGGAAATAGCTAGTGAAGTGGAGAGTGGTTTAGGAGAACTTGAGAGCTATGAACCCCGACGATCTCGGAAGAGGAGTTCTTATCACAGAAGTAGCAAGGATCGTCATTCTCCATCCAAGTATTCTTGAACCGAGCAGAAAAGTCGATCTCGTCATGTGGCTGAAAATACTGAACAACCATCTCGAAGAAATTGCAATTTCTACGGAGGCACAGCTCATGAGGAGAAGAACTGTTGGAGGAGCAAGGTGTATGCTTGGCATGTGGAAGCAAGGAGCATAAGATCAATGTTTGTCCGCGACGCAACTCCTTGGTTGAAGGAAGATTTGGACACACCGCTTCTAAGAGTCAGGAAAGTAGTGCGAAGGCCAAGCCAAGAGTCTACAGTATGATCAGACATGAGACTCCCTCAACAAGTGTGGCAAAAGGTACGCCCACGTGGACAAACCTCTTCTAAGTTTTTTTTTTTTTTTTCCTGTTATCGTGCTGCCTTACTTTCGCTAGGATAGATTCACTTGAGGTTTATTTATCGACTATTTGTTGAGGACTAATAGTTGGATGATCTGGTTGAAGAGGCAAACTTTAACTTCCTTAGGTTAGTTACGAACTCTATTAACCTGACTTGTGAACGTGTTCGTTTGACCCGGCGTTAGAAGTTTGAAGACTTTCGTTTCTCCGTCCCACGTTCGTTAGTTTTACGCTAGTTAAGTTTCGAGGACGAAACTTCTTTTAAGGGGGGAAGAGTGTAACACCCCGTTTTTTTATTTTATTATTTAATTAATTTATTTAATTATTTAATTATCAGAGTAAATTATTTTATTCGGTAATTATTTAATTTACTTTCCGCGTAAACGAATTTGACTTTAGTGGGTTCGCGTAGTACCCTTGTTCCGTTAATGGGCTAACTAGCAATCTGAATTGGCTCTTCTCTTGGCCCAAGATTCGTTGGCCCATTTTGCTTTGGCCCATTTGGTTCGGCCCATCAGGTTGTCACCAAACCCTAACCCTAGCTAGCTATCTTCCCACCTTCCCTCACTTCCTCATTCACACCACACACCAAAGAAAGAAGAAAATCAGATCTCTCTCTCTCCCCTTCACTCTCTCGACGCCAACCACCGACCACCATCCGCCGCCGCCGACTGCCGCTGCCGCCGCTCCGTCCGATTTCTTCTTTTTCGGTAAGCATCGCACGGCTCTACTCCATTTTGATTGATTTTTGGATCTCGTTCGGATCTCTTTGTGACTCTTTGTACCGTTGATTCACAGTGGTGCTCCGCCGTCTGCCGGTCCCGTTCTGCCGCCGGTCCAGTTCCGCCGCCGCCGATTCGATCTCTCTGATCCGATTCGGCCGCCTCCGTTTCAATTCCGTTCGAGCGCCGCCGCCTCCATTCCGATCCCGCCCGTTTCAGATCTGTCCGCCCGTGCTTCGATTCCATTCGCCGCCCGTTTCAGATCCGTTCGTCCGTTGCTCCGATCCGATCCCGTTCTCTCTGTTCGGTCCCACCGAGGTAGTATTCAGTTTCCTTTTCTGTGTTCTTCTTTCCCCTGCTGCCTTTGACCTCATATATGAACTGAGAACCGGGACCTAGGATAGTTGTTGTTTGACCACGTATGTTGACCGTGTTGGATTTGTTTGACTTCGAAAAACTGACTGTACCTTAGTGTAATAATCTGAACCTTGAGGACTTGTTTGAGTATTGTGGAATTTGAAAGGACCTTTTGCAAATTGTCTTTGACCTTGTTGACTGAGGACTAGTTTGAAAGACTTGTTTATTTTTGAGGACTGTTGTGCAAGTGTAAGGGACTGTTGGACATGACTGTACTTTCTGAAAATTAAAAGGACTTTTCTGCAATTACTGTGCGAGGGTAGTTTGGTAATTTTACTAAGCTGGACTAAACTGTTAAAACAAGTTTTTCCTGAGGAATGTTCTGGAGTTTGTTGAAAGTGTAGTATTGTTTTGCAATTTACCTCTGAGGGTATTTTAGTAATTTCCAAAGAGTAAAAGAGTGTTTTCTGAAAACTACCCAACTTAAATAGTTTATGTCTTGTTGTTGTGTAACTGTTTGACTTGCTAGCTTAGTTGGTTAGGTATCCTTTGACTAACCTAGAGGTCTCGAGTTCGAACCCTACCTTAGCCCTTCTGCTACCTTTCTTTATTTTGTCTTTCGATTCGACTCTAGATGGTAACACTGGGTTATGTTTAGGTTCTCTGTTGTTCGCTGCGCCGTCATTCAAGTCTTGATTCCGTGATCTAGTGCTTAACTCTCTAAGGTGAGTGTTCACCCCAAAACTTATCTATTTGCGAAAAACTTGAAGGCTCTGTGATAATCTGTATCTATTAATATATGTTCTGTTTTACCGTATGCTTCCGCGTAAAAGTATCTAAGTCCTAAGTATGACTTTTCATTTATCTTTGTTTGTTACTACTCTGTTATGGACTAATTCTTCTGCAGGAACATTTCTCGATGTCTCGAGAACTGTTATCGTTGTCTGTTTGCTCTGTTCTCTGTATCTGTATCTGTTCTGTCTGTTTCTGTGTGACCGGTCGATTAGGTCGTAATTAGGTAGACTTGGGTAGTGAGGAATATCTGGTTTATTTGGTTATTGCCTAGTCTAATCCCTTTTAGGCGCGAGGCAGAAGTCGCTGAGGTCTATTAGGGTCGTAGGTTCTGTTTCCCCAAAGTACACGGGGGTTTCTGTTTCTGTCCGGAGTTGTTAACCCTCTGGAGGGAGCTATAAGGGCAATCTGGGAGTAGGAGTAACAAGGCGGGCTGCACCAACGGACTTCGTCTTATCTGTTTCTCTCTCTCTCTCTTCTGTTATCTGTTATGTTTGCTATCTTACTTGCTGCAAATGATTTTGTTTTCAAAATTGTTTACTTTTCTATTTGTTAACTTAGAACCTCACTGAGATCCTTTATCTCACGCTCTCTTTGTTTTCAAAAATTCCTTCCTTCCAGATACTAATGAGGACGCACGCGAGTAGGATGCCAGCGACTGAGTGAAGGGTCTGGGGTGTCCGTTGGGATTTTGTTTTAAAATAAGAAGATGAAACTCTTTACATTTCTTCACTGATCGTTATTCCCCTTTGAATTTTAAAGTTAGCGTTGGGTTTTTACTAGATTCTGTTAGCGCTGTGGCGCCAAAGATTGTTATGGCATTTATAGCCAACCGTTGAATTTGAATTATTTCGAATATTTTATTTTCAAGAAAATTATTTGTTTTTAAAAACCGATACCGTTACACTTTCACTTGTTATGTTTTGGAGGACTAATTTGGTGGCTATATGTTTTCACTTGACTTGACTTGGAAGCTATTGGAGACTTGTCACTTGACTTGACTTGGAAGCTATTGGAGACTTGTTTACTGTGAACTAGGTTCATGTTGTTTGTAATATTTAGTACTCGTAGTAAGTTATTTCTGAGATTGTGGATTAATTTTTAAGATTATGAGAATTATTCTGATAATATTATTAAGATCATCGGACTTATTTCTAAAATCATGGCAATATAGTTGAGATCATGAGACTTATTATTGAGATCATGTACAATATTAATGTTACACATAGTACTGTAAACTTCATGTTTGTAGTAGTACCAGTGTAGCACATACTAGTAGTAGTTACACGTAGTACTGTAGTAGTAATAGTAGGATGAGTAGTAATAGCTAGTAGACTAGTAGTAGTAGTAGTAGTTTGTTGATACCATAGTAGTATCATATTACTTATTCCTGAGATTCTGTGTAATATTATTGAGATCATGGGGCATATTTCTGAGATCATGAGACATATAAAAGAGATCATGGGTAATATTATTGAGATCATGTGACATATGACAGAGTTCATGGGTAATATTATTGAGAGCATATGACATATGTCAGAAATCATAGGTAATATTATTGAGTTCATGGAACATATTCATGAGTTCATGGGACATATGCTAGGAATCATGAGCAAAATTTCTTGAGATCATGAGACATATGTCATAGATCATGGACAATATTGTTGAGATGATGGGACATATTCATGAAATCATGTGACTTATTGTTGAGATCATTGTCAATATTGTATAGAGATCATGAGACTTATATACATAAAAAAAAAGTATATTACATTTTTAAAATTGTTCAAAACATATCACAAGCTAATCAGAAGAAGTATTTGTCTAGAGTTGCCACAAACAAGGTGGTTTTCTTCGTTTTTCCTCTAAAATTTGGTCTTGGGCCTAGGATAGAAGTTGATGCAGTAGCATTCGTATTACTTATCAAAAGTTACTGTCAGTCCTTTTTAAGCATCTCACGAATGTAAAAATCTCCACCAATAGTACTAGTAGCTACATATCAAAATGTGATGATAAGTGAACATGGTCCTTTTTCGTGAGGTGTGAGGAGTAAGTATAGTGAAAGGTAGGTTTTTACTATCATATAGGAAAATCTGGTTTATTAGCAATAAATCAGTTCGGTCGGGGCTGCCCGGTCAGTTGGTCACACTATATATAGTCCATCACCCAAACCAGATTATAGAAGAAACACATACAAACACACACTAAAATGCATCTACGTCTTTTTGGAGATTCCAGATCCTCTCGAATAATCTGAAGCTTTTCTCCAGTCCATTCATTCATCTAATTCCGTTTATTCACCAGGTAATTCCACTCCGCTAATATTCTGTGTCACTTTTTCTGTACTAATCGAAATCAATCAATTGATTAATCTTCGTTTTTGCTGAACTAGAGTCGCTATAGGATGTTCGTGCGGCGTCGAGGTAGAACCAATCATGTCATTGAACGGATCTCTATCAAACAGAAACAGGTGGATTGATTTGCAGCGCCAAATGAGAATCGTTTGATCCTGAGGCGATGGCCGTGGAGCCGGTACCGGATCCGGTTGAGAAGAGATGATGCAGACGCAAATTGATCGGAGATAAGGATGCGTCCATGGCCAATGTACCAGTAATTCCGAACTCCTTTGGATTATTATTCCAGGATTTTGCAATTGATTGATTGATTTGAAAAGTTAGTCTGATTCTATTTTTGGGAAGTTATATTCCGTTTGCAAGTTCTCGCGTCAAATGATACGTGTGCTATGAGATTTGATTACATAGAGCTTAGGCTATATTTTGTTTTTTTATGGAGTACTGTTGATGAGCTGGCATTGTTGATTACGGAGACATATGATATGATGTAATTTTTACTTGCTTAATTAGGTGTCGTAATTTTATTTTAGCTTGAGCTTGTTCCTTGCTCATTACTTGTTTTCTAGTAGTATATGTTATAGTTTTAAACCCTTTTGTTAGCTCAAAGTCTCATAATTTGTAACTTAAAGATAGACCGGACTAATATGCAATTTATCATATTTCTTTAATTTTCGCGGATCTACTCAACCCGATTGTGACCCGGTTTTATTGTTTCGGGTTAAAAGAAATTTTCACCCGTTTTCTTAATTTCTTTCTTTCATCCTTCTTTCTCTTTCTTCGTGTTCTCTTTTCTCTCTCTACGGGCGGCGCCGCTGTTGCGTTTTTGCACGGATCACGTGACGATGATTGGCTATGGTGGCCAGATCTGCTGCTGCTCCACTTTGGCCCTTTCTTCTTTCTTTCTCTTCTTTTATTTCTTCTCTACCGGCCAGATCGGGTGACAGACGAGTGATCTGTTCCATTAGGTCTTGTTCATGACGAGATCATTACTGATCACTTTAATGGAGAGATTTTCTAAGGTTTTGAGGTCAACCATGGTAGATCAGGTGCCGTTTGTTGAGGAGGCGGTCCATTCCGTATTTTCCGAATATGGTGGTAGTTCTGTTGGATTTGGGTGAATCCATTGATAATTTGGAAAGAAGGAAGATGATGATGATGGTATGAACTACTAGTAGTATTTGATCGATTCTTTCACTAGCCTCATCCATTTTGGTTCCCTAGAAGTTGCTCTGTCTTATTCGTTGCCTCTTGAAGACTTGTGGGTGTCGACACTCGACATTGTGTGATTGGAGTACCAAAAGTTGCTTTGAAGTTTTTAGTAGTAGTATTTGAGATTGGACAAAATCTTTAGCGTGTAGGAGTATTTAGTTCATGAAAAAGTGATGATGGCTGATGGCTAGTTAGTTCATGGTTGATGCATTTATTTTTAGTTGTAGTACTAGTAATATTTGAGATTGGACAGTTTCTTTTCTTAGGCCTTTACATTACTAGTCTTGCTAGCTTTTAGCGCTAGATTATGTAATCTTTTCGGTTAAGGCGAAGTGTTATCCTTGTAATCTTGTAATCTCGAGCATTATTTATGCTCTTTTTATTTAAATAATAAGATTTAGTTGTTCCATGTTTCTACCAAAATATCCCATGTTTTTTTACATTACTACCAATGTTCCTAAGATTATGTCCTACGTTTCTGTTTTATATGTCTCTCGTTCTTATTTGACATTTAGTATCTCTAATTGTATTTTTTAATCATTCTTTATTTCTTTATGCTCTTGTATTCTTTGTTAGAGATCAAAGACGGAGGAGTAAATAACATAGGGTATTTGTGAAAGAACATAGGATATTTGTGGAAGAACATAGAGTATTTCTCAATAGCTAAAACACAGTAGTAGTAGTAGTAGTAGTAGTAATAGTAGTAGTAGTTCTTGAGAATATATTCAATGTTCATGGAAATGTTATCCAAGATTCTCACAATATATCCCATGTACTTGCACTTTACTGATAATGTTCATGTTCTATGTTTGTTCAAATATTACCCATGTTTATGAAAATGTCACCCATGTTCATGGAAATGTTATCCAAGATTCTCAAAATATATCCCATATACTTGCAATTTATTGATAATGTTCATGTTCTATGTTTGTTCAAATATTACTCATGTTTTTGAAAATGTCACCCATGTTCATTAAAATATTACCCATGTTTCTGATAATATCTCTCATGAACTTGCTTTTATATAAGTATCATGTACTATGTTTTTCCAAATACAACCCATGTTTCTGAGAATATCTCCTATGTTCTCAAAACTAAATCATAGATATATAGGAGATTACTATTTAAAATTGTCAAACGGAGCATATGAAACAACTGAAAGTCGGAAAGTTGTCCAAAACATAACAAATTAATCAGAACAAGCATTTGTGTGGATGTGCCACAAACTCGGTGGTTTCTTCGTTTTCCTCTCAAATTTGGTCTTGGTCCCTTGTTTTTTTTTCCTCCACTTTGTGTTGGTAAAGGTTGGGTCTAGGATAAAAGTTGATGTTGTAGTAGTCGTTGTACTCATCAAAAGTTCATTTCATTCCTTTCAAGCATCCACGAATGTCAAAACGGTGCTTATACCTACATATGCAAGATGTGTTGATCAGTGAACATAGGTGTTTTTTGTGAGAACATTGGGCATATTGTGGAGAACATAGAAAATATAGTTGAGAACATAGACAATATTGCATAGGTCAATATTTATGTGCATAAAATAGAGCATTCATGTGAGATCATGGCATATGTTTGTGAGAACATAAGGAATATTGTTGGCAACATAGAAACTACTGCATTGATTATTTTTTCATGCTTTAAGTGCATAAAACAATGCATATAGGTGAGATCATGGTACATAATGGTCTTGGATCTTTATTTTTTCCTCCCTTGTGTTGGTAGAGGCTGGTTATAGGACAAAAGTTGATGTAGTAGTATTCATATTACTTATCAAATCTTCACCAACGAATACTTATACCTACATATCAAATATATGTTGATCAGTGAACATGGACCTTTCGTGTGAGAACATGGAGCATATTGTGGAGAACATAGAAAATATAGTTGATAACATAGACAATATTGCACAGGTCAATATTTACATGTTTTATGTACATAAGACAGAGCGTTCATGTGAGATCATGGCATATGTTAGTGAGAACATAAGAAATATTGTTGACAACACAGAAACTACTACATTGATTTTTTTTCATGCATCAAGTGCATAAAATAGTGCATATAGGTGAGATCATGGTACATATTGATAAAAACATAGGAAATATCATTAAGAACATATGGACTACTGCATAGATAGATATTTCATATTTTTAATGCATAAAACAGAACATATTGGTGAGAACATGGACAAGATTGTTGAGAACATGAGTTATATTGCTGAGAACATAAAAGCTACTGCATTGATTAATATTTCATTGTTTTAATGCATAAAAAAGTGCATGCAAGTGAGATCATAATACATATTGATAAGAACATATGAAATATTGTTGAGAACGTAGAGAATAATGCATAGGTGGATATTTCATACTTTCAATGCATAAAACAGAGCATACTAGTGAAAACATGGACAATATTGTTGAGAACATGGATTATATTGTTGAAAACATAATGAATATCGCATAGGCCAATTTTTCATGAAATCAGTTAAAAAAACAGAGCATTACACAACAGTGAGCATATTGGTGAAAACATGGTCAATTTTGGTGAGAACATGGACAATATTGATGAGAACATAGAAACTACTGCATTGATTAATATTTCATTGTTTTAATGCATAAAAAAGTGCTTGCAAGTGAGATCATGATACATATTGATAAGAACATATGAAATATTGTTGAGAACATAGAGACTACTACATATGTGAATATTTTCATACTTTTAATGCATAAAACAGAGCATACTGGTGAAAACATGGACAATATTGTTGAGAACATGGATTATATTGCTGAAAACATGGTGAATATCGCAGAGGCCAATTTTTTATGAAATCAGTTAAAAGAAACAGAGCATTAGAAAACAGTGCGCATATTGGTGAGAACATAGACAAGTTTGGTGAGAACATGGGCAATATTGATGAGAACATAGCAAATATTGCAGAACGTAAAATTTTCATGAGATTTACATAAATCTACATCTAGATGCCAAATCTAACATCTATCCACATCAAACTTCGATTCAAACACATATCAACATAAACCTAGATGCAAACAAATACAACGACGTCGATTTAAACACGAGCAACAAGCAAGCTTTATTGAAGTAGCAAAATCATCAAAACAAATCAAGCTAGAAAACCAAAACCACTAGCAACAAGCAAGGAACAAACACAGCTACCGATTATTCCACGAAATAGCAACCAAATAATTCACCTTAATCAAAACTGAATCCATAGACGGTTGAGAAACCTAGCAAAATCAGAATTGTAAGTGAGAAATTGACCTCCGAATCAATGAACGAATGTAGATTGAACAGTGGAAACGGTGAACTAGAGACGATGATGATGGTGACAATTTACGATGATGATGGCGGTCAACGTACTTGATGATGATGAAATAATATTTTTCTCTCTCTAGGATGTGTTTCTCTCTCTAGAAGACGATCTGGAGATTTCGGTTCTGTTTTCTATTGTTTTTTTTTCTTTTAATATAATTAATATAGGATCCGTATTATGACCCGGTTTGTGACCCATTTGCTTGCTTTTGGTTGGGTTGTGGGGTATTTTAGAAACTAGTAGTTGTTTTGGGGTTGTTTTATAATTAATATAAATTGATCTCTATGGTCTCTATCTAGAGATGGTCTCTCATGAGACTCACTCTTTTGTTATAGTTTTAAATTTTAGAGTTATAATTTTAAGCATTATTGTTATTTTTCTTGTATTTGGCTTGTGTCATGTTAAATATTTAATGCCAATATACTATATTTTTCATAATTTTTAATGCCATAAGTTTTTTTTCGATTTATAAGTTATGGTTCTAACTTCTAAGAACCCTTGTTATACTTTTAGCACCTCGTGTTATAGTTTTAAAACCTCGTGTTACAGTTTTAAAATACTTTATTTTCATTAAAACCACAAGTTATGGTTCTAAGAACACTTGTTATGATTTTAGCACCCCGTGTTATGTATTAGAATTCTGTTGTTACAGTTTTAAGGCCACAAGTTATAATTCTAAATTCACTGGTTATACTTTTAAAACCTCATGTTACAGTTTTAATATACTATAATCTTCTTAATCGTTATAATTCTAAGAACGTTTTTTTTTTATGGTTTTAGCACCTCGTGTTATAGTTTTAAGAACAGTAGTTATTGTAGTTTAGTTTATGTATAGCACGATTCTAATTGCTACAGTGTTTAAGGCCACAAGTTGTTGTTCTAAGTTCACATGTTGTAGTTTTAAAACCGCATGTTATAGTTTTAATATATCATAACCTTTGTGCTTTTTCTTTTTGCTTTAAGCTGGTGTTTGGTTCTAAGTTCACGTGTTGTAGTTTTAGCACCTCGTGTTATGGTTTTAAGAACAGTAGTTATTGTAGTTTAGTTTATGTAGCACGATTCTAATTGCTACAGTGTTTAAGGCCACAAGTTGTGGTTCTAAGTTCACGTGTTGTAGTTTTAAGACCGCATGTTATAGTTTTAATATATTATAACCTTTGTGCTTTTTCTTTGTGCTTTAAGCAGGTGTTTGGTGATTCCATCAAGTTTTTTGATATAGGTCCCAAAGGTCTCCCCTGCAGTATTGAAGCAACAATCACAATAACAAAAAGGAAGGAAGTCGAAGTTCGCTAACAAGTGTAGTAAAACAAAAGTTTGTTTTAGCAACTTAGTTTGCATTTGCAAAAAATACACTTGAATTATTGAATGTTTCAATATTGTAATATTGTTTGAGTGAATATTTCAAGTAGCTTATTTTAAAATTGTCCATTGACGTACCATGACATCCCTAAAAATTTTAGACTTGTTTAATGTTGGTTTAATGATATTAATTTGTAAATGATTTTTTATTCACTTAAAACTATAAGAAACCATCTTAAATCTATAACATAACCCCTTAAAACCATCACAACATGTCTTAAAAAATTAACAGAAGATGTCAAAATTATAATTTAGACATACAATATGACACATTAAAACTATAACATAATCTCTTAAAACCATAACAGGGACTTTCAATGCTAAAAAATTAAAACCATAACATAATCTATTAATACCATAACGTAAGTGGTCTGCCCGGCTGGTCAGACCAACTAACTCAAAAAATATGGACTTTCCATTACTTTAGGAAAAACCAACCTTTCCCAAGACTTTGGATTTCGTGAGATCATGGGGTATAATGTTGAAAACATGGGAACTATTAGTGAGATCATGGCATATTTCATGATTTCTAGTGAATTACACATAACATACAAGTGAGATCATAAAACATATTGTTGAAATCATAGGAAACATTGTTGAGATCATAGAAATTACTGTATGCCAATATTTTCATGTTCAATGAAAAAAAAAAAACAGAGCACTGCGAACATGTGAGATCATGTGATATATTGCTGAGAACATGGACAATATTGTTGATATCATGGGATATCGCTGAACGTAAATTTTATTGTGAAATCTATATAAAATCCACTTTTAGATGCCAAATCTAACATCTATCACCAGCAAACTTCGACCCAAACACATATCTACATAAACCTAGATGCAAACAATTACAACAATGTTGATTTAAAGTAAATCTAACATAGAAACTACTGTATACCAATTATTTCACGTTTAATGCGAAACTAAAAAAAAAAAACAGAGCACCGCGAAAATGTGAGATCATGGGATATATTGTTGATAACATGGGAAATATGGCTGAGATCATGGGAAATATCTCTGAACGTAAATTTATCATGAAATCTACATAAATCTACTTTTAGATGCCAAATCCAATATCTATCACCAATAACCCAAACACATAGCTACATAAATCTAGATGAAAATAGCCACAACAACGACGTTTCAACATAAATATATTGCCAACAAGTATCTATCACCAATAAATCTAGATGTTGGATTTGTAGTAGAAGACGGGTCTGATCGGGGTCTTATAGGCTCTTTTTTTTTTTTAAATAAATGTTAAAACAAAGTATATATGACCGATATTCTTCTTCAACCATCGCCTACATGAAGGGATCATCCAAGCACAACATATTTGCTCAATTGGAGATATTGCGAATTTATTCACCGAGTAATTTCTACATGATCATTTTAGCAGTTTGTTGGGTTTTTCTTATCAATGTTTTTAATGAGGTAGTTTTCTCACAGCGTACCCGCGATCTTCAACTCATGTTTTATTCAAGGGGAGTGTTACGGATAATTAGGAATGTAACAAGAGTTTAGCTTTTGGGTAGTAGAATTGTATGTTATACGAAATGCTATCTCTTCTGACTAAATGCTTTCTAGATAGTTATTAGAGATACTTTTCTACTTGTATATATACTCTCCATGTACTCTCATATTGATTCGGGAGAATAATACATTCTCTTCCCCTTTATTATTCAACACATTATCAACACGAATCTACTAAACTGAGTTTTCTACCATATCAACACGAATCTACTGAACTGAGTTTTCTACCAAACGATATGATAAATCATTCCCATCCAACCATGAATTGAAACCACATCTTCATTATTATTGTCGACACATTATAACAATCTTGTTAAATTAAATCTACTAAATCCGAACAGAATTGAGCAAATTTGAACTGAATTGAACTGAACATAATATAATTAAATTTAAATTAATAAATTTTTATACGACGAGAACAAAGACTTAATAGGTAATTGTTAAAAATATTAAATTTGGACGCGTGACATGTGATTTCGTTTTAACCCTATCATTTTTGAAAAATTTATTTTCAATCCTTTTCATTAACAATCAATTTTACTATCAGAAGTAATATTTCCGTTTGCAACTAGTGTTTCTACGCATGCAATTAACAACAATCCGTTGTTTAGCTTTTAAAATTATCATTTCGCACGCAAGTTTCTCGAGATGATTTTCTAATAGCATTGTAATTGCAGTTAGGGAGTCATAAGGTGGTGCAGCAGTAAGAAGTTGGAGCAGTGAAATGAGAGGTGCATGGTTCGATCTATGACCGTGACGGAGTTATAAGGTTGGTATAGGTGTGGAGAATAAAGTGGTTTAGTATATTTATAAAATAATAATGTAGGAGAGTAGCTGTAATATTTGTCCTTTCAAAAACAAAAATTAGCATCGCAGTTAAACCCAACTCAATCCGATTTTTTGTTTATTAGATAGATGCTGAATTGAAGATTGATACGAGTTTGTGACTCTCTCGGGAGGGACGCTGAAAAAGTTGATTTGTTGCCCGAAAACGCTAATAGTCCTAGGCGAAAAGAACTAAAAGTGGGTAGTTCGTGGGCCTAGGATTTCTCATGGGAAACTTCTAGTTAGTTCTAATTATTTATTTAATTACGGTTTAATGTTAGTCAATATTTATGGATATGTATATATTTGTTGACGTGTTATCCGTTAGAAGATACATTAGGATTAAAAATCTTATCCGTAGATATAAGTCGAGTAGATTTAGGATTTTACTTTCTAATCTCCTTTGAGCTTAGAACTCTGAATGAATTAGGACCTGATGATCAGGTTATGTCTTTTATTATTGTCTTTGATTATGAATAAAGTACTTTAAAAAAAAAAAACACCCTCTAATTTCCCATCCCCCTTGTTGATGGCGCCGATTCCATCTTTTTCGGTGTTCTAGTTTCTTCGATCGATGTTCTGTTCTATTAGGAACACGACCCAACCCAACCCCAGCTTCTTGTGTCAAATTCCTTTGGAGGACATTCCGTTCGCATGTTCCAAGGCGAACCAATAGATCACGAACTTGGATTTCGGCAAGATCCTATTGATGGGGCGTGTTTCTTCCCCTGGGAGGTGAGCTACCACCAAGTTGATGAGCTCTTAGCACTCTTCGGTTAGCACGGTGAGTTCTCTTACCTAAGTTACTCCCACAAGCTCTATCTTCGACCGTCAAGTTCCCCGTCAACGATACAAAAGTAAAGGGGAGGGGGGGGGGGGGGTTAATTAGACCTTTTACCCAGTTTGCCTTAAGGTCAAAACGGTAATATAAGACTTTACTTGAAGGTAAACCTTGTGTAGAGGGTTATTTAGGGTTACAGAGTGGACCTCTTGTGGAGAATGGTGAAGATGATTGATGATCTGAGATTATTCCTGGAGAATGTTGTTGACTTGTTGTTGCTCTTTTTGTACGCCGCCACCTTGAAGAATAGATCTCTCTGTTTCCAGATTGAACCACGTCGCCTATGAAAGTACAACTTCACTAGAATTTGGACACGTATTATGGGTTCTTTGGGGACACGTCCCATGGGCTCCGCTGAGACACATCTCCTTAGTGCGGTTTAACGAGCCGAGTATTGCTGAGGCTCGGCTCGTTAACGAAACGAGCCTCGGCTCGTTAACGGAGCGAGCCTGATTTCAGGCTCGAGCTCGAACTCGTTAATAAATGAGCCGAGCCTCGTTTAACGAAGCGAGCTTAATTTCAAGCTCGAGCTCGGCTCGTTAGGCTCAGTTTGTTTCTTAAAATACTATGAAAAATATGTTAAAATATTAAATAAAATATAAACAAATTCAAGATTATACATTACAATCAACTCCCAAATGATGAAATCATTAAAGTCTAACAAAATGCAAATATAAGCAATTCAAGCCAATAATCTCAAACTTAAATCATAACTTATAATACTAATACTACTAATAATCTACATGATATCGAGCCTTAACGAGCCTTACCGAGTACTCGCGAGCCTCGGCTCATTAGTGGAACGAGCCTAAGTTTAGGCTCGAGCTCGGCTTGAAAACCTTATCGAACCGAGCCGAGCCAACCCGAGTACTCGACAAGGCTCGATTCGCGTAACAACACTATTTCTCCTCTGTCGTATGAGGTTTCCTTCCAAGATAAGATGCCAGATTCAGCGTTCTTATCCTATTTTCGGTCTTCCGTCGGAAGGGAGTTTTCCTCCAGAAAGGAGTCTTCCTTTGGATATCCTTTCAGGTGGTTGTTCCTTCAATCCGGGGTATCGACTTACTCCGGACTAGTCAACTTTCAGCTTTCTTTATGGCTCTGACACTCCGTGGCTTTGTACTTTACTCCGGATCGTCTTAATTCGCGTCCCGTGATGTTAATGCGTTCCGGACATATTTTAGTAACATCACCTATCACAGTGCGATTGTATGTAATGAAGAGTCTCCATGATATAATTGTCTAGTTCTTGTTGGAATTTTAGTCAATCATAATTTGTCTATCCATCAATATGCACTATTAATCAAGAGTGACCTCACACGTTGGAAATAGAGTTTTCTTGACGGGAATATAATCTACTAAAATAGTAGAATGCATGCACTCGAATATTTGTTACTAAAATTCTTGGTGAAATAGAAATTAATGCTCGAAGTGTGTTATGACAAACTAAAAGTTGGAAGTAGCTAAACTTAAGAAGGAAGGGGCAAATATTAAAAATAATATTTGTTATGGGTTGGTTACGGGATCGAATGCTACAGCTTTTGGTGAAAGGTTGTGTTACTACAATAATTGATAGCTTCTGACTTTTGGAGCGAGTAGTTACATTCTCAAGAGTTGCACCTCTTCATTTACTACCTTTTCGAAACTATAAATAAAAACCTCATGTTTTGGATTAAACGCACACACCATGAACGAAAATGGAGAAATAAATTCAAATGCCTCCTTCTTCTCTTAATTTCTAAAAGTTTATCTTCCTATATTGTTGTTATGTCCACTTGAGTTTTGTATTTCAAGTGCTCGTATACAAGCTCACTGCAGTTTTATCTTAGGAGACTAGTCGCTGTCTAATTGTGAGCACCGAGCGTAGGGCGAATAAAGTCTTAGGGAAAAGAGGGTCACCCTCAACTCTGCAAATATGTTGCTTTATTCATTTTTCAGTTTATACATTTCAATTTTAAACGACGAAAGTTTGAAAATACTATTCACCCCCCCTCTAGTCTTTTCTTGTTGTTTAAAGGGACCAACAATTTAGTTTTCAGCAAGCTACATTTCTTTTACACTAACACTCTGCTCACTTGCTGAAACTAGCACTCTCTGAAAAGCACTTATTGTAAAAGACTTTCGCACTGTGTTTTTAAGTACCAGCAAACTCATTACTGAAAAGTAATAAGCACTTGCTGAGAAAGTTAAGTACCAGCAAATTCATTACTGAAAAGTAATAAGAACTTGCTGAGAAAGTTAAGTACCATCAAACTCATTACTGAAAAGTAATACTCCCTCCGTCCCAGAAAACTTTACTCATTTTAATTTTTTCTGGTCAACAATTTTCGATTTTGACTACAAATTACTCTTAAATTATAATGGTAAAATATATAACAAAATTATATCATATGAAAATTTAGGAAGTAAAGTTTCATCATATAATTTTGTTATATATTTTACAATTACAATTTAAGAGTAATTTGTAGTCAAAGTCGAAAACTGTTGACCAGAAAAAGTCAAAATGGGTAAAGTTTTCTGAGACGGAGGTAGTAAGCACTTGCTGAGAAAGTTTTAAATGACGAAAAGTTTGAAAAGACTATTCACCCCCCCCCCCTCGATGAACGAGATTGTCAGACTCAATTAATCAAATAAATTTGTTTTTTTAGCCAAAGACAATTCACAACTACAACGAAAACCAAGGCACGTAGTGTAGAAGTAAAATAACTTCGAGTGTCGATCTCTAAGGACTATAACTAGCTTTATCTAATTTAACTTAAACTATAAACTCAACAAACGACTTAGCACAGATTTTCTTATCAATAATAATGGAAATTAGCGATAGTATGATCATTCAAAGCATTAGGTTAATAATCATGCATGAAGTACTTGAACGTTTGCATTGAAATCTAAGATCATGAATTGTCCAATGTGTTCCGTTTAATTCAACACTACAAAGATAGAGGGCTTAGATAGATCAAAGAAATAAAGCAATAAGTCAAGTCTAAATCGCGTTACAGCCACTCATGCATAACTAAGAACCCTAGCTAAGAAATCACATACTATCACCAACGATAGATTTAGCTACTCATAGATAAATCGAAATCAGCAAGAATCATAGCCAGATTGAATGAAAACATGTTGAAAGAAATAAATAAAAGCAGAAAAATCGTGAGATACAAGTTACCAACGAAGGGCGTCAATCTCCGAAGAATTGCTAACTCACAAGCAAGAATTGATAAACAACGAGGTCCAATTGCTATGCTTAATCCTCCAAATTGATAAGAAAAAGAGTCTCCTATGCTAAGAATTCCCAGAACAGGCTTTGGAGAATTTGTCTCTCAAAATAATGTGAAAAGGTATGAAAAACGTAGAGAATGGGCAAACATATATATAGTGTTCGGAAACGTACGGGGCGAACCGCCCCAGATGCCGGGCGATTCGCCTGGTACGGGGCGATTCGCCTGGGACATCCAGATCAACTTCAGCGAGATTTTAGTCTTCTTTTCCTTTTCGGACTCGGATTTTGCCTTCTAGTGACCTTTAAGCCTTGAAACTCGTCCCCTAGACCTCAAATCTCATCCGGAACCTCTAGATACACCACGAATGTCCTCGAAACACCAAAACCTCGTCCTCTTCATCAATATTTCCCATAAAAACACATTTTTCACCTAAAACCTGAAAAATGCAAAGAAAAGGGAAACGTGACACTATTCTAATAAAATGCACTAAAATATAAACTAAATTAACCTAGAGGATAGCTAAATTGGTGAAAAAGACTCGAATGAAAGTGTAAAATACACGTTCATCAAACTCCCCAAACCGAACCTTTGCTTGTCCTCAAGCAACTAGCTAGACTCTAATGCAAAAAACCAATGCAACACACAAAATGAAGTCTCATGCCAAATGAAATGAACTAATCTATTGAATCTATCAAAAACTTATGAACAAAGACCATACAAATCATAACATGGATATTGGTTGAAGAATGCCTCGATTGACTCATACACATTCACATATGCACTATGTTAAACAAGATAGTCTCTCGTAACATTCTCTACCTGGACCTAGTCAGTGACGACGTAATGAAACATGTTAAAACACGAATGGTTGTCCCGTGCCTATGAAACTGAGGACTTACTACTGTTCACCAAGTTAAGACTTTCCCTCAAAAGAGGTCGAACCAATACTGACTCTCAGCAAACGAAGGAGGGTTCCCTAAAAAAGATAACACTCCCCTATTCTACCCATCTCTTAAGCGAAGTCAACAACTAATCACCACTTCCTGAATGGCAGGACGAGGGTGGTCTAGAACAGATGACACTCAAACAAACAAAAGACAAACTTTACAACTCGATTATGAACATTACATGAATTGAAAAACGAGACAAACACTTTGCTAAACTGATTTTTCGCTTTCTTTGGACCCTTCTTTGCTTTTTTTTGGGGTCTCTTTTTTTATCTTTTTTTCTTTTCCAGATCTTTTCTTTTTCCTGGAACTTTTTCTCTCTTTTTTTTCAATTTTTTTTTTTTTATATATAGCCAGCAATAGCACAACGAAAAAGAAATTACAATGACTCACAAACGACCTCCCCAAACCTATTCGGAAGAGTAGGTTGAAGCACAAACTTTACGGAAAAGGAAAACAAACTCACAACACTCAAAATCGAAAAACAAGCCATAACGATATCATAACCCCCTCCCCAAACCTATTCGTTAGAATAGGTTTTTAAAAAAGGATCACACAATCTCACACTACCTCCTTCCTAGGCATTTAGCAATCTCAAAGCAAGGTGAAGACTTGTTGCCTCTTAGGTACATAATTACACGGGAAAACAACCACAAGACTCTAACATGCATCATCCTTGTTGGTCCCTTTAAACAACAAGAAAAGACTAGAGGGGGGGGGGTGAATAGTCTTTTCAAACTTTCGTCGTTTAAAAACTTTCTCAGCAAGTGCTTATTACTTTTCAGTAATGAGTTTGCTGATACTTAACTTTCTCAGGCAAGCGCAAGTTACTTTTCAGTAACTCGTTTTGCTGATACTTAAAATCAGAGAGCGGAAGTCTTTGATACAATAAGTGCTTTGACAGTAAGTGATAGTTTCAGCAAGTGAAGTGAGTGACTGTCTACAGATAAATATGCTTTGCTGAAAACTAAGTACAGTAAGTAAATCACACAAACACTTTTATAGTGGTATCTGAGAGTGGCGTAATCTCTCAACTAATCCACTTTGTCCTTTCTAGGACTGAATCCACTATGATAAGATTGAGGTTCCTTACAACACCTATCTAGAGCGATCCAAACAAAAACCAAAGCACACTTGCTTCGTCTCCAACCTAACTAGAGAATGTAACCTTGTTCTCCACCAAACTTGGTACTTTTAATCAGCAACACTATGCTCGATTAAGTTCCCCCTGAATATCACGCCTGAAAGGGCGTATTTTCAGTTAGAGAGGTTTGGGATGAGATAACTTAATTATAACTTATTCAGTTACAACAAGTAATCTAAGAAACAAAACTTTGAATACTTTGCAGTAAACAAGTTTGATTGTTTCTGGTGTCAAGACTTGTTCTTGTTCGAAAGAAAGAAAGAACACTTAACTAATTTCTTAGTCGTGTAAGTACTACTTCTTCACAAGTAGCTTTTTCAAGCTTTAAGTCTTGGAACGGATCAATGGCAGTAAGAGTGTTTGAAGGTATGTGAGTTTAAGCACAAGTGAGAGTTTGATCACGTTGCTGACACACTTCAACTCTTTGCCGGATGACCTCTATTTATAGTGAAATAAGGAGCCGTTTGAATTTCAAATTCTAAGGCTTTTGTTCCTTAAAATGTCACTATCTTGCTTTTGTACTTTCAGCAGCGTCCTTGTTTGTCTTCTAGTCTTCATGTCCTTCGCGTGCTTTGCATTTAATGCTTATTTGAATAAAATTCAAACAGTAACATTGGAGCGCAAAAACAAGTACTTTCAGCAAGAGGTCACAAATGTTCCATCAGCAAGTGGTCAGTCTCAGTTTCAGCAAGCACAACCTACTCTGTCGTATAGATTTTCACTTATGCAATGCTGTTGCTGAAGTTTCCACTTTCTGAGCAACATGTGCCTTTATAGATACCAGTCTTCAGAAATCTTCTAGTCTTCAGATCTTCAAAATCTTCAAGTTTCTGAGCGGTTCTAAATGCTTCAATAGTTTGTTTGTAAAAACAAAGTACATCATCAGCAAATTCTTCAATAGGTTGTTTTTCTTTTCAGAAAACAAGATACATCATAAGCGGTAAAACCAACCTATCTAGCACCTACTCTAAGTCTTCAGCAAACGTTCCTGTTTTACAATGTCCTTAAAATTCTAAATTCCTATGGACCTTAAGAATACTAGTTACTGGACTTTCCTTAATTTAGCATGGTTAATTGCTCATCAAAATTACAAGTTTCCTAACAAATTTCCCCCTTTTTGATGTTAGCAATCCATGGCTAAATTAATTGTTACCCTTTTAGAGGTTTTTGATGTTGAATAAATCAGTTGATTAATGCAAGCATACTTGAATAATTAAACAGTAAGCATAAGTAAATTGCATAATCAAAAACCAATAAGAGTCAAAAGCTTTATTGTTGATAGTTATCTTTCAGTAAGTTTACAGGAAAGAGCAGAGATAACTAAACAAAATCAACAAATAAAAACTTTAATAGAACTATTACAGAGAGTTAAGCTCTTTCAGAGGATTTTCTCAAAAACTCTCTTACACTTTTCTCAGCAAGTGCAGTGAATTCAATACAGTCCTTTGCGTAATTCTCAAGTAGCCTACGGACTTGTAGTTGAAGAATCCTTGCGTTTTTTCAGGGAGTATGATGATGCTTTTCAGCATTCATTTCCATGTAATGAGTTACCCACAAATGCATGCCCCAATTGCTGGCATGGAGAAGTTGTGTATCTGAAATGCTTTTAGGATGAATCTTCCTTAGCCAGAGAAGATCTTCTTCTTGATCCTTAGCAGTGAGATAGAAATACTCCTAAGGAATCAATCCAAGTCTCTTCTTTGTTTTCTTGGTCACTGGTTCAGAGTAATAAGCAATGCCAACTGGTTTTATCAATTCAGGTTCTTGTCTTATAGACTAACCAATTGCAGTTCTTCTTACTGAGACTTCTAGATTCAACCATCTCCCAGCAATATTTCTTGGAAGGGACTCAGCCCTTTCTTTTCTTTTTACCTTGAGATCAAGTGAACATTTGGTTCAATATGGCTGTTGGAAAGAACTCATTCACCAGCAAGTCTTCCAGCTTTAAGATCCAGCAACCATGAACGTTTCTGATCACGTTCTGAGTGGTTTCATCATTGATGGTCTTTGTATATTCAATGCCGGAGCCAATAGCAATGCTGGCCAGCCTCTTTTCTTTCTGTCTTTTCCTTCTTCTTCTTGACTTTGCATTGTCTTGATCTCTTGCTGAAGATCTTGAGTCAGAAGAGAAATGCTTTGAATGGCCAGACGGAGTTAAGGCTGTAATTGGTCTAGCTCTTATGGCTTGAGCTATTGTCTGATTGTCATCATCATCATCATCATTCAGATCTTGATGACTTTCAGTGTGGCAAAAACCTTGAGTTTCAGCAGCAGTTTTTCTCTTTTTGGGACTTGCTGAATTTAACTCAGATTCCGCTTGTCTTTTAGAACTTTGCTCTCTTTCAGCAAGAGGTTCTATGGGCAGTGGCTCATCAACAGTAGGAGGGGCTTGGGTTTTCTTTCTTGTACTTCTCATTTCCCCCTTAGACATGGATTGCAACATCGGAGTGATGTGCAAAGAGAAGAACTCATTGCAATTTTCAGCAAGAGTACTTAGGCTATTGTATTTCATGATGGTTGCTTGCTGATCAGAAGTCAGCTTTGACAATTCATTTTTAACACTCACCATATTCTCCTCATGTCTTCGCTCTGTTGCGGCCTTGTCTTCCATAAAAGTCTGAGCCTTGACTAATGCGGTCTTTGCGAGCCGGAGTGCTTGACTTACATCTTCTTCATAGCTCTTGTGGTAAAGACTGATGTCTTTCTGAGCTATTGTAAGAGTAGTAGTGCGTCTCAGCAGTGTAGCCAATATTTTTCCAATATCAAGTGGGCTCTCAGCAAGCAATGCCTCATCTTCTGCTTTGCAGGCATCATGGACTTTCTTTAGTGCCAAAATTCTAGGAGTAAACTCCTCTACACGTGGGAACGACACTAGATTTGGGGTCAAGGAATGAACTTTAAGTTCTGAAGCAAATTGATCATCTTTCAGCAGCAATTCTCCTCTCAAATCATCGTCTACATCATTTATATAGTCATGAGGAGGAATTTCAACCACTTTTGGGTCTTTCTTGGAGTTTTCATCCTCATTTGCTGATAGATCATCTTCATCCTCAGATTCATCAAGGCCAACAACCTTGGAACCTAAGTCAGCAGCTTCATTTCCTTTTGGTTGAGTGGTTGCTGATGGCAACGCTTCAGACTCAACAACTGGAGTTTCACCAGTAGTTAGTTTTAATTGAGTAGTTGCTGAGGGCAACGTTTGAGACTCAATTTCTGGAGTTTCACCAGTAGTAAGTTTAAATTGAGTAGTTGCTGAGGGCAACGTTTGAGACTCAATTACTGGAGTTTCATTAGTAGTAAGTGGAAGGGAGGGGACTTCCTTTGGCTTCACTCCTGAAGATTGACCAATTTCCAAATCCTGCGTATGCCTTGCATGGATTAGGAGACTGTTTTGTAGTGCTCTTTGGTAATCTTCATCCATTTCATCTTCACCATCAAGGTTTGTATCAGTGACCTTGGCATCGAGTAAAGGTAACTCGGCATCAGAAAACTTGCTCTTGCCATGTTTCAAGGCAGCTCATTTTCTAGCGTATTCCTCTTCAGTATCAGCGCCTTGTACAGGTGCTTGATTTTTAGCATCAGCAGGAGCAGGTTGAGATTCATGCTGAGTTGGTGTTTGTTCAACTTGCTGATTGTCTTGTTGTTCAGTTTCAACAACTGTCATTTTTAGTCCACCAGCATCAGGACTTGGACCTTGATTGTCATCATCGTCATCCTTTTTGTCCTTTGAATCTTTCCCTTCATCATCACTGGGATCAGTAGGGATGTTTTCATCTTCTTCCTCTTCATCATCATCAGTCAGAATAACTAGCTCGAGATGCTTGTATAAAGCAACACTCGTTACTTCCTCTTCCTCATTGATTTTGTGGGGATCAGCCACCACGGGTACAAATAAACCCTTGAGCATCACAGCTTGTTCAGCTGGAGAGGCACTCTTAAATTTTGCCTTCATATTCTCTTTGATTTGAGCAATCAGATTAGAGCTCATTAGCTGAGAATATGACATATCTTCAGGAAGTATGGAGTGGACAAACGTCTCGAGCTTCAGCAGAGAGGATCTCTTTTTCACGTTTAAAAGATGAAGATGGAGATCAGAAAAATCCATCCTTTTGTACCTTTGCCAGTTGTTGACAGACTTAGCAACTCTTGACAAGGTTGTTCTTTTGAAGTTCAAGTAAAGTTCCTCAGAACTCACTTGTGGATCTTCAGTGATGTGCACCACTTTAGTGGTCTCCTTTAGAGCGTGAAAAAGAATATTATTTAGATCAGGAGAGGTTTGGATAATTTTTTTAGAGTCCAAAGCTGAAACATGATTTACCTGCTGAGTTTCAGCAAGCTCATGATGCACACTTGTTTGTGCTTGTACAATTTCCATTCCTTGAGGAGCTTGAGAAGCATCATCTATTTGTTCATCCTGAAATAAATATGAGTTAGATACAAGTACTAAGTTGTCAAACTTAGTTTTATTACCAAAAACTTTAACTACCTGCTGAGCAGGAAGTGTTGATTCTGGTGCAGAGGCTTCAGCAACCATCTGACTTGCATCTTGAGAAGTCTGTAGAGATATCTTAATATTAGCAAAAGAATGAGTTTCAGAAAATGAAGTTTTACTGATGGTTGAGTTATCTACCTGCTGAAGAAGGACGGGTTGTGGCTCAGTCCTTTCAGCATTAACAGTTTCTTCAGTTTCTGGGACCGTTTCTTCAGCAGACTTCTTGGCTTGCTCTGTTTGAGAAAGCTGCGCGGTTTCAGCAATCTCCCTTGTCTCTGAAATGACAAGTTGAGCGGAAGCATCTTGACCCTTAAGCTCACTGCTTGTCATAAAAACATCAATGGATTTGTTGGATGATTCTTCAATATCCAATTCCATCTGTTGGCTTAAAGCTTCCAGTACAAGCTGGACTTTTTCAATTGATATCTTTGGTGAACTGGGGCCAGTATTCTCAGCATTGTGAGATGCGTCGTCGAATAATGCTTCTTGTGTTTCTTCAACAACTTCTGGGACTTGAACCATTGCTGTCTCAGCAACTGGTTCTTCAGCAACCTGATGAGTTGCTTGTTCAGCAACCATCGTTTCAGCAACGGCAGCTTCAGCAAGTGTCGTGGTTCTTATATCTGCAGCGATATCAGTAACCGGTTCCAGAGTTGGGTCATCAAGATTATCTACAATGTAGATATCTGGGACTTGGGCAGGAATTTCATTTCCACTGCCTTGTGTTCTGTTCTCAGTAGAAGGATCAACGTTGAGTTGATCATTGAAGGCTTCCGCAAACACTTCAATGTTGCTGACATAGGCTTCAGTAACTACCTTGTCAACATCTACTGGAGTTTGCTTTTCTGCAACTGCTTGGGAATCGTCCGAGAGATCATGGACAATTGGTACTGACTTGCGAGCCAGTGTTTTCTTCCTTGGGTTATTTGTCCTTTTTCACTTGGGGACGGGGTTTGCTGATGACGCTACAGTCTGAGTGTTATCATCAGCTTTCCTCTTTTTCTTCTTTGATTTTTCCAGTTTCCCAGCAGAGGCGTCAGTAGTTGCATTTTCAGCAACGGGTGTAGTGGTGTTAGCATGATCACCATCTAGAGCAGTTTCATCTCTGTCACCACCATCTACAGCAGTTTCATCTCTAAGTTGCTGAGTGGTGACATCTGCAGCTGTTGTATACCTTTCTTGCTGGCTTGTGCTGACAACATTTGCAGCTGTTGTCTTCTTAGATTTTTCAAGTTTCTTGCCAGCAATCTTAGGCACATTCTGCTTGTAGAAGGCTCTTCCCACATTGCATACAGATTTCTTGATTGGCAATGGGTTTCTCATCTGAATCTTGAAGTGTTCAAGAATGAAGCATATCTTTATTCCATACATAACTGGGAAGGAAGGTGAGACTTTGTTGTCTTCCACCTTAACTTTGAACTTAGTAACACAATCAACAAGTCTGTTGAAAATGTACTTAGCCCAGTTGAGCTCCGTTTTGTTCTCATAGATATGCATCAGCAACGACCACCTTCTCAGGCCTACTTGGTCTATTCCTCCAACTTGGGAGTCCAAGACTTTGATTAGTAGAAGAGCTACTAGACCAAGTGAATGACAGAGATGCTTCCTCTTAACGTGCTTTGTCCAAGTCACGGGAGCAATCTCTCCTTTCTTCATTTTCTCATTTCTGACGTCACTGTAGAAGGCTTCAATTTCTTCATCAGTGGCAGTGACGTCATCTTCAGTTCCAGTGGTTGGAATCTGAAAGATTTCCGCTAAATCAGTCCATTTCAGGACGATTTGCGTGTTCTGAACTGTAGTAAAGATCACTTTTGTTAGGAAACTTGTAATTTTGATGAGCAAATAACCATGCTAAATTAAGGAAAGTCCAGTAACTAGTACTCTTAAGGTCCATAGGAATTTAGAATTTTAAGGACATTGTAAAAGAGGAACGTTTGCTGAAGACTTAGATTAGGTGCTAGATAAGTTATTTCTTTTGCGTATGATGTATTTTATTTGCTGAAAAGAAAATAAATTTTTGATGCTTTAGCTTATGATGTATCTTATTTTCTGAAAAGAAAATAACCTATTGAAGCATTTGCTGACGATGTACTTTGTTTATTACAAACAAACTATTGAAGCATTTAGAAACCGCTCAGAATCTTGAAGACTTTTGAAGATCTGAAGACTTGAAGAATTCGAAGATCTGAAGACTAGAAGATTGCTGAAGACTGGGATCTACAAAGGCACGTGTTGCTCAGAAAGTGGAAATTTCAGCAACAGCATTGCATAAGTGAAAATCTGAAAGACAGAGTAGGTTGTGCTTGCTGAAACTGAGTCTAACCACTTGCTGATGGAACATATGTGACCTCTTGCTGAAAGTACTTGAATTTGCGCTCCAATGTTACTGTTTGAATTATATTCAAATGTGCATTAAATGCAAAGCTTACACGCGAAGGACATGAAGACTAGAAGACAAACAAAGACGCTGCTGAAAGTACAAAAGCAAGATAGTGACATGTTAAGGAACAAAAGCCTTAGGATTTGAAATTCAAACGGCTCCTTACTTACACTATAAATAGAGGTCATCCGGCGAAGAGTTGAAGAGTGTCAACAACGTGATCAAACTCTCACTTGTGCTTTAAAACTCACATACCTTCAAACACTCTTACTGCCATTGATCCGTTCCAAGACTTAAAGCTTGAAAAAGCTACTTGTGAAGAAGTAGAACAAACTCGGCTAAGAAATTAGTTAAGTGTTCTTTCTTTCGAACAAGAACAAGTCTTGACACCAGAAATAATCAAACTTGTTTACTGCAAAGTATTCAAAGTTGTGTTTCTTAGATTACTTGTTGTAACTGAATAAGTTATAATTAAGTTATCTCACCCCAAAACTCTCTAACTGAAAATACACCCTTTCAGGCGTGATATTCAGGGGGAACTTAATTGAGCATAGTTTTGCTGATTAAAAGTACCAAGTTTGGTGGAGAACAAGGTTGAGTTCTCTAGTTTAGGTTGGAGACAAAGCAAGTGTGCTTTGGTTTCTGTTGAATCGCTCTAGATAGGAGATTGTAAGAAACCTCAATCTTATCTTAGTGGATTCAGTCCTAGAAAGGACAAAGTGGATTAGTTGAGAGATTACGCCACTCTCAGATACCACTATAAAAGTGTTTGTGTGATTTACTTACTGTATTTAGTTTTCAGCAAATCATATCTGTCTGTACACAGTCACTCACTTCACTTATTGTATCAAAGACTTCCACTCTCTGATTTTAAGTATCAGCAAACCAAGCTACTGAGAAAGTTTTAAACGACGAAAGTTTGAAAAGACTATTCACCCCGCCCCCGCTCTAGTCTTTTCTTGTTGTTTAAAGGAACCAACAAGTGGTATCAGAGCTGGAGGTTCTTTAACCTTCAGCACTGAACCTAGATCCCCTTAGGTGCTTTCCGTAAATCACTCTCACTTGATCACTTTGGTAGTGCTTTGCTGACAGGATGTCTTTAGGAGATGCTCCCTTGCTGAAGCTGGAAAATTACGAGAAATGGCGAAACAACATGATCCTACATCTTGAGGCCATTAGTGATGAGATGGTCACAGTCATTAATGATGGACCTATCAAGATCACTAAGGTTGAAAGGAGTTTCCCTCACAAGACCACTGAAGCTGGAAAGGAAACCATCCTAGGCGAACCATCAGATACGGTTGTGCCAAAACCAAGAGAGGAATGGACTTCTGACGAAGCTAAGAGATTCCGTCTTGATGGCCAAGCAATAAATATCATCATTCGATCAACTCCGGATACCATACAGTGCAAATTGTGGGGTGCTAAGACTGCAAAGGAAGCTTGGAAAATGGTTCAAGATCTTTGTGTTGGATCTGACAAAACCAAGGAAAACAAACTTGAAGTACTTAAATTAAAGTTTCAAAACTTTAAGCAAGGTACAAACGAGTCACTGGAAGACTTGGATTTCAGATTCACAACTCTTGTTAGTGAAATGGCAGCCTTGGGTGTTGGAAACCTTTATTCAGATTCTGAGAAAGTGAAAACTATCATCAGAAGTTTGAATCAAGAATGGATCCACACTCAGAATTTCTATTATAATCAAGGAATGCCAGACATTACACCAACAGAGTTGTTCTCTCATCTTGCTACTGTCAACTATGAGACAAAGCAAAGAGAAAGTGTATTTGCTGAAAAATCGCAAAACATTGCTCTTGCTGAAAAGCCGTCATCTTCTGAAAAGAAGAATGAAAAAAAACCTACTGATGAAAATGCTTTGGTCGTCAAAAACATGAAGAAATTCATCAGCAAGGAACTTGAAAGGCGAAAAGCAAAAGAGAAGCTGAAAAAGCATCTTGGTAACAACTACCATAAGTACAAGAATGATACTAGCTCGCTGAACAAGCAAGCTCAGCAAGCTACATCATCAGAAGAACCAGCAGTTGGAAATGATCTATGCTTTTACTGCAAAAAAACCTGGACACTTCAAAGCTAATTGCCCTTTGCTGAAAGGCAAATCTACTGAAAAGAAGAAGAAGTTCAAAAGAGCTTTTATTTCTGAAGAAAAGAAGAAGCTTCAAGCAAAAATCGATGCATTGTGTATTGATACTAGCTCTGAAGACAATGAGGATGAAAGTTCAGACACCGACGATGAAGAAGCCACTCTAGACGTGGAGATTGGCAAAGAAGTGTGTGGAATAGCTATGGAAGCTTATCCAGACGTGTCAAACTACGAATTCTGCCTCATGGCCGGTCAGGTAAACAACTCTACCTCAGACTCAGACTCAGAAAGTGAAGACGAGATTGACCTTGACAAAATTCAAGGAGAAATCGAAAGATTTGAGAAAACTCTGAGCAAACAGCAAGAGAAACTACAACTTGCTGAAATTCTGACCAAGCAGACTACTGAAAAGTACGTCTTGCTGAAAGAAGAAACAGAAGAAAAGGATGCTGAAATAAGGCGTCTTAAGAAGTTGATTGCTGAGGCTGCAGAGAAAAATTCTCAAATGGCATTAGAATTTGAAGAATATCAGTCCTCAATTCTAAAGTTACTTGCTGAAATCCAAGAGATGAAAAAGATGAAAGTCAATTTCAAATCTTATGTGGATGCAAGTAATACGCTGACTGAACTAAACTCTTATTTGAGAGTCCCATCTCAGAAAGAAGGTTTAGGCGCAATGTATGAAGGTGATGATGTAGAAATCTTGAGAAAAGATAAATCACCTATCTCCTTTGTACGTGCTACTGATAGTGGTTTACCAGAAATCTATAAGTTTGGTCAATTTAAGGTTGCTGAAACAAGCAATCAAGTACCTATGACCATAAAGCCCGCTGTTGCTACTCAAAGTAACAAGACTTTAAAAGGAAAACAGGTTGCTGAAAAGCAAACTGGAAAGAAGAAGAATGTTGTGAAGCATTCCGCCAAACAAGTTGCTGAAAAGCAAGTTGTTAAGACTAAAGGCAAGATTACTAAAAGTAATCAGAAGTCCTTTGCTGACAAACCTGAATCAAGTAAGGTTTCTGAAGCTAAAGCTCAGCATTCTCCGAAAAGTGGACTAGGTTTCAAAACCAAGCAAAGTCAACTCTTTCATGAGTACAAGCAAAGTCAGCAAAGATACTTCAAAGAGATGAAGAAAATCAAGCCTAAGAGTTCTGAAAAGACTCCCAATGCTAGGACTAGAAGGAACCTTACTAGAAAAGAACTTACTGAAAAGTATGTTCAGCAAAGAGGTCAACAGAGCAAGACACCACATCAGAAAGTGGATTTGACCAGCACGAGTCAAAAGTCTTTCAGCTCAAAACCTCCTAGTTCCTCAACAAGTAGAAAACAAGTCAAAGTTGAAAAACTTAAGACTTGGGTTTCCACTGGACGCATTCTTGAACATGTTAATGGACATCCATCATTGGATAATTAACTTGTTTGCTCTTGATTGTGCAGACTTCAGCCACGGAGACAAACGATGCAATCTGGCACTTTGATAGTGGTTGTGGAAAGCACATGACGGGCAACAAGAATAACCTTATAAACTATAGACGGTGGTCTAAAGGTCCAACAATAAGGTTTGCTGGTGGAGGCTCCGGATCTACAAAAGGCTATGGTGATGTGAAGTTAGGATGCATAAGCATTACTGGTGTTCTTTTGTCAAAAATCTCAAGTTTAACCTTTTCAGCATGAGTCAGTTTGCTGACAAAGGATACTTCATCGAAAGTAAAAGTGATGAATGTAAACTTATAGATTTTGAGACTAAAAAGGTAATAATGATTGCAAGAAGATCAGGAGGCTTGTGCACTGTTGATTGGTCTTCAGCAAACATTGAAAAATGCCTTGTCTCAGATCATGATTGCCTTGCTGAAAAAGCATGGTTATGGCATAAACGAATAAGTCATCTAAACTTCAAGACGCTGAATAAGTTGTCTAAAAAGGCACTTGTAGTTGGATTACCTAAGGTTACTTTTAAGAAGGATGGTGTTTGCAATGCATGTCAACAAGGTAAGCAAACCAAATCTTCTTCAAGAACAAGGCAGTACCGTCAACTACAAAACCTTTACAACTCTTGCACAGGGACTTGTTTGAATCTTCTTCAACAAGCTATGCTGGTAAGAAGTATGGTCTTGTCGTGGTAGATGACTATTCAAGATTCACTTGGGTAGTATTCATCAAGCACAAATCTGAAACCAAGACTGAAATACCTAACTTGCTGAATAAGCTTGAAGTCATGAAAAATGACAAGGTAAAAGTCATAAGGACAGACCATGGTACTGAGTTTGTAAACCAGTACATAACTGAATATTGTACCTCAAAAGGTATACAACATCAGTTATCCTCAGTAAGAACACCACAGCAAAACGGTGTTGCTGAACGGAAGAATCGTACCCTGAAAGAAGCCGCAAGAACAATGCTTGCTGACACTGAAATAAGTGAGGCTTATTGGGTTGAAGCGATTAATACCGCCTGTTATACTCAAAACAGATGTTTGATTACTAAGGAATACAACAAAACTCCTTATGAATTGTTTTTTGGTAGACCTCCTAACATCACTCATCTAAGAGTATTTGGTTGCAAGTGTGTTTCGTTCTTAACAATGGTAGAGAATACCTAAGAACATTTCAACCAAAGGCGGACGAAGCGATATTTCTTGGCTACTCCTTGCATAGTAAATCTTATAGAGTTTACAACAAAAAGGCACAAAAGATTGAAGAATCTGTGCATGTTGTATTCTACGAAAAGTCACAAGGTGTGCCTGCTAAAGAAGAAATATCAGAATGTATGAAAAAGCTAATCATACATGAGCAAAGAACTGAATCTGTTGCTAGGCAAATCAAGTCAGTTGAACTAAATGATGATTCTGACAATGACTCTCCTCCTCCTAGTCATGACAAGATAAATATAGTTCACGACAAAGAATTTCCAGCAAAAGACGCGGTTGCTCCAGAAGTTGCTGAAATTACGCAATCTCCAGTGCCTGCTGATGAAATACCTCAATCTAGCAATACTGAACAAGCAGTTGCTGACGAACAAATCTCAGCAGAGACACAAATTCCCAGTAAAACTGAACAAGTACATACTGAAGAGTCACATGCTGATGAGCAAACATATCCTGATCAAACAAACATGAAACCTGTTAATAAATGGATTAGAGATCATCCCTCCACGGATATGATTGACGATATTAATAAACGCCAAGTGACTAGATCCAAAGCTACTCATGAACTTGCTGAAGAAGCAACTGTCGTAGAAGTAGAATCATTGTTCTCTTGCTTTGTGTCAGAAATTGAACCTAAAACCATAGACGAAGCTTTAAAGCATTCTGAATGGATAAAGGCAATGCAAGAAGAACTGGATAAATTTTAAAGAAACAAAGTCTGGAAACTTGTGCCACTTGCTGAAGACAAGAAAGCTATTGGTACAAAGTGGGTGTTCAGAAACAAGCTGAGTGAGTCTGGTGAAGTAACAAGAAATAAAGCACACTTAGTTGCTCAAGGTTACTGCCAGACTGAAGGATTGGACTATGATGAGTCTTATGCACCAGTTGCAAGATTGGATGCAATTAGGCTTTTCTTAGCATTTGCTGCTCACAATGACTTCATTGCTTACCAAATGGATGTTAAAAGTGCATTCTTAAATGGTGAACTTGCTGAAGAAGTCTACGTAGAACAACCCCCTGGCTTTGAACTTCCCTCAGAAATCAAGATGGTATACAAGCTTCAGAAAGTTGTATATGGTCCAAAGCAAGCACCAAGAGCATGGTATGATACCTTGGCTAAGTTCTTGCTGGAAAATGGTTTCAAGAAAGGTGAAGATGACAAAACTTTATTTACCATGAACCATGATGGTAAAATACTCTTAGCTCAAATTTATGTGGATGACATAATTTTTGGATCTAAGGACAAGCAACTTTGTGATGATTTTGCCAAACTCATGACAAATAAGTTTGAAATGAGTATGATGGGAAAATTGAATTATTTCCTAGGATTGCAAGTCAAGCAACTCAAAGATGGAATATTCATAAATCAAGCAAAGTATGTGAAAGAAATGCTCATAAAGTTTAGGATCAAAGAGGATGAGAAACCTGAAAAGATCCCTATGAGTGTTGGTACCAAATTGGGCTATACTAAAGAGGACAAAAGTGTTGAAGAACACAAGTATAGGAAGCTCATTGGTTCCTTGTTGTATCTAACAGCAAGTAGACCTGACATTCAGTATGCTGTTTGTGTGTGTGCAAGATTCCAATCTGATCCAAGAGAATCACACTACAAAAAGGCAATCAAGATACTGAAATATGTTAAAGGTACAGTCAATGTTGGATTATGGTATCCTAAAGATTCAGGACTTGAATTGGTTGGTTATTCTGATGCTGATCATGGAGGATCAACTCTTGATAGAAAAAGTACCTCTGGAACTTGTCAGTTTTTTGGTACTAGATTAATATCATGGTTCAGCAAGAAGCAAACCTGTGTTGCCAATTCATCTACTGAATCAGAATACATTGCAGCTGGTTGTTGCACAGCTCAAATCCTATGGATTCAGCAACAATTAAGAGATTATGGTATTTCTGCAAAGAAAACACCAATCTTTTGTGATAATACAAGTGCTATTGCAATTACGCAAAATCCTAAGTTTCACTCTAGGACCAAGCATATTGACATTAGACATCATTTCATTAGAGATCATGTGGAAAAAGGTGATATTGAGGTTGTGAAAGTAGGCACCGAAGATCAGCATGCTGACATCTTCACCAAGCCCCTACCGGATAATAGGTTCGCAATGCTAAGGTATAACCTTGGATTGATTGAACTACCTCAATAAAGGATACACTTGGCAGAATGCTGAAACAGGTATTCAGCAAGCCAAATTATTCCTGTCTAAAAGACTCAGTCACTGATTTCTTCTAAGAAATGATAAGTCACTACATGATTGCTGAAACAGGCATTCAGCAAGTAATTCCTTCAAAATGGGTATTTGTTAGGAAACTTGATCACTTGCTGAGACAGGCACTCAGTAAGAGAAAGAACTTAAGGATTGCTAAGACGGGCACTCAGACAATCAAAAGATACTGAAACAGGTATTCAAGTATCTAAGGAATTTTCTGAGACGGGAACTCAGAAAAAGAGCAAAGCTCATCTCTCAGATTTTACCAAAGGATGTCTCAAGTACAAAAGAATTTACTGATACGGGAAATCAGAAATATCTTTTAATCTTATGAAATTATGAGATATCTAAGTGAGGGAGAACTTTCAGCAAGTAACTAGGTTGTTAATTCAATCTTGCTGAAAAGATTCTTGTTTATTTCAGCAAGCAATCTATCCCTTAAAACTCGGTAAAATCAATTTGTGACGTTAAACTGGCACAGATAAACTCGCAATAATCATGACATGAAATTCAATCGTGGCCATTGATTAAAAGGAGTTACTTATCTAAGGGTTAACAAAACAAAGAGAGAGAGTGCTCTGACGGTTTTAGTTAGTGGGCCACTACGCATTCAATGCAAAGGCTACACTAACTCCAGTGTTTCTCTGTTTTACCCTTACTGAGAGCTCAAATCGATTGAGTTTCTCACACACCAGAGACACTATATAAAGAAGGAGTTAGAGAAATGACAAAATTCTTTAACTCACATTTCCTTTCTCTGCAAATTCTAGCCTGAATCTACTGTACCTCCGGTCAAAAAGCAAACTATCTTTTTTCGTACACATTTTCTTGCTCTATAAAAGAAATGGCTCCCAAGAGACAGTCATCTAAATCCTCAAAATCGTCAAAGGTTGACAGTGCTGAAACACGCACTGCTCCGGCCACAAACACAACGAAAGTTGTGTTGAAAAACGACCGAATCTCAGAAAAACCTATGCCTCCGTCATATCTTGACACTGCAAAGTGTGAGATGTTGATGCAATGGGGAGGGTTTGCAAAACAAAAGTACATTAGGTACTTTTATGAACAAGAACTCGATGACGAAAATGAAGAGGCGCTTGAGTTTATCAAGCAGCAAGGCCTCATGAACATTATCTCTGCTCGCACTAAGCAAGTGAGCATGATTGATACAATGGAATTCTACAACAATGCAGAAATCCAGTCCCTTACAGACAGTAATGGAGTCACTGAAAAAGTGATCCTTACTTATGTTCAGAACACGCAAATCGTCCTGAAATGGACTGATTTAGCGGAGATTTTTCAGATTCCAACCACTGGAACTGAAGATGACGTCACTGCCACTGACGAAGAAATTGAAGCTTTCTACAGTGACTTCAGAAATGAGAAAATGAAGAAAGGCGAAGATAGCTCCCGTGACTTGGACAAAGCACGTTAAGAGAAAGCATCTCTGCCATTCACTTGGTCTAGTAGCTCTGCTACTAATAAAAGTTCTTGACTCCCAAGTTGGAGGAATTGACCAAGTAGGCCTGAGAAGATGGCCATTGCTGATGCATATCCATGAAAATAAAACAGAACTTAACTGGGCTAAGTACATTTTCAACAGGCTTGTTGATTGTGTTACTAAGTTTAAGGTAAAGGTAGAAGACAACAAGGTCTCACCTTCCTTTCCAGTTATGTATGGAATCAAGATATGCTATATCCTTGAACATTTCTAGATTCAGCTAAGAAACCCATTGCCAATCAAGAAATCTGTGTGCAATGTTGGAAGATCTTTCTACAAGCAGAATGTACCTAAGATTGCTGGAAAGAAAACTAAGAAGACAACAACTGCAAATGTTGTCAGCACAAGCCAGCAAGAAAGGTATACAACAGCTGCAGATGTTACCACTCAGCAACTTAGAGATGAAACTGCTGTTGGTGGTGGTAACACAAATGAAACTGCTGTAGAAAATCAACAAGGTACGTGTACAACACCCGTTGCTGAAAAAGCAACTATAGATGACTCTGGGAAACTGGAGAAATCTAACAAGAAAAAGAGGAAAGCTGATGATGACACTCAGACTATAGCGTCATCAGCAAACCCCGTACCTAAGAGGAAACGGACAAGCAACAAAAGGAAGAAAACACTGGCTCGCCAGTCAGTCCCTGATGTCCAAGACTCCTCAGTCAATTCCCAGATAAATGCTGAAACGCATTTGCCAGTAGATGTTGCTGAGGTAATTATTGAAGCCTATGTCAGCAATGTTGAAGTGTTTGCGGAAGCCTTCAACAATCAACTCAATGTTGATAATTCTACTGAGAATAGACCACAAGGCAGTGGAAATGAAATTCCTGCCCAAGTCCCCGATATCTACATTGTAGATAACTTAGATGATCCAACTATGGAACTAGTAAGCGACATTGCTGCTGATCTGCAAAAAGAGGCACTTGCTGATGCTACTGAAAAGATGGTTGCTGAACAAGCAACTCATCAAGTTGCTGAAACAACGCTTGCTGAAGGACCAGTTGCTGAAATAGCAATGGTTCCAGTTCCTGAAGTTGCTGAAACTCAAGAAGCATTATTCAACGACGCATCTCGTGATGCTGAGAATACTGGCCCAAACTCACCCAAGACATCAATTGACAAAGTCCAGCTTGTACTGGAAGATTTAAGCAAACAAATGGAGTTGGAAATTGAAGAATCATCCAACAAATCAATTGATCTCTTCATGACAAGCAGTGAGCTCAAAGGTCAAGATGCTTCTGCTCAACTTGTCATTTCAGAGACAAGGGAGATTGCTGAAACCGCACAGCTTTCTCAGATAGAGCAAAACCAGAAGTCTGCTGAAGAAACAGTCCAAGAAACTGAAGAAACTGTTAATGCTGAAAGGACTGAGCCACAACCTATCCTTCTTCAGCAGGTAGTTAATTCAACCATCAGTAAAACTTCAAATTCTGAAAATTGTTCCTTTGCTAATATTATATTATCTCTACAGACTTCTCAAGATGCAAGTCAGATGGTTGCTGAAGCCTCTGCACCAGAACCAACACTCCCTGCTCAGCAGGTAGTTAATAATTTTGGTATAAAAACTAAGTTTGACAGCTTAGTACTTGTGTCTAATTATAATTTATTTCAGGATGAACAAATGGAGGATGCTACTCAAGCTCCTCATGGAATGGAAATTGTACTACATGAGCTTGCTGACTCTCAGCAGGTAAATCATGTTTCAGATATAAACTCTAAAACAATTCTCCAAACCATTTCTGATCTAAATAAAATTCTTTTTCAGGCTCAAAAGGAGACCACTGAAGTGGTACTCATCACTGAAGATCATCAAGTAAGTTCTGAAGAACTGTACTTGAACTTCAAAAGGACAACTTTGTCAAGAGTTGCTAAGTTCGTCAGCAACTGGCAAATATACAGGCGAATGGATTTCTCAGATCTTCACCTTCATCTTTCAAACGAGAAAAAGAGATCTTCTCTGCTGAAGCTCGAAACATTTGTCCACTCCATCCTTCCTGAAGAAATGACATATTCTCAGCAAATGAGCTCCAATCTGATTGCTCAAATCAGAGAGAATATGAAGGCCAAATTCAAGAGTGTCTCTCCAGCTGAACAAGTTGTGATGCTCAAAGGTCTATTTGTATCTGTGGTGGCTGATCCCCACAAAATAAATGAGTAAGAGGAAGTGACAAGTGTTGCTTTGTATAAGCATGTGGAGCTAGTCATTCTGACAGGCGATGATGAAGAAGAAGAAGATGAGAACATTCCCACTGATCCCAGTGATGATGAAGGGAAAGATTCCAAGGACAAGAAAGACGATGATGATGACAATCAAGGTCCAAGTCCTGATGCTGGAGGATTGAAGTTAACAGTTGCTGAAAATACTCAATCTGACAATCAGCAAGCTGAAAAACAACAATCTCAGCAAGAATCTCAACCTCCTCCTGCTGCTGCTGAAAATCAAGCACCTGTGCAAGGTGCTGATACTGAGGAAGAATACGCCAGAAAACGGGCTGCCTTGGAAAATGGCAAAAGTCCAGTTTCTGATGCCAAGGTTACTGAAGAAAACCTTGATGATGATGATGAACAAGATGAAGATTACCAACGTGCTCTCCAAAACAGTCTCTTGATCGATGCAAGGCATACGCAGGATCTAGAAATTGGTCAATCTTCAGGAGTGAGAACAAAGGAAGTCCCCTCCCTTCCACTTACTACTGGCGAAACTCCAGTAATTGAGTCTCATACTCAATTAAAACTAACTACTGGCGAAACTCCAGTAATTGAGCCCCAAAATCAATTGAAACAACTAACTACTGGTGAAACTCCAGTTGTTGAGTCTGAAGCGTTGCCATCAGCAACCACTCAACAAAAAGGAAGTGAAGCTACTGATAAAGGTTCAAAAGTTGCTCAACTTGATGAATTTGAGGATGATGACGACTTGTCAGAAAATGAGGATGAACAATCCAAGCGAGACCCAAAAGTTGTTCAGATTCCTCCTCCTAATTACATCACTGATAAAGGTGATTCATTAAGAGCCGAACTGCTATTACAGGATGATCAGTTTGCTTCCGAACTAAAAGTTCATTCCTTGACACCACATTTAGTGCCGTTCCCAAGAGTTGAGGAGTTTACTCCCAGAATTCTAGCACTAAAGGAAGTCCGTGATGCCTGCAAAGCTGAAGATGAGGCATTGCTTGCTCAGAGCCCAATTGACTTTGGAAAGATATTGGCTACAGTGCTGAGACGCACTACAACTTTGACAATAGCTCAGAAAGACATCAGTCTTTATCACAAGAGCTATGAAGAAGATGTAAGTCAAGCGCTCAGGCTTGCAAAGAATGCTCTCGTGAAGGCTCAGACTTTCATGGATGAGAAGGCCGCAACAGAGAAAAGACATGAAGAGAACATGATGAGCATTCAACAAGAGTTGTCAAAAATGACTTCTGACCAACAAAAAATCATCATGAAGTATAACAGCTTAAGCACTCTTGCTGAAAATTGCAATGAGTTTTATTCTCTACACATCACACCGATGTTGCAATCCATGTCTAAGGGGGAAAAGAACAATACTATAAAAAGAAACCAAACCCCTCCTGCTCCTGCTGTTGATGCGCCACTGCCTATAGAATCTCTTGCTGAAAAAGAGCAAAGTTCTAAAAGGCAAGCAGAATCTGAGTTGAATTCAGCAAGTAACAAAAAGAGAAAAACCGTTGTTGAAACTCAAGATTTTTGCCATACTGAAAGTCATCACAATCTGAATGAAGATGATGAAGATGATGATAATCAAACAATAACTCAAGCCATAAGAGCTAGACCCTTAACAGCCTTGACCCCGTCTGGCCATTCAAAGCATTTCTCGTCTGACTCTTCAGGAAGAGATCAAGACAATGCTAAGACAAGAAGAAGAAGGCAAAGACAGGAAGAAAAAAGGCTGGCCAGCATTGCTATTGGCTCCGGCATTGAATACACAAAGACCAGCAAGAATTCTTCAACTACAAGTCCGTAGGCTTCTGGAAAACTACGAAAAGGACTGTGTTGAATTTACTGCACTTGCTGAGAAGAGTGTAAGAGAGATTTTGAGAAAATCCTCTGAAAGAGCTTAAGTCCCTATAATAGTTTTTTTTTTGTTAAAGTTTTTGTTTGCTGATTCTGTTTAAGTTATCTATGCTATTTCATGTAAACTTCTGAAAGATAACTATCAGCAATGAAGCTTTTGACTCTTATTGGTTTTTGATTATGCAATTTACTTATGCTTACTGTTTAATTATTCAAGTATGCTTGCATTAATCAACTGATTTATTCAACATCAGAAACCTCTAAAAGGGTAACAATTAATTTAGCCATGGATTGCTAACATCAAAAAGGTGGAAATTTGTTAGGAAACTTGTAATTTTGATGAGCAATTAACCATGCTAAATTAAGGAAAGTCCAGTAACTAGTACTCTTAAGGTCCATAGGAATTTAGAATTTTAAGGACATTGTAAAAGAGGAACGTTTGCTGAAGACTTAGATTAGGTGCTAGATAAGTTATTTCTTTTGCATATGATGTATTTTATTTGCTGAAAAGAAAATAACTTATTGATGCTTTAGCTTATGATGTATCTTATTTTCTGAAAAGAAAATAACCTATTGAAGCATTTGCTGACGATGTACTTTGTTTATTACAAACAAACTATTGAAGCATTTAGAAACCGCTCAGAATCTTGAAGACTTTTGAAGATCTGAAGACTTGAAGAACTCGAAGATCTGAAGACTAGAAGATTGCTGAAGACTGGCATCTACAAAGGCACGTGTTGCTCAGAAAGTGGAAATTTCAGCAACAGCATTGCATAAGTGAAAATCTGAAAGACAAAGTAGGTTGTGCTTGCTGAAACTGAGTCTAACCACTTGCTGATGGAACATATGTGACCTCTTGCTGAAAGTACTTGAATTTGCGCTCCAATGTTACTGTTTGAATTCTATTCAAATGTGCATTAAATGCAAAGCTTACACGCGAAGGACATGAAGACTAGAAGACAAACAAAGACGCTGCTGAAAGTACAAAAGCAAGATAGTGACATGTTAAGGAACAAAAGCCTTAGGATTTGAAATTCAAACGGCTCCTTACTTACACTATAAATAGAGGTCATCCGGCGAAGAGTTGAAGAGTGTCAACAACGTGATCAAACTCTCACTTGTGCTTTAAAACTCACATACCTTCAAACACTCTTACTGCCGTTGATCCGTTCCAAGACTTAAAGCTTGAAAAAGCTACTTGTGAAGAAGTAGAACAAACTCGGCTAAGAAATTAGTTAAGTGTTCTTTCTTTCGAACAAGAACAAGTCTTGACACCAGAAATAATCAAACTTGTTTACTGCAAAGTATTCAATGTTGTGTTTCTTAGATTACTTGTTGTAACTGAATAAGTTATAATTAAGTTATCTCACCCCAAAACTCTCTAACTGAAAATACACCCTTTCAGGCGTGATATTCAGGGGGAACTTAATCGAGCATAGTTTTGCTGATTAAAAGTACCAAGTTTGGTGGAGAACAAGGTTGAGTTCTCTAGTTTAGGTTGGAGACAAAGCAAGTGTGCTTTGGTTTCTGTTGAATCGCTCTAGATAGGAGATTGTAAGGAACCTCAATCGTATCTTAGTGGATTCAGTCCTAGAAAGGACAAAGTGGATTAGTTGAGAGATTACGCCACTCTCAGATACCACTATAAAAGTGTGTGTGATTTACTTACTGTATTTAGTTTTCAGCAAATCATATCTGTCTTTACACAGTCACTCACTTCACTTGCTGAAACCTTTACTTACTGAAAGAGCACTTATTGTATCAAAGACTTCCGCTCTCTGATTTTAAGTATCAGCAAACCAAGCTACTGTAAAGTAACTTACGCTTGCTGAGAAAGTTAAGTATCAGCAAACTCATTACTGAAAAGTAATAAGCACTTGCTGAGAAAGTTTTAAACGACGAAAGTTTGAAAAGACTATTCACCCCCCCCCCCTCTAGTCTTTTCTTGTTGTTTAAAGGGACCAACAACTTTTTCAGTGTCTCCTTTACTATCAGTTAGGGACTGGATTTCTGCATTGTTGTAGAACTCCATTGTGTCTAACATGCTCACTTGCTTAGTGCGAGCAGTTATAAAATGAATGAGGCCTTGTTGCTTGATAAATTCAAGCGCCTCTTCATTGTCACCGTCCAATTCTTGTTCATAGAAGTATCGGATATACTTCTCTTTAGCAAAACCACCCCATTGCATCATCATCTCACACTTTGCAGTGTGAAGATATGAAGGAGGCATGGGTTTCTCGGTGATTCTGTCGTTTTTCAACACAACTTTCGCTGTGTTTGTTGCCGGAGTAGTCACCGGAGCAGTGCGTTTCTCAGCACTGTCAACCTTAGACGACTTGGAGGTCTTAGATGATTGTCTTTTCGGTGCCATTTCTTTATATAGGAGAAAATGTGTACGAAAAAGATAATTTGCTTTTTGACCGGAGGTACAGTAGATTCAGGCTAAAATTTGCAGAGAAAGGAAATGTGAGTTAAAGAATTTTGTCATTTCTCTAACTCCTTCTTTATATAGTGTCTCTGATGTGTGAGAAACTCAATCGATTTGAGTTCTCAACAAAGGCGTTAGTGGAGCCTTTGCATTGAATGCGTAGTGGCCCACTAACTAAAACCGTCATAGCACTCTCTCTCTTTGAAAATGTTAACCGTTAGATCAATAACTCCTTTTAATCAATGGCCACGATTGTATTTCATGTCATGATTATTACGAGTTTATCTGTGCCCGATTAACGTCACAAATTGATTTTACCGAGTTTTATAGGATTAGATTACTTGCTGAAAGTTCCCCCTTACTTAGATATCTCATATTTTCTTAAGTTTAAAAGATATTTCTGAGTTCCCGTATCAGTAAATTCTTTTGTACTTGAGATATCCTTTGGTAAAATCTGAGAAATTAGTTTTGCTCTTTTTCTGAGTTCCCGTCTCGGAATATTCCCTTGATACTTGAATACCTGTTTCAGTATCTTTGATTGTCTGAATACCCGTTTCAGCAATCTTTAAGGTTTTTCTCTTACTGAGTGCCTGTCTCAGCAAGTGATCAAGTTTCCTAAAAAATACCCGTTTTGAAGGAATTACTTGTTGAATGCCTGTTTCAGCAATCATGTAGTGACCTATCATTTCTTAGAAGAAATTAGTGGAAGGAGCTTTTAATGAAGTAAGAGTACTTTGGCTTGCTGAATACCTGTTTCAGCATTCTGCCAATTATATCCTTTATTGAGGTAATTCGATCAATCCAAGGTTATACCTTAGCATTGCGAATCTATTATCTGGTAGGGGCTTGGTAAAGATGTCAGCAAGTTGATCATCAGTACCTACTTTCACAACCTCAATATCTCCCTTTTCCACATGATCTCTAATGAAATGATGTCTAATATCAATGTGTTTGGTCCTAGAGTGAAACTTAGGATTTTGCGTAATAGCAATAGCACTCGTATTATCACAAAAGATTGGTGTTTTCTTTGCAGAAATACCATAATCTCTTAATTGTTGTTGAATCCATAGGATTTGAGCTCTGCAACATCCAGCCGCAATGTATTCAGATTCAGTAGATGAATTGGCAACACAGGTTTGTTTCTTGCTGAACCATGATATTAATCTAGTACCCAAAAAATGACAAGTTCCAGAGGTACTTTTTCTATCAAGAGTTGATCCTCCATGATCAGCATCAGAATAACCTACCAACTCAAGTCCTGAATCTTTAGGATACCATAATTCAACATTGACTGTACCTTTGACATATTTCAGTATCTTGATTGTCTTTTTGTAGTGTGATTCTCTTGGATCAGATTGGAATCTTGCACACACACAAACAGCATACTGAATGTCAAGTCTACTTGCTGTTAAATACAACAAGGAACCAATGAGCTTCCTATATTTGTGTTCTTCAACACTTTTATCTTCTTTAGTATAGCCCAATTTGGTACCAACACTCATAGGGATCTTTTCAGGTTTCTCTTCCTCTTTGATCCTAAACTTTATGAGCATTTCTTTCGCATACTTTGCTTGATTTATGAATATTCCATCTTTGAGTTGCTTGACTTGCAATCCTAGGAAATAATTCAATTTTCCCATCATACTCATTTCAAACTTGTTTGTCATGAGTTTGGCAAAATCATCACAAAGTTGCTTGTCCTTAGATCCAAATGGCACTAAGAGTATTTTACCATCATGGTTCATGGTAAATAAAGTTTTATCAACTTCACCTTTCTTGAAACCATTATCCAGCAAGAACTTGGCCAAGGTATCATACCATGCTCTTGGTGCTTGCTTTAGACCACCATATACAGCTTTCTGAAGCTTATATACCATCTTGATTTCAGAGGGAAGTTCAAAGCCAGGGGGTTGTTCTTAGTAGACTTCTTCAGCAAGTTCACCATTCAAGAATGCACTTTTAACATCCATTTGGTAAACAATGAAGTCATTGTGAGCAGCAAAGGCCAAGAAAAGCCTAATTGCATCCAATCTTGCAACTGGTGCATAAGACTCATCATAGTCCAATCCTTCAGTCTGACAGTAACCTTGAGCAACTAAACGTGCTTTATTTCTTGTTACTTCACCAGACTCACTCAGCTTGTTTCTGAACACCCACTTTGTACCAATAGCTTTCTTGCCTTCAGCAAGTGGTACAAGTTTCCAGACTTTGTTCCTTTCAAATTGATCCAATTCTTCTTGCATTGCCTTGATCCATCCAGAATGCTTTAAAGCTTCTTCTATGGTCTTAGGTTCAATTTCTGAAACAAAGCAAGAGAACAATGATTCTACTTCTACGACAGTTGCTTCTTCAGCAAGTCCATGAGTAGCAGAAACTTTGGATCTAGTCACTTGGCGTTTATCAATATCACCAATCATATCCGTAGAGGGATGATCTCTAATCCATTTATTAACAGGTTTTCTGCGTGTTGGATCTGGATATGTTTTCTCATCAGCATGTACTTGTTCAGTACTACTGGAATTTTGTGTCTCTGATGAGATAGGTTCATCAGCAATTGCTTGTTCAACATTGCTAGATTGTGGTAGCTCAGCAGCAGGCACTGGAGGTTGCATAGTTTCAGCAACTTCCGGAGCAACTGCGTCTTTTGCTGGAAATTCCTTGTCGTGAACTATATTTATCTTGTCATGACTTGGGGGAGGAGAGTCATTGTCAGAATCATCATTTAGTTCAATTGACTTGATTTGCCTAGCATTAGATTCAGTTATTTGCTCATGTATGATTAACTTTTTCATACATTCTGATATTTCTTCTTCAGCAGGCACTCCTTGTGTCTTTTCGTAGAATACAACATGCATTGATTCTTCGATCTTATGTGCCTTTTTGTTGTAAACTCTATAAGCTTTACTATGCAAGGAGTAACCGAGAAATATCGCTTCGTCTGCCTTTGGTTGAAATGTTCTTAGGTATTCTCTACCGTTATTAAGAACGAAACACTTACAACCAAATAATCTTAGATGAGTGATATTAGGAGGCCTTCCAACGAACAACTCATAAGGAGTCTTGTTGTATTCCTTAGTAATCAAACATCTGTTTTGAGTGTAACAGGCGGTATTAATCGCTTCAACCCAGTAAGCCTCACTTATTTCAGCGTCAGCAAGCATTGTTCTTGCGGCTTCTTTTAGGGTACAATTCTTCCGTTCAGCAACACCGTTTTGTTGTGGTGTCCTTACTGAGGATAATTGATGTTGTATGCCTTTTGAAGTGCAATACTCAGTTATGTACTGGTTTACAAACTCAGTACAATGGTTTGTCCTTATGACTTTTACCTTGTCATTTTTCATGACTTCAAGCTTATTCAGCAAGTTAGGTATTTCAGTCCTAGTTTCAGATTTGTGCTTGATAAATACTACCCAAGTGAATCTTGAATAGTCATCTACCACCACCAGACCATACTTCTTACCAGCATAGCTTGTTGAAGAAGATTCAAACAAGTCCATGTGTAAGAGTTGTAAAGGTTTTGTAGTTGACGGTACTGCCTTGTTCTTGAAAGAACATTTGGTTTGCTTTCCTTGCTGACATGCATTGCAAACACCATCCTTCTTAAAAGTAACCTTAGGTAATCCAACTACAAGTGACTTTTTAGACAACTTATTCAGCGTCTTGAAGTTTAGATGACTTGTTCATTTATGCCATAACCATGCTTTTTCAGCAAGGCAATCGTGATATGAGACAAGGCATTTTTCAACAATTGCTGAAGACCAATCTACGGTGTACAAGCCTCTTGATCTTCTTGCAATCATAATAACCTTTTTAGTGTCGAAATCTATAAGTTTACATTCATCACTTTTGATTTTGATGAAGTATCCTTTGTCAACAAGCTGACTCATGCTGAAAAGATTAAACTTAAGATTTTTGACATAAAGAACTCTCGTAATGGTAATGCATCCTAACTTCACGTCACCATAGCCTTTTGTAGAACCAGATCCTCCACCAGCAAACCTTATTGTTGGACCTTTAGACCACCGTCTATAGTTTATAAGGTTATTCTTGTTGCCCGTCATGTGCTTTCCACAACCACTATCAAAGTGCCAGATTGCATCGTTTGTCTCCGTGGCTGAAGTGTGCACAATCAAGAGCAAACAAGTTAATTATCCAATATTGGGTGTCTATTAACATGTTCAAGAATGCGTCCAGTGGAAACCCAAGTCTTAAGTTTTTCAACTTTGACTTGTTTTCTACTTGCTGAGGAACTAGGAGGTTTTGAGCTGAAAGACTTTTGATTCGTGCTGATCAAGTCCACTTTCTGATGTGGTGTCTTGCTCGGTTGACCTTTTTGCTGAACATACTTTCAGTAAGTTCTTTTCTAGCAAGGTTCCTTCTAGCCCTAGCATTTAGAGTCTTTTCAGAACTCTTAGGCTTGATTTTGTTCATCTCTTTGAAGTATCTTTGCTGACTTTGCTTATACTTGTGAAAAAGTTGACTTTGCTTGGTTATTAAACCGAGTCCACTTTTCGGAGAATGCTGAGCTTTTGTGTCAGCAACCTTACTTGATTCAGGTTTGTCAGCAAAGGTCTTCTGATTACTTTCAGTAATCTTGCCTTTTGACTTAACAAATGCTTTTCAGCAACTTGTTTGGCGGAATGCTTTACAGCATCATTCTTCTTTACAGTTTGCTTCTCATCAATCTGTTTTCCTTTTAAAGTCTTGTTACTTTGAGTAGCAACAGCGGGCTTTATGGTCGTAGGTACTTGATTGCATGTTTCAGCAACCTTAGATTGACCAAACTGATAGAGTTCAGTTCTGCTTGACCACTATCAGTAGCTCGTACGAAGGAAATCAGTGATTTGTCTTTACTCAAGATTTCTACGTCATCACCTTCATACGTTGAACCTAAACCTTCTTTCTGAGATGGATCTCTCAAATAAGAGTTTAGTTCAGTCAGCGTATTACTTGCGTCAGCATAAGATTTGAAATTGATTTTCATCTTTTTCATTTCTTGGATTTCAGCAAGTAACTTTAGAATTGAGGACTGATACTCTTCCAATTCTAATGCCATTTGAGAATTCTTCTCTGTAGCTTCAGCAATCAACTTCTTAAGACGCCTTATTTCAGCACCCTTTTCTTTTGTCTCTTCCTTCAGCAAGATATACTTATCAGTAGTCTGCTTGGTCAGAGTTTCAGCAATCTGTAGTTTCTCTTGTTGTCTGCTCAGAGTTTTCTCAAATCTTTCAATTTCTCCTTGAATCTTGTCAAGGTCAATCTCGTCTTCACTTTCTGAGTCTGAGTCAGAGGTAGGGTTGTTTACCTGACCGGCCATGAGGCAGAACTCGTAGTTTGACACATCTGGATAAGCTTCCATAGCTATTCCACAAACTTCTTTGCCAATCTCTACGTCTAGAGTGGTTTCTTCATCGTCAGTGTCTGAGCTTTCATCCTCACTGTCTTCGGAGCTTGTATCAATGCACAATGCATCGATTTTTGCTTGAAGCTTCTTCTTTTCTTCAGCAATAAAAGCTCTTTTGAACTTCTTCTTCTTTTCAGCAGATTTGCCTTTCAGCAAAGGGCAATTTGCTTTGAAGTGTCCAGGCTTTTTGCAGTAAAAGCAAAGATCGTTTCCAACTGCTGGTTCTTCTGATGAAGTTGCTTGCTGAGCTTGCTTGTTCAGCGAGCTAGTCTCATTCTTGTACTTATGGTAGTTGTTACCAAGATGTTTTTTCAACTTCTCTTTTGCTTTTCGCCTTTCAAGTTGCTTACTGATGAATTTCTTCATGTTATTGACAACCAAAGAGTTTTCATCAACAGGCTCTTTATCATTCTTCTTTTCAGAAGATGACGGTTTTGCAGCAAGAGCAATGTTTTGCGATTTTTCAACAAACACATTTTCTCTTTTCTTTGTCTCGTAGTTGACAGTAGCAAGATGAGAGAACAACTCTGTTGGTGTAATGTCTGGCATTCCTTGATTGTAGTAGAAGTTCTAAGTGTGGATCCATTCTTGGTTCAGACTTCTGATGATGGTTTTCACCTTCTCAGAATATGAGTAAAGATTTTCAACACCCAAGGCTGCCATTTCACTAACGAGAGTTGTGAATCTGAAGTCCAAGTCTTCCAGTGACTCATTAGTACCTTGTTTAATGTTCTGGAACTTTAACTTCAGCACTTCGAGTTTGTTTTCCTTGGTTTTGTCAGATCCAGCACAAAGATCTTGAACCATTTTCCAAGCTTCCTTAGCAGTTTTAGCACCCCCACAGTTTGCACTGTATGGTATCCGGAGTTGATCGAATGATGATGTTTCTTGCTTGGCCATCAAGACGGAATCTCTTAGCTTCGTCGGAAGTCCATTCCTCTCTCGTTTTTGGCACAACGGTATCAACCGGTTCGCCTAAGATAGTTTCCTTTCCAGCTTCAGTGGTTTTGTGAGGAAAACTTCTTTCAACCTTAGTGATCTTGATAGGTCCGTCATTAATGACAGTAACCATCTCATCACTAATGGCCTCAAGATGTAGCATCATGTTGTTTCGCCATTTTTCGTAGTTTTCGAGCTTCAACAAGGGAGCGTCTCCTAAAGACATCCTGTCAGCAAAACACTACCAAACTGATCAAGTGAGAGTGATTTACGGAAAGCACCTAAGGGGATCTAGGTTCAGTGTTGAAGGTTAAAGAACCTCCAGCTCTGATACCACTTGTTGGTCCCTTTAAACAACAAGAAAAGACTAGAGGGAGGGGGGTGAATAGTCTTTTCAAACTTTCGTCGTTTAAAAACTTTCTCAGCAAGTGCTTATTACTTTTCAGTAATGAGTTTGCTGATACTTAACTTTCTCAGCAAGCGCAAGTTACTTTTCAGTAACTCGTTTTGCTGATACTTAAAATCAGAGAGCGGAAGTCTTTGATACAATAAGTGCTTTGGCAGTAAGTGATAGTTTCAGCAAGTGAAGTGAGTGACTGTGTACAGATAGATATGCTTTGCTGAAAACTAAGTACAGTAAGTAAATCACACAAACACTTTTATAGTGGTATCTGAGAGTGGCGTAATCTCTCAACTAATCCACGTCCTTTCTAGGACTGGATCCACTAAGATAAGATTGAGGTTCCTTACAACACCTATCTAGAGCGATCCAAACAGAAACCAAAGCATACTTGCTTCGTCTCCAACCTAGTCTAGAGAACGCGACCTTGTTCTCCACCAAACTTGGTACTTTTAATCAGCAACACTATGCTCGATTAAGTTCCCCCTGAATATCACGCCTGAAAGGGTGTATTTTCAGTTAGAGAGGTTTGGGATGAGATAACTTAATTATAACTTATTCAGTTACAACAAGTAATCTAAGAAGCAAAACTTTGAATACTTTGCAGTAAACAAGATTGTTTCTGGTGTCAAGACTTGTTCTTGTTCGAATGAAAGAAAGAACGCTTAACTAATTTCTTAGTCGTGTAAGTTCTACTTCTTCACAAGTAGCTTTTTCAAGCTTTAAGTCTTGGAACGGATCAATGGCAGTAAGAGTGTTTGAAGGTATGTGAGTTTAAGCACAAGTGAGAGTTTGATCACGTTTTTGACACACTTCAACTCTTTGCCGGATGACCTCTATTTATAGTGAAATAAGGAGCCGTTTGAATTTCAAATTCTAAGGCTTTTGTTCCTTAAAATGTCACTATCTTGCTTTTGTACTTTCAGCAGCGTCCTTGTTTGTCTTCTAGTCTTCATGTCCTTCGCGTGCATGCTTTGCATTTAATGCTTATTTCAATAAAATTCAAACAGTAACATTGGAGCGCAAAAACAAGTACTTTCAGCAAGAGGTCACAAATGTTCCATCAGCAAGTGGTCAGTCTCAATTTCAGCAAGCACAACCTACTCTGCCGTTTAGATTTTCACTTATGCAATGCTGTTGCTGAAGTTTCCACTTTCTGAGCAACATGTGCCTTTGTAGATACCAGTCTTCAGAAATCTTCTAGTCTTCAGATGTTCAAAATCTTCAAGTTTCTGAGCGGTTCTAAATGCTTCAATAGTTTGTTTGTAAAAACAAATTACATCATCAGCAAATGCTTCAATAGGTTGTGTTTCTTTTCAGAAACAAGATACATCATAAGCGGTAAAACCAACCTATCTAGCACCTACTCTAAGTCTTCAGCAAACGTTCCTCTTTTACAATGTCCTTAAAATTCTAAATTCCTATAGACCTTAAGAGTACTAGTTACTGGACTTTCCTTAATTTAGCATGGTTAATTGCTCATCAAAATTACAAGTTTCCTAACAATCCTATTATAAAGGCCTTCGTGAACCGCAGTAGAGAAAACACCACTAAGTGATGTCGAGACTACCAAGCTTAACTAAGTGCAAACATAAATGTGACAAGCCAAGCGAGAAAAACCTCAAACAAATTCATAGAGATGAAACGCATGGTCAAAGGTCATAACTAGTTAATCTACCCAATAAAAAACTTCAAAAAATTTGGCAATAAACTCCACACAAAAACATGCAAAGCTAGGATGAATGTAGTGTATGCAACTAAATACTAAGAAAGCGGTAAACGTGCAAATGCAAACAAAGTACAAGATACCATACTCAACATCATAAAGCCAAACAATACTTAACATCATGGTTCACATCCCATCCCCCTCATGAAACTCAAGCTAGTCCCTAGCAAAAGAGAATGAGTAAAATAAAAATTGATACTAGATGTTACCGAATGGTTTGGCCTCGGTCGGCTGAGTATACAAGAATGGACTTGTGAAAAGACTAATTATTGGGATCGTAATCCCCATAATAGTCCCTCCACATGTCAGACAAGAGATCATTGGACAGCGGTAGGGACTCATGTTGCTGACGGATGAGCTGTTGCTGCTCCCACATTATCTCTCTCTCGTTCAGGCGATGCTCCTCAGCTATCTCCCAATCGCGGTTGCGTTGGGCAATGTGTCCATCAAGATTATATTGCAACCCTCGGACAGAATTGGTCAAGGCTGCAACACTAGCATCAACTCTACCGAAACGGTCATCGAGGTAGGCCCGAAAATCAGAGAAGTCAATACCTCTAGACCCATGTGGTGCTCGAGGCGGTGCATGTGGCGGCCTACGAACAGAAGGAATATCAGGAATAGGAACTCGGCCAGCTCCATCATCAGTATCCATAGCATCCTCATCCTCCTCATCATCATTATCATCATCAGAATCACTTTGTTGGAGGGAAGCTTCAACATCAGCAGCAGCAGGCGTGGGGTTCTTCATACGATACCTATTCAATTGCACATCAATAGTTGAAGGGGAAAGAGCAGCGACCTCAGAATCCACCTCAACAATGTCGTCAACCCCATGATATTTGCAATATGCCGTGATGAAACTCGGAAAAATGAAGGGCTTCTTCTTCTTCTCCCAATGACGCTCGTATTCTTCATACATGATCTGTCCGATGTCTATACGATGCTTGCCCAACAAGCAGTAGAGGAGCTCAGCATAGTTCGGCTGAATCCATGTGTCATTCATCCTAGGGATCAGGATGAAAATATAAAATTTCATAACCACCTTAGCCTCAAGACTAAGGTCACGCTGATGGATCCGTCCAGGTTGTGCCCCGGTTTCTGGAAACACATATTCCCTGTTGCAAATCACATCTGTGATGTCACTTCCTATCCCCCTAGTAGCCCTCGAATACTCATAGGAATGGTCACTTCCGGTGAACTCCCGTTCCCCCATATGAATAAAATCAGAAATTGAGGCCGGGGTCCATGGCACGATTACGCCTCTAACAAGTACCCCCTCCTTCTCTTCAAGATCCGTATAGCCAACATAAAACTCATGGAGGAGGCTCTTATCATACCCCTTGAAACGGTTGGAAGTAAACCAACCCCAATTCCTCTTCCTAGCCAAACGAGAGAGCACCTTGTAACTCGGTCGGTTAGCATGGCCGTCTGGAATTTCAATCCTTCTATCAGGAATGGTCGATCGTCCACCTCGAGCAAGCTCTGCTTAGAGCCTCAAACGCACATCGATCGCAGAAAGTGACAACTCAAATAACTCATGGGAAGGTTGGGAGCTTGAAGCTACCCCCTTGCCCTTCTTGCTCTTAGACGAGCCAACTTTCTTCTTGTCACGTGGTGGCATGGTACCTACAAGCAGCAACTAGTATCTTGTATAACATAAACAAATTCATGCATATGCAAATGCAAGAGTGAAACAAATGAGTGATAACATCAACAATCGTACTCCTCAAAACCTCCATGCCTAATCTAGCCACTTCTAGAACTAAAATGCAACACACCAACATATCTTAGACATATAACATATCACATTAAGGTCATGCTAGACAACAAATATCCTTAAATCATAAGACTCAAATCATACCATATTAGCAAAAAATCTAGCATAAAAAATCCTTAAACTCATCAATCATGCGTTCTACCATCATGTCCATCATTATCATATCAATAAGCACACCCATAGACATGGAATGAAAGGGAAAGAAACAATGCACATTAAGACGTAGACATCTAGTAGGCAAAATTCTCAAACCAACAAACCAAGCATAATTGAACATGCAATTGATAGTGAATAACGTTTCTAATCACACAAACAATCAACCCATACATCATATAAGCTCAATTGAAGCATAAATCAAAAAAACCCCAAATTTGAAAAATTAGGGTTCATGTGAAGTTACCTCAGATCCGAAGAATGAATGAACTAGGATGAAAGTTGTTCGGATAGAATGAAAGAGCATGTAATGGGCTTCGATTGAAGTTAAAGAACACCAAATTTGATGGAGAATTGAAGATTTTATGAAAGATTGAAGAATTTTTGAGTTTTTGGGTGTTTTGGAGTAAGAGAGGTGAAAAAGATGAGAGAATGAGGATAATGGGGAGGAATCCCGCTTTTCTTCATGTCTGAAGACGGGGGGCGATTCGCCCCGTGTGTGGGCCGAATCGCCCCATATGTGGGGAATCGCCCCCCACTGCCAGAGAGCGTGAAGCTCTCTGGCGATGTGGGGCGATTCGCCCCCCACCTCCAGAGGTGGGGAGACGAAATTTTCCGAAAAAGTTCAGTTTTTATTCCCGGAAACCATTTTCCTCATTAAAAACACTCGAAAAAATTCACTCAAATATAAACATAAGCACAAAACATCACATAAACGAACAAATTCACATAAAGAAAGGCAAATTGTTCTATGTATGAATGCATGCAATGCAATAAAGCGATAAAAACTCTGGGTTGCCTCCCGGATAGCGCCATCGTTTATAGTCTTTGACTCGACTTCTTCTTGCTCTTAGTCTTCTTTTTGAGGGTACTAGACTTCCCCTTCATGGATCTTTTCCTCATGCCACGAGCCTGTGAATGAGAATGAACATAGACAGCAAGACCAAAGTAGTTAATTGTGTGAGAAGCATTGAAGTGAATATTTGGATCAGATATGGCTTGCAACATATGTTGCTTGCCATCCACCTCAATGGTGCAAGTTTTTCGGTAGATGTCTATCACGGAGCGTAGCTTAGTCAAGAACGTTCGCCCCAAGAGAACAACATCCCCCATCCCAGGTGTAGACGCCGGCATAACTACAAAGTTGGAGTACACAGAAGCTTCACCAATCTTAACCAATACGTTCTTCACAACGCCTTCGGGTCTCACAAAGGATCCATCCGCCAATTGCACAATAGCCTTATGCTCAGATAGTTTTCCAAGGCCACTCTTCTCAAACACATTCATTGGGAGCACATTAGAGTAAGATCACGTATCTAGTGTAGCACGAACATCTTCAAGTTCACCAATTCCTACCTTAACATCGAAACTCTCAGGAATTGGTTTGGGATCCTCTTGCTCCTCTTCACTCACATCAATACCAAGGTCCTTCTCTTCTTCCTTGGCTAGTGGGGGCTCCCCATCCTTGCAACACTCACATTTAGCAACCTTCTTGATGGTGATTTCAACAGGAAGATCACCCACCAAGGTAATAGACATCGACTTCTCAGTGTTGCTAGGCAACTTCCCTTGCTCCCTACTTGCTCCACGGTCAATCAATTCTTGCATCTTTTGATGAGCAAGCCTAGTACTTGCCTCCAACTGATCAAGTCTCGCCCTTGTATTCTCCGAATCTTCTTCATAACGCTTAAGAAAACCTTGGGCGTGATCAACCATTTTCTGCAAATTCTCGATGAGAAGAGCCATCTTCGACTTCGGTTGCTCTTTGGGAGTGGGATTTTCGCAGTGATCATTACCATAGCTAAGCTTACTACGGTCTTGGTTAGGGCCATAAGTTTGGCTAGTCGGTGCATATCCTTGATTATTTCGGAACCCTCTTCTCCAAAATCCTCCTCGAGGATTCCTACCATCTTGTCCATAGCTAGCTTCTTGAATACCAAATTCCGCAGCAAAAGCTTCCTCTTCGCTTCCTTGAACCCAATTGCCATCATCATATTCAAGCTCCGATCTACACATATGAGCTCCATGCCCATAGTTCTTGCATATTCGGCAAACTTCATTCGACATAGATGTTCCAACGGAGCTCATGAGGACTTGTTTCAACTCATTGGTAAAGCACTCGAATCGATCACCAGTCCCCCCATACATAGGGGCCTCTTGAGTAGGTGGAGCTTCAGGTCCACGTCTCCTAACCATTGCTCTTGGATCCTTGAATTGCGAACCCTTAGAAAGTGTTTCGAAAACCGCCCAAACAGCTTCCGCGGTTTCCTCCCAAATATTGCCACGACATTGGAAACCACCTCTTGCTGATTCTCAAAGGTTAGTCCATTGTAGAAATGTTGGACAAGATCCGAAAGCTCAAAACCATGGTGAGGGCACTTGTTAATGAGGTCTTGGAACCTCTCAAACGCGGTGTAGATGGTCTCATCATAGTCTTGTTTGAATCCAGTGATTTGCGCCTTAAGCGCGGTAGTCAATGTGTGAGGAAAGTATTTCTCCATGAATGCTGAAAAAACCTTTGCCCAAGTGTCAAGCGAACCCGCCGGTAGAGAACTCAACCATACCTTGGCCTTGTCGCCAAGCCCCATAGAAAAAACCTTCATTCTCAACTCATCTGCTGTTATTTCAGCCCCGGGTCGTGGAAGTTGGTTGACGAAGTCATCGATATCATGCAAGTACCCCATCACGTCTTCCCTAGCCAAGCCATAGAACATCGGAAGTTGATGGAACATGTGGTTTTTTATTTCCAGATCTCGGGTTGCAGACGAAAGAACAATCGCCGGTCCCCTCATACGATCCTTGGTGGGTTGAACCCATGATTTCAGTGGTCTAGCTTCTGCCATTACGACGATTTCTTCAAAAAGACTGTGTATAGATTCAGAGAAATCGGTATCCTCTATTTCCTCTAGTTCACGTCGTCGAAGTAGTCGCCTTCTTTGGTGGTAGACTCTGTCGATTTCAGAGATTGGTTCAGCAAGCGGTGTTCCTCTAGATCGTGTACTTCGCATACACTATCTGTAACAAGCAAAGAAAAGTGTATCAAGAGAGATCAAATTAACTAAACTACTATAACAAGGAATTGAATGCTGAAAATATAAATAAGCTAAACAGAAAAAAGGAGTATAGTCCCCGGCAACGGCGCCAATTTGATGAACGGGATTGTCAGAATCAATTAATCAAATAAATTTGTTTTAGCTAAAGGCAATTCACAACTACAACGAAAACCAAGGCACGTAGTGTAGAAGTAAAATAACCTCGAGTGTCGATCTCTAAGGAATATAACTAGCTTTATCTAATTTAACTTAAACTATAAACTCAACAAACGACTTAGCACAGATTTTCTTATCAATAATAATGGAAGTTAGCGATAGTATGATCATTCAAAGCATTAGGTTAATAATCATGCATGGAGTACTTGAACGTTTGCATAGAAATCTAAGATCATGAATTGTCCAATGTGTTCTGTTCAATTCAACACTACGAAGATAGAGGGCTTAGATAGATCAAAGAAATAAAGCAATAAGTCAAGTCTAAATCGCGTTACAGCCACTCATGCATAACTAAGAACCCTAGCTAAGAAATCACATACTATCACCAACGATAGATTTAGCTACTCATAGATAAATCGAAATCAACAAGAATCATAGCCAGATTGAATGAAAACATGTTGAAAGAAATAAATAAAAGCAGAAAAATCGTGAGATACAAGTTACCAACGAAGGGCGTCAATCTCCGAAGAATTGCTAACTCACAAGCAAGAATTGATAAACAACGAGGTCCAATTTCTATGCTTAATCCTCCAAATTTGATAAGAAAAAGAGTCTCCTATGCTAAGAATCCCAGAACAGGCTCTGAAGAATTTGTCTCTCAAAATAATGTGAAAAGGTATGAAAGACGTAGAGAATGGGCAAACATATATATAGTGTTCGGAAACGTACGGGGCGAACCGCCCCAGATGCCGGGCGATTCGCCCCACGTCCCAGGTGATTCGCCTGGGACATCCAGATCAACTTCAGCGAGATTTTAGTCTTCTTTTCCTTTCCGGACTCGGATTTTGCCTTCTAGTGACCTTTAAGCCTTGAAACTCGTCCCCTAGGCCTCAAATCTCATCCGGAACCTTCTAGATACACCACGAATGTCCTCGAAACACCAAAACCTCGTCCTCTTCATCAATCTTGCCCATAAAAACACGTTTTTCACCTAAAACCTGAAAAATGCAAAGAAAAGGGAAACGTGACACTATTCTAATAAAATGCACTAAAATATAAGCTAAATTAACCTAGAGGATAGCTAAATTGGTGAAAAAGACTCGAATGAAAGTGTAAAATACACGTTCATCACCCCCCCCCCCCCCCGAGTCTTTTCTTGTTGTTTAAAGGTACCAACACATAGTTTGTGGCTTTAGTTAAAAGGATTTGGACTTCAGCTGAGGTGGTAGGTTGGGGGGGGGGGGCTTTGTGTTTGTGGAAAAACTAAAGGTGTTGAAATGGGAGAATAAAAAGTGGCTCGGAGGCAATATGGTGGATTTGGATGGTAGGAAACTTTCGTTGTCACAGGAATTGATGCGGTTGGATGCTGAATATGACGGGGAGTAGGAGGTGGATGTAACAACGGTGGATGGGGATGAGTTGCTTCTTCGCTCAGTCCGGCCGGTGTTGTTTGGTGATGGCGCACGGGCCATTCAGTACAAGGCGGTTCATGATGATTTGAGGGGGCAGCTCTAGAATTGCAATGTTCTATCCGTTTTCAGCAGTCCCGAGGGAGTTGGGGGAAGGAGGGCGATGCAAATTCCAGATTCTTTCATGAATGTTTGAAGAAAAGGGGCGGATGCGAGCTACTAAGGGGTTGCGGGTTAAAGGGGTTTGGTTAGAGGAGGTCGAGAGAGTGAAGGTAGGGGTCCGATAATATTTCACTGTCATTTCATCGCTCTTGAGGAGGGTTCTTTGCGTTTGGGTAATCTTCCGTGTGTTCGGTTGTCCGTTTCTAAGTGTAAGGAACTAGAAAGGCCTTTTGGCTTGGAGGAGATTAAGAGTGTTGTATGGGGGTGTGGTGTTGATAAGAGTCTGGGGCCGAATGGCTTTAGTTTTCACTTCTTTAGATTCTTCTGGGAGGTGGTGAAGGGCGATGTGGAGCGCTTTTTGGTGGAGTTCCATACCGTAGGAATTCAAAGTTGGTGAAGGGTTTAAATACAAACTTTATTACTTTGATTCCTAAGAAGTTGAATCCAGTGGCTATTGAGGAGTTTCAGCCAATTTCTCTGATTGGAAGTGGGTACAAGATTTTTGCTAATGGTCTGGGTTCGAAGCTAGATGGCTTGATCTCTCATAATCAATATGCTTTTGTGGGGTCTAGACATATTCTGGATAGTATTCTTATTGCCAATGAAGTGGTGAGTGATGTGAAAAAGAGTAGGAGGAGCTTATTTGCTTTTAGATTGATTTTTAGAAAGCCTACGATTCTGTATGGTGGGATTTTCTGGAGGAGATGATGGTTAGGATGGGTTTTGGGTCGAGGTGGATTCAATGGATATGGAGTGTGTCTCTTCTTCTAGTTCGTCGGTCTTGGTGAATGGTAGCCCAACAAAGGAGTTTTTGCTTAAGGCGGGGTTGAGACAAGTGGATCCTTTATCTCCATTCCTCTTTCTGATTGTTGCTGAGGGGTTGAGTCAGATGATGCGGAAGGTCGTTGCTGACGGTGCTTTCACGCCTTACCCTTTGGGTAGAGAGGGTGTTGGTATTTCGCATTTACAATTTGCGGACGATACTATATTTTTTGGCGATGCGGTGGAATCAAATATTGTTGAGTTTAAGTATATTTTGCGGTGTTTTGAGGGTGTGTCGGGTTTGAAGATTAACTTTCATAAAAGTTGTATTGTAGGGGTGGGTGTGGATGATACGATTTTAAGTGGGTTGGCTTAACGTTTGATTTGCCAAGTGGGAGAGTTTCCTTTTACTTATTTGGGGCTGCCGATTGGGGAGAAAGAGTGTGGAGTCAAGATGTGGAAGGTGGTGATTGACAAGGTGAAGAAGCGGTTAGGTCAGTGAGAACACAAGTATCTGCCTTTTGGTTGTCGGTTAGTGTTGCTGAATTCAGTTCTTGTGGCATGGCCTATTTATTTCTTATCCTTTTTCTTTGCTCCGGTTGCTGTTATTTGTGAGCTTATTGCGTTACAGAGGGATTCTTTTGTGGGGGCGCACCTGGTGGGTGAGAGAAGGTGTCGTGGGTTAAGTGGGATCGGGTTTGTTTACCAAAAGATAAAGGAGGTCTGGGGGTGATGGATTTGCGGTTATTTAATGTGGCATTATTGGGTAAATGGGTGTGGAAGTTGCTGAACGGCTCAGAAAGTTTGTGGGCGGCTGTGTTACGAGCTAAGTATGGTTCGTTATGGGAGTGTATGTTGTCGATTAAGGAGGGTCGGAATCTTGGTAGGGGCTGGTTTACGTGGTTGTGTAATTTGGTTTCAAAGGTGGCGTTGAGTAGTTGGTGTTTTGAGAATATGGGGGTTAGTGTGGGTGCAGGTAGAGTGTAACGACCCGGCCCACTAACGGGCCAAGACCCAGCCCAACGGGCAGGCAAGGTTACTCATGGGCGCTCTCCGGGGTGATATGTTGGCCCCACAGACCAACACAGGTTCTAATCCGCGCACTTTGTCCTCACTCGTGCGCGCACCAGGAACTTTCTAGTGGGTCACCCATCCTAGAATTGCTCCAGAGCAAGCACGCTTAACTCTGAAGTTCTTCTAGGTGGATTCGCGAAAAGAAAGGTGCACCTTATTTGTATGAGTAGCGTTCTCAACCCTTTTAAACTTCTGAAATCTGGGGCGTTACATAGAGAGACCAGATTTTGGATTGATCCGTGGGTGGTAGGTGGCTTACTGTTGGGAGAGTTATTTCCACGTTTGTATAGTGTGGAGTCCAATAAGTATTGTTATGTTGCTGATCGTTTGGCCAATGGATTTCGTTGGGACTGGAGAAGGAATCTATTCGTCTGGGAGGTGGAGTTGCTGGAAGAGTTGAAGGTGTTGTGTGGTAGTATTGAGTTGGATGAGGCCGTGTGTGATATTTGGAGGTGGCTCGATGGTAATGTTGGTCCTTATACGGTACGGTTGGGTTATCAAGCACAAGTTGATTCTTTACATTATGAACCTCTAATTGTAAGAAGGGAGGTGTTTGCTTGGTCACTGTTTCTTTGGGTGCGTTGGGTTCCGTTGGTGGTTGCTGGTTTTGTTTGGAAGCTTGCTTGGAATCTCATACAAACTTTGGATAATCTGTTACGACCTAGTATTATTGATCAATCAGTTGTGAATGTGTGTAAGCTGTGCAATGCGGAGGAAGAGTCAGCTTTACATCTCTTTACTTCTTGTTCTTTTGTGGTGACGGTGGTGGTGTTGTTACGACAGTGGTGGAGGCAATTATGGGATAGTTTTTTCAGGATTCGTTTTTACCTCAGAAGTTGAGGGCGGGCGTAGTTCAAGGTGCGATATGGTGTATCTGGTTGGCGCGTAATGATAGCGTGTTCAAGAGTTTAGTTCTTTCCCCGGCTGAAGTTATTGATAAAGTGAAGTTTTTGGTGTGGCATTGGGCGCGATGAAAATGTAAGAAAATACGGTCAGAATTATTGTGCAGCGGAATTTCAAAATTTTCTTAACATGCATACTAATTGATCATGCATATAATATGTATTGAAGCACATTAGTTAGAGGACTTACAGTAATTCGAATGCAAGAACTAAAACAGGTTTTGGTGCTGGATTCTAATCCACGAGATCCTCGTAATAATCAGCAAAATCTTCTTCTTCGATGAAGTCGTCTTCTTGAATATCTGCAAAACAATAGTTAGTGTCCAGCTTTAATAAACCTCAACATTGATATCCACGGATGAACAATAGCTTATCAAAAGAATGCTAGGATATTTTCGAGTCAAACTCGGTTGACTTTTGGAGAGGGGGCGGCGGCGGCTACTGTGAAGGAAGAAGGGAGAGCTTTATTTTGTATTGAGAGAATAAGAGAGTGAATGAGAAAGCATATGAATAAAGCTCTCCTAACCATATACTTATATAGTAGTGAATAGAAGCCCAAAGAACATTCTACTAGACTCCTAAAAGGATTAAAAATTCTAACAGGAATAAGAATTCTAATTCTTATTGCACAAGTAAACCTTTATGTCTAGGTTCATCTCCTAATTAAAACATAATTGAATTAGGAAACCTTGCCCCTTAAGTTTGATAGGAGGAAGGAGTCAAACTCCTCCCCCTTGATTCGGTCGCGCCTATGCTTAAGGAGGTGGGTCCCACTTTTTGGACCCACATGCAAGTATAGAACAATTCAATCTCTAATTAGATTTTGCCCATGTGCATATATTTTTTCAATTAATATATCCTTTGAATTCCAACCACAATTATATATCTAAAATATAACTTTAATTGTATTTTCATAAATATAATTAATTCAATTAATATTCTTATAATATTAATTGTGCCATAACTAATTATAATTAACTCAGTTAATTATAATTCGTTTCCTATAGTCATGCGGATAAGCCGGTTCACCACATAGTGTGACCCATAGGGCCTCAGTGTATTAAGCTAGTACCTGAACTAGGCTTCATGAAATTCCTAGACAATTCCATTTGCAGTATTAATACATGAGGACGTTTGAGAGAAATCTCAAAGCTACCTTTCGTTGTCGAAGCCTGTTGCACTCAATGCGGCGATGGTAAGGTCCTTTCATCTGACTGACTCGAATGCATCTAGAATCGATGAAGTGTCTATCCCAATAATACACTCATAGCGCCTTCAGTGAGTTGCTTGGTTGATACGATATATCTTATGACCATTCATAAATATATCCGTACGCTGGCCAGCGGTTTTACCAATGTAATTACGAACGACTAGAGAAGTTCACTCCAATGCTACACATGAGAGATGAATCCTCTCTAGAGACCAACTATCACCAACCCTATGTATATTGCCAAGCTCCCAGCATGACCGTATCTACCAGTCAATTTCAGGTGTAAGCATTGGTTTCGACCAAAGATCAGGGCGCAACAAATGTGATGATAAAGACCTGAGAGTCTAAAGGACGAATGGCATCACTTCAACAACTCCGGTTCTCATGGACACTTGTGTGTAGAGTATACATCGATGGGAGTTTCCGGTGGGTACTTCCATTGTTCGGAAATCCTCCTCGAACAACTACGCGCAATTATGGGAACATCATGGACTCGCTCTAACGATTCGTTCCGTGGTCGTGGGATCGACTCATACTTGCTCTAACAAGTATAACCTCCACGCATACTAGTCTCGATTGCCTCATTTAGACCCCTACATCCGAGAGGAGCTTCGACTAGAGAGAGTTTGGGATAAATGATAATTCACATAGTTCCCGCTAGTTATGTGATCAGTCATTTATCCAAAGGGGACATGTTTGATAACAATACAGACAAACCAGATAAAGATATGACATGTTGTGTGCCCGGTGTAATATAAATACATAAGTAGGCATAAACATGAATAAACAAACATATAATATATTACGTTGACTGTGTAATAGTACATTTGACCCTAATAATGGTTGTCTCTTGGACTTACATACTATCAGTAAAGACATGTTGGGAGCACATTATCATTTTTCAGATTGGTTGCAGGCCCCTAGACTGTGTTGGGGTTAGGTGTATTTTGGAGGGGTGCGGGGGGAGTTTTCGGCACGAGACAAGCTAGTTTAGGGGTTCGTGGTGTGGTTTTGGCTTCCAAATTTTGTTTCATGTTGGTGCGTGCAGGAGTAGCAGTCTTTGGAGCCGGATGCAATTGGCGTTCAGGTCTGTTGTGTGGAGTCGGTATCAGCAAAACGGTTTTGTTGCTGCTGTTTCTGTTTTGTTATTCACCATGCGCAGGTCATGGTTTCGTGGGCAGTGCGGCTTTGATGTTGTTTCTGTCCTGTGTTGGTTGTTGTGCATAGTGCTGGGTTCTATGCGTTTCCTGTGTTGTTCTTTGTTTGTGCAGGTTAGGGGTTGTTCAGCCTTGGATGGAGCGCATTGGTGGACGTGCATGTGGAGTCGAGTTTCAGCTGTCAAGTGGTTTCTTGTTGTGGTGCTTTGGTGGTGGTTGGTTTTCCTTATTGGTTTTGCTAAGTTTCGTGCTTTTGGTTTTTTTTTTCTTTCTTTATTAATGACGAATATGTCATTCTTGTTGGGAGCCTCGAGGTCTTGGTGGTTTGCTCGTGCACTACAAAAAACTCGCTACAATAGCAACGCCACAGTTGCCACATACCGTCAACCGTGGCTAGTTCTTTAACATTTGCAACAGGAAGGACATTGCAATTGCTCACCGTGGCTACTGAAGCCAGTCAACGATGGCATTAGCCACTGCATCTAATAGCCATGGCTTTCCTGACACTACTAAGCCTCCGCCAGCCGAATCATGGCTTCAATTTCCCTCTCATTTCGTCACCATCCTTCAATTTTACCCACCAATTTGTTCATTCACGTCAATCCATCCACTCTCACACGATTGACTGTAAATCCAACTCCCATTTTCCTTTCATGGTCTCACGCACCCCTTCTTCTTCTTTACCTCCACTCCTCCACGATCTATTTCCACGAAAAAAAGACGGACTACATAGTGCGTATCTTCCCATTCTTCTACGCTCCCCACTGGAATTTTTAACAACCATTGATGAAGTTGAAGGTATCTTCCCATTTTTCTTTCTTATGTGCTCTGTTCTTATTTTCGGAAATCTAAGTATATCGAGATCGTTGATTCAATTCGTTTAAGTTTTATCTCTCTGCGCTTCCTCTACCATGCATATACTGAATTTGAAGAAAGTCTTAGGACAATGTGGAAGTATTTCTGCTGCAGCTGTAATTCAGCATAGTATGTAGAGTTCTTTAAAAACATTAGTCCCTTTAATATTCTCCATGTCGTATTGATTTTCTGGCGCATTTGTTTGTCGGATTCATCATCTTATTGTGCTATCAATTTTGATTACTTCTCACATTCTATAGATTCAGTCAACATTTTACTTCTTGATTTTTTTCTCTAATGCAGTGTGCACACCAAGTGTTCGACAAAAAGGCTTAACCATTTGTAATACACTGAGAACTCTGGTGAGTATTGTTTGAGTTGCCTCCTGATTATTTTCGAATGATGGCTTGTATATCATTAGTTTAAAGTTTAATTTTCCATTCTGTATTGTCAAGAAAAGATAAAAATCAATCATTTCACTAGGTATTGTAGTCATATTAAGCTGCTGGGTATGTACATCAACATCTACTACAAGTATAAGATCTTGCTTTTGTAAATTAATTGAATTTACTGTTTTTTTCATCAAAAGTTTATGAAAAAGCTCTTCATGAAACTAATAGATTACTAACTGAAGTTCTTTCATACAGAAATCAGACCTTACTGTGAAATTGAGCATCTTCAACTATCTTGATGTGTTGACGCTTTTGTAGTAAACTTGTTGTAACTTATTCCACATAAATGCAACTCAAGAAATTCAAAATTCTTGGGAAAGTAGAATTGTATATCTTTTTAGTGAAATAGAGTACAAAATGAACTTATCTCCGTGATAAATCAGAATTTGTTGTGAAGTTAAGCTTGACCAGCTTGTTTGACAGACTGGTGTCTTTGTAGTAAACTTGATGTAACTTCCTCCACACACATGCAAATCAAGAAATTCAAAATTCTTGGAAAAGTAGACTCATATATCTTTCAATTGAAATAGATTACAAAGTGAAATTATTTCTGAGCGAAATCAGATTTTTCTGTGAAGTTAAGTTGACCAGCTTGTTTGACAGACTGGTGTGCTTCTAGTATACTTGTTGTAACTTTCTCCACACACATGCAAATCAAGAAATTCAAAATTCTTGGAAACGTAGACTCGTATATCTTTCAATTTAAATAGAGTACAAAGTGAAATTATTTCCGATGGAAATCAGATTTTTCTGTGAAGTTAAGCTTGATCAACATGTTTGACAGACTGTCGTGTCGGTACTAAAATTCTTGTAAGGCACTCCACATATATGTGAATGAATAAATTCAAAATTTATAGGAAACTAGACTTGTATATCTTTCAAATAATATAGGCGACGAGTGCAGCTCTTACCTAGAGAAGTCAGATTATTCTGTGAAATTGAGCTTCTGCATCATGGTTTCAACTGTTTCATCAAATAGCTAGCATCAAAATCTATGTGTCCAGCAAATATTTTACCACCTCAAGACTGTAGATTCTCTTCAATTCTTATTGTAAGGTTGACGTAAAGCTGCTTATGTTTTAATTCTATGATCGATTGACATAAACATAGGTTGTTCGCCCAAATCAGTGATATAGTGAGAATTTTATTTGCTTTCCGACAGTTCATTTTGCTACTCACTTTATAAACATATTGAAATTGTAAATTGTATTTTGTGATGATTGTCCAAGTGTTCTAACATTTTACCTTTTTGATGGAAAAGGAATGTCCCATAAGCATGTGGCAGCTCGCAGAGGAGGCTTACAAAGCCATCGTCCTCAGTCTCAGAATAGGATCCAAGCTGATGCAACTTTATCAGATACGCCTGTTAGTGAGCATGCTACAGCAGGCCATTCAAGCCCTAGAACTTCCCCTGTAAACCCCCCATTGCATCAGCGTTCCACCACATCATCATTGCAACAGCAGCAACAACGTATTGAACCCCCATCATCCCAGGAGCGACGTATTGAACAACCATCATCACAACAACACAGAGGTAGCTCTTCATCTAGCTCTACCACAGAAGATGTCATCCAACAGCAACAACAAAATGACTTGATTGACGATCCTCCATCTGGTGGAGACCTTCCGAGTGCTTATTGGGGTCCCCCTGATACACCACTAGTTGAGGATGACCCTTTGGATACTGAGTTGATTGATCCCGGAACAAAAGGTAAGCGTGGCATAAATAAAGCGCCTAAGGCAAACAAAAGAAGAGAACTTAGAGTCAATGTCACATTCAATGCGGATGGAACATTCGTGGGTAAGGACGCAAACAAGGTGATATCTCACAGAATGAAGTACTTTTTCAATCCTCGCTACAAGTCATGGGAGAAAGTTCCAAAGCCTGATCGTCAGTTTTTGTGGAAAGAATTTGGGGTATGCTTCTCTATTTTTATCATGAATTTATCTCTTTTAAGTAAATTATATCCTGAGAAAGCAGATACATATCCATTATTTCTGTATGAATACTTTTTAATTACTTCGAATTTGGGGTAATGTTGTTTTCATTGTACCCGCATTTATTATCTAAGGTACACGAGGAACCCTTTAATACGATTACATGTAGTCCATGTTGAACTGAATTCTTGGTTTTGGATTTCATCTCATAAGTTTAGATAGAAAATTATTTATGAATGAATGTATGTGCTTGCATAAGTTAAATGTGTTTAGTTCCTTGGTTTTTTATGATCAATGAAACATCTTAACTATTTGCATCAGGTTGCATCACTAAATACAATTTTGTTTGTCTAGATGGCATGTCGCTGGGAACCAGAGATTAATGAACAGGTTGCAAGGCAATGGAATCTAGTTAATGGTACGAAGTATCGAAATATGATGGGTCAGGCCAAGGCACTTGCAGATCAAGGTTTCAGATCAGATTGGATGCAAGTGCGGCATTACTGGATATGTAAAAGGTATTGGGATTCACCCGAGTTTAAGAATTTATCTCAACAAAATCAAAAGAATAGGGGCGTGGAGTTTGATGAAGATGGGAATGCATTAAAGGCAACGCCTACTCACATGGGAGGTCAGAAAAGCATCAGTGAAAGAGGGGATACCCTTAATGCTTATGTGGAAACAAAGAAAAAGGTCAAGCCAAAAATGGGAGAAGGGAGTTCGACCGAGGGAAACAACAATGGATGTCTAGAGGGAGAGTCTGTATCCTTAAATGGCGACTCGGAGCAGGACGAATGGATCAGTGATCAACCTCGGATTACAATTGTAAGTTGTTTATTATGCTCTTTACTTTTTTCAATCAGTATATATATTGCATATACTTTATTATGCTCTACTTTTTTATGTTATTTTGTTTCACTTGGTATATTTGGTTTCTTATTGGACTTGTTATTGGTGCATCAAATATATGCACAACAGGAGAAATATAATAAAATATTGGACGAGAAGTATGCTGATAGACCTGAAGAACGCCCATCAGACAATGACCCTAGGGATCCTGTTGCATGGGCATTGGCTGTTGGTGGTGCAAAACGAGGGAAAATGCGTGGTGTATCTGAGTTAGCTAATCCCCAGTTGCTAGGCTATCCGACGACAAAGCGGCAGTCCTGCCGTGTTTCAGGTTATGATAACCAAGATCATTTATCTCGCAGTCATATGTCAGCACTGGAAGAGCAGTTGCAGAAGGAGGTGAGGGAGGAGATAGACAAGATGAGGGAGGAACGGGAGCAGATGCGGGTTGAACGGGAGAAACTTATGGAGGAAAGAGAGCAACTCAAGAATGCTAGAAATGAATTGCAAAATGAGAGGGAGCAGGTACAGAGTGAGAAGGAGCTCTTTAAGACAGAGCTTCTCAAGCAAATAGAAGAAAGGATGCAACAACAGATCCGGATGGAGCTATCCGCTCAGCAGCATCAACAACAACAGGTGAAGTAGACATTGTTTAAGTACACAAGAGATTTTGCAATGCTAATGTTTTTTTGTTGGTTTGGAAGATTATTTTTGTAGCTTAGCTTAGTAGCATATCGGTTTCCCTAAGGTTAGGTTCAGTCATCGTCTGATGGATTGTGATACATTTTTAATGTGGTTGTTTCTGTACTATTTTCATTCTGAAGGTGAACGTAGAAGTTGAGAAGCAGGGAAAAAGGGCTGAAAAACCAAATGATATTGAAGAAAACAGGATTTGTAAGAAAGGGAGGAAGAAAGGATCTAAATGAGGTTTGTATATTTTCTGTTTAAGTGGATTTATTCAAACATTTCTCTTCATTTTGAAGTCATGTCATAGTAGTATATAATCAAAATGGAAATAGATGATATTGGTTGAGGATAACACTTCTCTATTACAATTTAATGTTTGTAGCTGGTGGATGAAGACAGTTTGTGTTGAAGAAGCATATGATTTTGTAGCTTGTCAAAGGGAGCTGTTATGATGAAAGGATGAGAAGTGTTATCTTTTATTGAAAATTTAGCTTGTCAAAGGGAGCTGTTATGATCAAAGGGCTATGCTGTCGCTGGGAACTTAAAACCTACTATACTAGTTTGTAATTAGAATTTCCTGTCTTCGTTTTTTTTTTCTTGTTGTATACGAACGTATGGATGACTATGATCTACGTATGTAATTTGAAAGTTTTTGGGATGCAAATTTCCTGATCCAAAAAAAAGAAAGAAAAAAGATTGACCTGTGTACACTTGAAATACTAAAATCATCTTAAAAATTTCATATTATTTTAGACTTCTATTGAAATACACATTATTAATCAAAACTAAGGTTCATTTCAGCTTTAAATTTTATTGCAATAGCTGAAGAGTAGCTCTAATAAATAACATTGCTAAAAAATATAAAAACAAAATGGTTGGTGAATCAGAACTATCATCACCACTCATCTTCTTGTTCTTCAGTGTCTTTGTTGGCAGACTCTTCTTCATCAAACTCTTGTTCATCAGACTCTTCTTTATCAGACTCTTCTACATCAAACTCTTCATGTTCATCAGCTTCTTCCATTTCTTGCTCGTCAGGTTCTTCAAGAATCACTTCTTCTGGTAGATCAACAACTTCAATCTCTCCATCTGCAAGATCTGGTACGTTGTATTGGCTAAAGTCAATAGCTAATTGTGAAGCTTGGGGTGGATCATCATCTTGGTAATACTCATTCTCTCTGTTCACTTCCATTTGGTTGGCAAGCGATGAGACGTTAATGATGTGACGTGGCCTATTGATGCAAACCGCAAACTTACCTAAGAGAAGAAAACATATGAAACCATATCTTACAAGTTATTATAGACTATGTAACTTAAAGAACAATAACTTGATAACAATTTCTGTATATTTTACCTCGTCTTGGACGGTGAACTCGAGACGATGGATAAGGAGCATAATAGACTTGTGAAGCTTGAGTGGCCAAGATAAACTCCTCATCAGTTTTCAGTTTATGTTGGGGATCGATGTCAACTAGGCCATACTTTGGGTGTATAGTAATTGCTTTGTTATTATGATACCAAGTACATTTGAATAGAACTATCTTCTGATGTGGGCCTGATTTCACAAAGTCCATTTCAATAATTTCCTCAAGCACCCCATAGTAGTCTTCAGTTCCAGAACCTAAAGTAGCACGAACACAAACTCCACTATTCGTTGTAGTCAAATGTCCACATGCCTCCTCCGTGTGAAACTTCAAGCCATTGACCGTGTACCCTCTGTACAATGTAACCAGGTCACGGCTACCAGCAGCTAAAGTTCTTAGGCGCTCATCTACCTCACCTTTGGGAGTTGAAAGTATTTTATTTTCAACCAATTCACAAAGTTTCTTGCCTGGAAGTTGTCCCATTGATCGTCGTCCACAGTGTCTCTATATTGAGCAGCAAATGCACTGCAAAATCATAAATAAGAAACAATCATTTATAATTTATTGTCATGTACATTCACCTTCACTTTCTAATGATGCATTTAATAAATAAAAAAATTAACATAATAATAAATAAATGAATAATCTACCTCATCCAAGGGTCCACTTCTTCACAGTTTGTAAGTATATAGAACATTGCCGCATTGTGCTCCTTCACACTTAGGCCACGAGTTTTTGCTTTTCCAATTGGTTTGCCCTTTGGCACGAAAATAGACAATTGATTTGGGAATTCGGGACCCCATAGAACTTCATTCCTCCTCAACCGTTTCGGTCTCGAATCGACTTCACGATCAAAATAATGGGAACAAAAGTTTGAAATCTCGGAGTTTAAGTAAGCCTCACAAATAGACCCTTCAACGCGTGCCTTGTTCTTAACCATAGACTTCAAGACAAACATTTTCCTGCATTTATGATACAACAAAATAATTTTTAGGTACTAATTATTACATATAAAAGAATTACATTTTATGGAAAAAAGATCGAGTAGAACATAATACTCCCTCCTGTTTCTTTTAAATGACGTTTGCAAATTTTACCATTTGCAATTTAATTGACGTTTTGGGATTGTTGCATAATTATCAGACTATTTTATTCTTCAGTTCTTGAGACTCTAACAATATTTTTTTCTAAATGCACTTTCATTGGATGAGCATGATGACAACATACTTACTTTTTTGTTTTCTATGTCATTAATTATCAGTAATATATGTAATCGTTATGTTAGTCAACATTTCTTAACATTCGGGAAATTGCCAAAGCGTCAAATAAAAGAAACATGAGGGAGGAGAATATTACCTTTCAAATGGATACATCCATCGATAAAATACTGGACCTCCGACTAAAGCTTCGTAAGGAAGATGGATTGCTAGGTGCTCCATCGAATCAAAAAACGAAGGAGGAAAAATAGTCTCAAGCTTGCAAATTGTCTCAACACCGTCTTCTGTAAGTCTTCCATATCACGACGACGAATTTCAGAAGCACACAAAGCTCTAAAAAAGTTGCTGACCTCTGTCAGTGCACCCCAAATATCATTTGGCAAGAAATCACGAAATGCGATAGGTAGTAACCTCTGCATAAAGACATGACAGTCGTGGCTTTTCATGCCATATACTCTACCAGCTTGCACATCCTTAACACGCCGGCCAATGTTTGACACATGAGAATCTGGAAAACGGAGTTCTTTCAACCATTGACAAACATGTCGTCTTTGTTCTTTACTTAAAGTGTAAGCAGCCTTTGGTTTCTCTGCCTTTTTGCCAGGTCTAGGCTTCAAAAACAATTTTTTCCTCCTCGTATATTTTGGAAGATCCAATCTTGACTTAATAATGTCTTTGGTTTTCTGAAGATCATCTATAATCGTGCGAAAGATGTTTCAAAAAAGTTCTTCTCGATATGCATTACATCTAAGTTGTTTCGAATCAGAAGTGTTGACCATACGGCAGCTCCCAAAAGATAGACTTCTTTTTCCAATTATGATTTCTTTACCAAATCCCTGATGTTTTTGTGCCCCTCCGGCCACTCGA
>CM051455.1:99384941-99410836 GCA_028274465.1 Plantago ovata | reverse complement strand
CCACTAGTTGAGGATGACCCTTTGGATACTGAGTTGATTGATCCCGGAACAAAAGGTAAGCGTGGCATAAATAAAGCGCCTAAGGCAAACAAAAGAAGAGAACTTAGAGTCAATGTCACATTCAATGCGGATGGAACATTCGTGGGTAAGGACGCAAACAAGGTGATATCTCACAGAATGAAGTACTTTTTCAATCCTCGCTACAAGTCATGGGAGAAAGTTCCAAAGCCTGATCGTCAGTTTTTGTGGAAAGAATTTGGGGTATGCTTCTCTATTTTTATCATGAATTTATCTCTTTTAAGTAAATTATATCCTGAGAAAGCAGATACATATCCATTATTTCTGTATGAATACTTTTTAATTACTTCGAATTTGGGGTAATGTTGTTTTCATTGTACCCGCATTATTATCTAAGGTACACGAGGAACCCTTTAATACGATTACATGTAGTCCATGTTGAACTGAATTCTTGGTTTTGGATTTCATCTCATAAGTTTAGATAGAAAATTATTTATGAATGAATGTATGTGCTTGCATAAGTTAAATGTGTTTAGTTCCTTGGTTTTTTATGATCAATGAAACATCTTAACTATTTGCATCAGGTTGCATCACTAAATACAATTTTGTTTGTCTAGATGGCATGTCGCTGGGAACCAGAGATTAATGAACAGGTTGCAAGGCAATGGAATCTAGTTAATGGTACGAAGTATCGAAATATGATGGGTCAGGCCAAGGCACTTGCGGATCAAGGTTTCAGATCAGATTGGATGCAAGTGCGGCATTACTGGATATGTAAAAGGTATTGGGATTCACCCGAGTTTAAGAATTTATCTCAACAAAATCAAAAGAATAGGGGCGTGGAGTTTGATGAAGATGGGAATGCATTAAAGGCAACGCCTACTCACATGGGAGGTCAGAAAAGCATCAGTGAAGAGGGGATACCCTTAATGCTTATGTGGAAACAAAGAAAAAGGTCAAGCCAAAAATGGGAGAAGGGAGTTCGACCGAGGGAAACAACAATGGATGTCTAGAGGGAGAGTCTGTATCCTTAAATGGCGACTCGGAGCAGGACGAATGGATCAGTGATCAACCTCGGATTACAATTGTAAGTTGTTTATTATGCTCTTTACTTTTTTCAATCAGTATATATATTGCATATACTTTATTATGCTCTACTTTTTTATGTTATTTTGTTTCACTTGGTATATTTTGGTTTCTTATTGGACTTGTTATTGGTGCATCAAATATATGCACAACAGGAGAAATATAATAAAATATTGGACGAGAAGTATGCTGATAGACCTGAAGAACGCCCATCAGACAATGACCCTAGGGATCCTGTTGCATGGGCATTGGCTGTTGGTGGTGCAAAACGAGGGAAAATGCGTGGTGTATCTGAGTTAGCTAATCCCCAGTTGCTAGGCTATCCGACGACAAAGCGGCAGTCCTGCCGTGTTTCAGGTTATGATAACCAAGATCATTTATCTCGCAGTCATATGTCAGCACTGGAAGAGCAGTTGCAGAAGGAGGTGAGGGAGGAGACAGACAAGATGAGGGAGGAACGGGAGCAGATGCGGGTTGAACGGGAGAAACTTATGGAGGAAAGAGAGCAACTCAAGAATGCTAGAAATGAATTGCAAAATGAGAGGGAGCAGGTACAGAGTGAGAAGGAGCTCTTTAAGACAGAGCTTCTCAAGCAAATAGAAGAAAGGATGCAACAACAGATCCGGATGGAGCTATCCGCTCAGCAGCATCAACAACAACAGGTGAAGTAGACATTGTTTAAGTACACAAGAGATTTTGCAATGCTAATGTTTTTTTTGTTGGTTTGGAAGATTATTTTGTAGCTTAGCTTAGTAGCATATCGGTTTCCCTAAGGTTAGGTTCAGTCATCGTCTGATGGATTGTGATACATTTTTTAATGTGGTTGTTTCTGTACTATTTTCATTCTGAAGGTGAACGTAGAAGTTGAGAAGCAGGGAAAAAGGGCTGAAAAACCAAATGATATTGAAGAAAACAGGATTTGTAAGAAAGGGAGGAAGAAAGGATCTAAATGAGGTTTGTATATTTTCTGTTTAAGTGGATTTATTCAAACATTTCTCTTCATTTTGAAGTCATGTCATAGTAGTATATAATCAAAATGGAAATAGATGATATTGGTTGAGGATAACACTTCTCTATTACAATTTAATGTTTGTAGCTGGTGGATGAAGACAGTTTGTGTTGAAGAAGCATATGATTTTGTAGCTTGTCAAAGGGAGCTGTTATGATGAAAGGATGAGAAGTGTTATCTTTTATTGAAAATTTAGCTTGTCAAAGGGAGCTGTTATGATCAAAGGGCTATGCTGTCGCTGGGAACTTAAAACCTACTATACTAGTTTGTAATTAGAATTTCCTGTCTTCGTTTTTTTTTTCTTGTTGTATACGAACGTATGGATGACTATGATCTACGTATGTAATTTGAAAGTTTTTGGGATGCAAATTTCCTGATCCAAAAAAAAGAAAGAAAAAGATTGACCTGTGTACACTTGAAATACTAAAATCATCTTAAAAATTTCATATTATTTTAGACTTCTATTGAAATACACATTATTAATCAAAACTAAGGTTCATTTCAGCTTTAAATTTTATTGCAATAGCTGAAGAGTAGCTCTAATAAATAACATTGCTAAAAAATATAAAAACAAAATGGTTGGTGAATCAGAACTATCATCACCACTCATCTTCTTGTTCTTCAGTGTCTTTGTTGGCAGACTCTTCTTCATCAAACTCTTGTTCATCAGACTCTTCTTTATCAGACTCTTCTACATCAAACTCTTCATGTTCATCAGCTTCTTCCATTTCTTGCTCGTCAGGTTCTTCAAGAATCACTTCTTCTGGTAGATCAACAACTTCAATCTCTCCATCTGCAAGATCTGGTACGTTGTATTGGCTAAAGTCAATAGCTAATTGTGAAGCTTGGGGTGGATCATCATCTTGGTAATACTCATTCTCTCTGTTCACTTCCATTTGGTTGGCAAGCGATGAGACGTTAATGATGTGACGTGGCCTATTGATGCAAACCGCAAACTTACCTAAGAGAAGAAAACATATGAAACCATATCTTACAAGTTATTATAGACTATGTAACTTAAAGAACAATAACTTGATAACAATTTCTGTATATTTTACCTCGTCTTGGACGGTGAACTCGAGACGATGGATAAGGAGCATAATAGACTTGTGAAGCTTGAGTGGCCAAGATAAACTCCTCATCAGTTTTCAGTTTATGTTGGGGATCGATGTCAACTAGGCCATACTTTGGGTGTATAGTAATTGCTTTGTTATTATGATACCAAGTACATTTGAATAGAACTATCTTCTGATGTGGGCCTGATTTCACAAAGTCCATTTCAATAATTTCCTCAAGCACCCCATAGTAGTCTTCAGTTCCAGAACCTAAAGTAGCACGAACACAAACTCCACTATTCGTTGTAGTCAAATGTCCACATGCCTCCTCCGTGTGAAACTTCAAGCCATTGACCGTGTACCCTCTGTACAATGTAACCAGGTCACGGCTACCAGCAGCTAAAGTTCTTAGGCGCTCATCTACCTCACCTTTGGGAGTTGAAAGTATTTTATTTTCAAACCAATTCACAAAGTTTCTTGCCTGGAAGTTGTCCCATTGATCGTCGTCCACAGTGTCTCTATATTGAGCAGCAAATGCACTGCAAAATCATAAATAAGAAACAATCATTTATAATTTATTGTCATGTACATTCACCTTCACTTTTCTAATGATGCATTTAATAAATAAAAAAATTAACATAATAATAAATAAATGAATAATCTACCTCATCCAAGGGTCCACTTCTTCACAGTTTGTAAGTATATAGAACATTGCCGCATTGTGCTCCTTCACACTTAGGCCACGAGTTTTGCTTTTCCAATTGGTTTGCCCTTTGGCACGAAAATAGACAATTGATTTGGGAATTCGGGACCCCATAGAACTTCATTCCTCCTCAACCGTTTCGGTCTCGAATCGACTTCACGATCAAAATAATGGGAACAAAAGTTTGAAATCTCGGAGTTTAAGTAAGCCTCACAAATAGACCCTTCAACGCGTGCCTTGTTCTTAACCATAGACTTCAAGACAAACATTTTCCTGCATTTATGATACAACAAAATAATTTTTTAGGTACTAATTATTACATATAAAAGAATTACATTTTATGGAAAAAAGATCGAGTAGAACATAATACTCCCTCCTGTTTCTTTTAAATGACGTTTGCAAATTTTACCATTTGCAATTTAATTGACGTTTTGGGATTGTTGCATAATTATCAAGACTATTTTATTCTTCAGTTCTTGAGACTCTAACAATATTTTTTCTAAATGCACTTTCATTGGATGAGCATGATGACAACATACTTACTTTTTTGTTTTCTATGTCATTAATTATCAGTAATATATGTAATCGTTATGTTAGTCAACATTTCTTAACATTCGGGAAATTGCCAAAGCGTCAAATAAAAGAAACATGAGGGAGGAGAATATTACCTTTCAAATGGATACATCCATCGATAAAATACTGGACCTCCGACTAAAGCTTCGTAAGGAAGATGGATTGCTAGGTGCTCCATCGAATCAAAAAACGAAGGAGGAAAAATAGTCTCAAGCTTGCAAATTGTCTCAACAACCGTCTTCTGTAAGTCTTCCATATCACGACGACGAATTTCAGAAGCACACAAAGCTCTAAAAAAGTTGCTGACCTCTGTCAGTGCACCCCAAATATCATTTGGCAAGAAATCACGAAATGCGATAGGTAGTAACCTCTGCATAAAGACATGACAGTCGTGGCTTTTCATGCCATATACTCTACCAGCTTGCACATCCTTAACACGCCGGCCAATGTTTGACACATGAGAATCTGGAAAACGGAGTTCTTTCAACCATTGACAAACATGTCGTCTTTGTTCTTTACTTAAAGTGTAAGCAGCCTTTGGTTTCTCTGCCTTTTTGCCAGGTCTAGGCTTCAAAAACAATTTTTTCCTCCTCGTATATTTTTGGAAGATCCAATCTTGACTTAATATTGTCTTTGGTTTTCTGAAGATCATCTATAATCGTGCGAAAGATGTTTTCAAAAAAGTTCTTCTCGATATGCATTACATCTAAGTTGTTTCGAATCAGAAGTGTTGACCAATACGGCAGCTCCCAAAAGATAGACTTCTTTTTCCAATTATGATTCTTACCAAATCCATGATGTTTTTGTGCCCCTCCGGGCCACTCGACCCCTGGGATATGCTTTACGCTATCATATACTTCTGCACTTGATAATCGTTCAGCGCACGTACCATTTTCACACCTACCTTTATAGAAATTATGTGTGTCCTCTCTAGCTGGGTGATTTGGTGGTAGAAATTGGCGATGACAATCAAACCAACATGCTTTACCTCCATTGTGGAGCCGGAATGACTTCGTGTTTTGCATGCAATAAGGGCACGCCAACCTTCCATGTGTGCTCCAACCGGACAACATACCATAGGCCGGGAAGTCACTGATTGTCCATATTACCGCTGCTCGCATCAAGAAGTTTTGCTGCCTAGAACTATCATATGTAACAGCTCCATCAGTCCACAATGTCTTCAATTCATCTATCAATGGTCTAAGCAAGACATCTAAGTGCACTCCTGGACTCTCCGGACCTGAAATTATCATACTGAGGAAGATGGACTCATCTTTCATGCACATATCCGGTGGAAGATTATAGGGAGTAATAAATATTGGCCAACAAGAGTATGGAGTTGCAGATTGGCTATGAGGATTAAATCCATCAGTACATAGGCCAAGTCTAACATTTCGAGGGTCTTCTGCAAAAGAACGATGTTTCTTATCAAAGTCATTCCATGCCTTAGCCCCGGCTAGGTGAATAAATACATCTGACTCTTCTTTACACTTTTCATGCCAGGTCATGTGCTTAGCTGTCTTTCTACACATAAATAACCTCTGTAACCGAGGAGTGATTGGAAAGTACCACAATTTCTTATTTGGAATGTCTTTTCCCGTTGCTGATTTCTTCACTTTATACCTTTCTTTATTACAAACAGGGCACCTTTTCAAATCAATACCTTCACCATAATACAAGAAATCATTATTTTCACACACATCATATGTATGGTGCACAAGACCCAATCTCCTCATCAACTTCTTCAATTCATCAAAGCCATATGGAACCTTTTCTTTTTCTTCCGGCTTCAGTAACTCTGAGCTCAACTTCAACAAATTGTCACAAGCTGCCGCTGATATGCTGTGTTGAGTCTTGTAATTCAAGAACTCCGCACACCACTCTAGAACTGTTTTCTCGCTACCTTCATGGAGTGGTTGATTTGCCTCACTAATCAGATTCAAGAAATCGCGCGCCTCCTTATTCGGCTCTTCTGGACGACTATTTAGTCTACTTGTACTCGGCCCAGCACTGCACTCATTGCGAAATTCTGGAGAAAATGCATCAAACACAACATTTTGAAAATTCTCATTCTCCTCTTCTCTAGTTTCATCATTATGGGTTGAAGCATCTCCCATGCTTTCATTTACAACATGATGATTTGGACTCTCATCGTGGCGGTCCCACACATAATAATTTTCCATAAACCCTCGATTTATTAAATGCTTTCCTACATCAAGCCTGGTTCTTAATTTCACATTTTCACATTTTCGACACGGACATCTTATTAGTCCTCCACAATGAACCTTTGGATTGGAAAATGCATATTCTAGAAATTCTTTAACTCCTTGTTCGTATTCGTCTCGAATTGATCTATCACGATCTAGCCTTTTATACATCCAACTACGATCCCGTTTCCTATTCGGGTTCAAATTCCAATTCATTTTCACAGCAACTAAAAAATACACAATGGCGATAGTAAATTAAATGTAAAACATATAAGTACTAAATAAACTTAAAACAAAAAATATAAATTTAGATAAACTTTACAATTATATATAGCTAGCTAAAAGAAAAATTCGAAGGGCATACCTTGCGTATGTATGAATTTCGATAATTGATTTTGCAGAAAGGATAAGCAATGTGCATCCAGAAACTTTAATTTCTTGCTTTCTTTAAATTATTCTTGATATTGTACCTGAAAAATAAGATAAGTAGATATAACTAATCAAATGGTAATGTTATCAACTAATACTAATTATTACTTTTTGATTGATCATTAATCGTTATTAGCAATATAAATAAAACAAATATACCTCTTTATCGGTTTCTCAAGAACAGAATCACCTTCTCTTTCTCGGTTTCTCCACTCACTCACCTCCTCAAGGAATCCAATTATCCAAATACCGAACAAAATCACGTAAAGAAAGCCAGTGACCTTCGAGGATGAGCTGAATCACTCTAGCTATATGGAAATTGCAAGAAAAGAGATGTATAGAATTAAGCTGAAATTGCAATTGGGTGAATTGATGGCTGCGTTGTGATTGGTGGAGCTAATATATACTGCTAACGGAAGGAGCTTTTGCTAATTTTGGGTTGTAAAATCACTGAAATAGGGAGCTGTTGACTGTTTGTACCTAAATTACAGTGAATTTCGGCTGGGTAGTTAGCTGTAACGGCTCTTTTGCCACAGCTAATACAGCCACCGTGGCTAGCATGAAAATTGGGGCGGGGAATTGAAAATTTTGGTGCCGCGCGCAATTATTTTCCCAGGTTCAAATTCCCCTAATTTGACTAGCAATCCATTCAAATCCAAAACCACCGCCCCCGTCATCTCCCCCCTTACTTGTCCCCAAACACTATAACCTTCATTATTTTCTCTCAACCGATGATATCAGATTGCAATTAAGCTGCTCGCCTGGCCGTGTAAGGAAGGGTAAAACCTTGTTTCTCTCTTTCTTCTCATGGGTTATACTTTTTTCTTTTCTTTCAACACTGGAATTTATTTAGATCTAAATCTCTTTGCGTTGTTTGAATTCTTAGGTGAGATGAGGTTTTTGACTAATGTTATAGCCCATTTGCTGAGGTTCGGTACCAGTACAGTAGAGGTGTTGTGTTTCGGTCTAGATTCTGTCAAACAGCGCGCACACCAAGTGTTCGACAAAGGGGCTTAACCTTTTGTTTGTAATAGACAGTGAGAACTCTGGTGAGTAATGTTTCTGTTTGCCTCCTGATTATTTTCGAATGATGGTTGTTCTTGCCTAGAGAAGTCAGTTTTTTCTGTGAAATTGAGCTTCTGCATCACGGTTTCAATAGTTTCATCAAATAGCTAGCATCAAAATCTCTGTGTCCAGCAAATATATTACCACGTCAAGACTGTAGATTCTCTTCGATTTTTATTTTAAGGTTGACATAAAGTTGCTTATGTTTTAATTCTAATGATCTATTGACATAAACTTAGGTTCTGCACCCAACTCAGTGGTATAGTGAGAATTTTATTTGCTTTCCAACAGTTCATTTTGCTAATCACTTTATACACATCTTGAAAATGTAAATTGTATTTTGTGATGATTGTCCAAGTGTTCTGACATTTTAACATTTTAATATTCTCCATGTCGTATTGATTTCTGGCGCATTTGTTTGTCGTATTCATCATCTTATTGTGCTGTCAATTTTGATTACTTCTCACATTCTATAGATTCAATCAACATTTGACTGTCCATGGCTGATAACACAGTATGTGTTGGAGTTCTGTGGTATATTTGGCGATTTTGGAATGAGGTGTGTTTTGAATGGCAATGGTGCAAATATTTACGCACTTACTACTCTGTTGCTGCTAAGTTGCTTTTCCAATGTGTACAACAAGCTTGTACAATTTTTTTTATTTTAGATTACTGGTTAATATTACAGCAAGCCTGTACATTTCATTTATTTATGAAATTTCTGGTTAATATCCTTTGGTATCACAACATATATAGGTCCAACATTCTGAATTGGTACTTTGATCTTGCAGGTACGAATTCCAGATGCAATATGGATCTATTGGTTGGTCAGTTGGTGCACCACTAGGCTATATCTCCAGGCTATACCAGAGAAGCGAATGATTGCTTGCATTGGAACTACACTGCCTTGGTTGATGCAATCCATAATGAAGAAGGCAAATGCTGGACAACTATAGTGTGTTGAAGCTTTTGAGCTACACATTTAGCTCTAGTTTAGAGTGTATATGACTAGGTACTTGTGTACACACTTTGGATGGAGTTTTAACTTTTATGTAAGAGGCTACTAATTATTCAGCTTAAATTTAGCTTTTGACTTGCTGCAAATTAATTTTGAGGAGCAACGTGTAATTTATTTTATTTTATTTTTTATTTTTTATTATTTATTTTTTTATTTTTTTATTTTTTTTTTGTTTCGTGTGGCCAACAATAGCCACGGTTAGCCTGTGGCAAATATTCCATGGCAAATATGGATCCCGACACATTTGCTACCGTGGCAAATAGTGCGTAGCACCTATGTATTAGTGACAACTTAGTGTTGTCGTGGCAATTGCTATTTAGGCTTACCGTCAATAGCTACGGACGGCTGATCCGTTGCTATTGTGCATATTAGCCATGGTTCGACCGTTGCAAATCTAGCGTTGACCAACCGTGGCAAATATCGCTTGCCACGGCTAAGACGTAGCAAATATTGGAACAGTTGCCACGGTCACGTTGCAATTGGTCAATTGCGTCGGAAGCTTTCTTGACGGCCATTTGCAACGCATAGACCGTGGCAATTGCTATTAGCCACGGTGGTCAACTCCTTTTGCCATGGGTTTGGCCGTGGCAAATGCAGACCTTTTTTTGTAGTGGTGATTTTGTTTGTGTTCCCGTTCATTTAAGCCTGAGGGTTGATAGCCAACGGAAGCTGATTGTTCTCGTATGTCACTCCTATGAGTTGGAAGTGGGGTTGTGATGCTGCATCATCGCCCTGTGAGCTATGGGAGTGAGGGCTCGTTTTATTGGGTTCGAATCTCAGGCTTTGTTCTGGAGTTCGAAGAGCCACGTTCAGTACGAGTTTTCAGTTTAAGATTCTCTGGGGTCATAGCTTTTGCTAGAGTCTTATGGGTTTCGTGCCGGTTTGTTGTTTCCATTAGCTTCATTGGCTAGTCTGGACCCTCTTTTTGCATGAGATTTAGTGATACACCTTATATCATGATTGGGGTAAGCCCCTCTTATTCTTGTACTTATGTTTGGGTTTAATGAACTTTTTTACCGTTTCAAAAAAAAAAAAAAAAAAGGAGAAGCCCAACAGGGCGATATGGTCGTGGCCGCAGGCAAGCAGATGATATTTCCTTGCTGGAAAAATCCTATCCTGAACACTTCAGCGAACAGGTATGATTCAAATGAAAAGTTGTATTTTTTCGTTCCAAAAAATCGCGTCGTTTCCCTCGTGCCTGTTCGATACACCACTTTGCCACTATTTATAGTCCATTCCTGGATTGCAGAAGACACACAACAATTTGCAATATGTCATTCTTCTCTATTTCTCGAGAAAAGCTTTTCTTCTCATATTGCAGTAGTCCCAATCGGAGTTCGTATTTTAAGTGCTTGTATACGTTCTCTACCTGCAGTTTTATCTTGGAAGATCGTTCGTCAGATACTGTCATGATGACCAGTGCAGGACGAATAAAGTCTTAAGGAAAAGATTGCAATAATTCAACTCTGCAGACTTTGTTTTTCCATACTTGTCCGATACTCTCCTGTTTTGCTCTTACCTTACAACGAAATCTACTCTGAGTTTTTCTTGATTTATATGCTCATGATAAGATCTCGGAATGGGATTAAGATCTGATAAAATGATCAAGCTTTAGACATGAAATGACTTGTAAGAAATATTGAGTTATCAATCAATCTCCCGATCTGATGAGATGATCGGAGAGGAGAGATTGAATTGAATAAAAAAATACATAAGAAAACAGAAGAAACTCCATAGCTTATAGCTAAATGCAAAGAAGAAAACGTTATGTAGTACTATCTCTCTCTCTCATGAAGCTCTAATTTTTTTTTGTTTGATAGAATCTTTGCTTATTATATATTCCTTTGGTAGTGACTAGTGATTTTATATTGTGTAAAAATTAGTTCTCCCTATATTCCATTAAAGTCGATACATTTTGCCATTTTAAAAATCCCGTTGGAATTAATTTTTTTTTTAAAATAATTCTTCGTAAGTTCTAATCATATCAATTATATATCTCTTATTTACACAATACTTGAAAATCAATATACATAATATAGTAAAATAACACGTACTACAAATATAATTCAATATTATATTCATTACCTTAAAAATTTTGAAAAACAATTGTATCAACTAAAATGAGAAGGAGAGAGTATATATTAACATTACAACAGTACACCGTCTTAATTCGGCTCACAGTCTGATTTAGCAAGTTCGACTCCAGTCTGACCATTTTTTTAAGGTGGCCGACTCAATCTCCGGCTTCGTTTTTCAAAACATAGGTTGCATGAAATAAAAATTAACAAAGTCAAGCCAAATAAGTCTAATACATCTTTTAAGAAGCAAGTTAAGTCGTAAATGTCAGGCTGCGTTGTGTATGAATTCAAGATTAATAAAGATTTAAAATATATGAACATAGAACATTAAGTCATAATACAACATGGAGCTTGTTCACTCAGTAATCACGACTAACCTTACTAAAATATCATGACTTAGCTTCTACACCATTAGACCAAAAAGAGAATCAACACCAATTATGTACCACTTGCTGATCCATCTGAATACAGTAAGTAGGAAACTTCCGGCTAACCAGTCTTACGGTCACCAACATACCCTTCCCTCTATAGTCTTTGGGTCACAAACACCCCACCCCCCCTTGGTATACACCCTCTACCCCCTACTTGGTATATTATACATAGGTCCTAGCTACAAAGTCAAGAGTCGCACGAGTCCTACAAATTGGAGGGTCCAGCTAAACAAAATCATACTCTCTTCGAAACTTTCTAATTTGATTTTTTTATTAATAATTTTTAAATTTGATTAATGTTAAAATATAATTATAAAGTATAAAGTATGTAACAAAATTTATTGTAAAAATTTAAATTTTATATTTTTATAATATAATTTTGTTAAACACTTTATTATTATATTTAAAAATAAGCTGTCCAAATTAAAATTTGTTGCCGGAAAAAAATCAAACCAAAAGGATGGAGTATTGAATAAGATGGATTTGGTACTGGGCTTGAGATATTGCTGGGAAATTACCAAAATTACTTTGATGAGTTAGGAAGGATTGGTCTCGAGTCATAACACATCGGTCACGAACAGGGATTCGGGTGCAGATTTCTTTCAAAGGCAGGAAAGGAAGTATTAATAAAGGCTGTCATCCAAGCAATTCCAACGTATGTCATGAGCTGTTTTAAGCTTCCGGAGTATCTACTACAAGAGATTGACTCCATCATTGCCAAGTTCTGGTGGGGGAATGGGAAGGCGAAGAAAATACATTGGGTGAAGTGGGAGACTCTATGTGGTTCCAAAAGAGATGGGGGAATGGGATTTAGGGATCTGCGAGCTTTCAATCAAGCTATGTTGGGGAAGCAAATTTGGAGAATCATTTATAATCCTTCATCTTTGCTTAGTAGAGTTTTGAAAGCGAAGTATTTTCCAAATTGTGATGTCTTTACTGCAACTCTTAAGGGAAACGCGTCGTTTACTTGGAAAATATTTTTAGTGCAATGGAGATGGTAAAGGAAGGCGTTCGTTGGAGGGTCGGAAATGGTATGAGCATTGATGTCTGGTGTGATGGGTGGATTCCGAGGAGCAGAGGTCTGAAACCAATCACTCCTGATTTGTATGGTTTGGAGGGGCTGACTGTGTCGCCCTTGATAAACAATGGGAGGTGGGACGCTAGTTTGGTGAAAGACATGTTCTGGGAGGAAGATAGTACTGAGATTCTGCAAATACCTCTCCCTTCCAGTAACTTGCCGGATATTAGGGTGTGGAATCTCACTCACCATGGGTTTTACTCAGTTAAGACAGCTTACTTCCTGGCAAGAACGTTAACACAAGAAAAGGTGGCGCGTAGTAGAGGTAGCAGCAGCATGAGCATAGACAGAGACTGGAATTGGATTTGGCAAGCAAAAGTACCACCAAAAGTCAAGGTGTTTTTCTGGCGTGTAACCAGAAATGCATTACCGGTTACTTCGAATTTGCGGCGCAGGGGAATAAATTTGCAGGACATGTGTCCCACATGTGATGTGCCGGCTGAAACTGTGCTGCATACATTACGCGATTGTTCCTTTGCACGCCTTTTTTGGGCTGTCACTAATATCCCACATGATACTCTTTCCTTCTCTCAGTCTGATTTACAGGGTTGGATTGAATCAGTCAAGAGCAAGCTGCGCGCGGAAGATGTGGGACTTTTTATGGTACTTTGCTGGACACTTTGGAATATCAGAAACACGGTGATCCATGCTAAAATGCGTAAAGATGCTAGAGACCAAGTGGAGGCAGCTCAGAAGTTTCTGACCAATTTCCGGGACGCGCAGGGCCTCTTCAATCAGCCCCGACCACCGGACACGCCAATGGAGTGGCAGGTTCCCTCCAACGGTACGTGGAAAGTGAATTATGACGCAGCCTTTGACTCACGGAAGAAGGAAGCTAGGACTGGATCTGTAATTCGAGATAGTGATGGGCGCATTGTGGCCTGGAAACGCACATCCCATGAACATGTCGCCAGTCCGGAGATAGCAGAAGCTCTTGCGGTACGATCAGCTGTGCATTTTGCCAAAGAACTCAGTCTGCCTCGTATAATTGTTGAAGGTGATTGCGTGAACCTGGTAAATCAGCTTCTTAATAGGGATACTTCTTTCTCTCTGTGCGGCATTTTAGTAGAAGAAACTAAGAATGTAGGCTATACTTTCCAGTCCTGTACGTTTACTTATGTCAGAAGGAATTGTAATACTTTAGCTCACTGTCTGGCCAAATATGTAGGAGCGGACTTCTTTCTCTCTGTGCGGCATTTTAGTAGAAGAAACTAAGAATGTAGGCTATACTTTCCAGTCCTGTACGTTTACTTATGTCAGAAGGAATTGTAATACTTTAGCTCACTGTCTGGCCAAATATGTAGGAGCGGATGGTGTTGGCTTCACTAGACTGCCTCACTAGACCGTTTGAGCATGATGATGTAATCCCCTGATTATCAATATATGATAATTTTTCACTCAAAAAAAAAAAAATCACTTCTTAGAGTAATAAAAGTAATATTTTATTTTCTTATTTTACATAAAAGTAGTATTTTATTTACAATCTGCTACAATTTCTCCCAAAAAAATTAAATAATCGTCAGCTTAAACTAAAAATAAATATTTTAATTGAATTTACTATTTTAATTGAATTTACTAAGCGTAACTTCTACTTGTGATCTGAACCACACCCACCACTCACTTTCGATTTGATTAAAATCGACCTTTTTTTAACTTCTAAAAAGAAGGCCAAAACTAAATAAGGAGCTCCTCTTTTGACTGAAACCCAAAGATACACCGACCTTTGCAATTCCATGTTATTATCCAACATATACGAAGCCCAAATTACATAAAACCTTCACATTACATACTTTGATTCCAAAATACCTCTCTGTTCGAACCAACACAACTCAAAACATCACATAACATTTAACATTCACATATTTAAAAACACAACCACATTTGGCTTTGTTTTACAACATCTTCACCTCAGCCTGAGCTTGAGAATCACCTCCATCATGGCCGATGTTCCTCCCACCCACGCCGGAACCAGTGCCACTAGCTGAAATCGAAACGCAGAAGCACAATATAAGAACCAAGAAATAGCACGAACGGCTAGTTACAAACTAGAGCGGATCGAGAAACTCTTTAACCATAGGGCTATGTTTTGCCTCTAGTCAAAGAGGCGAGACACAAGCCGATAACTACTTACCATACGACTGGCCAACAGACTCCTGAGCTGTCTCCATTCCGGTACTCTTTCCAATCCAGGAGGTCACTGCTCCCTTAATCTTGTCCACCACTCCAGGCCCTGAACCTGTAACTTCATTCCCTGCCGCGAATGCATCCTCTCCTTCCCTCTTGTTCTCCTTCCCTGTGCCCAGACGCTCCCGCACTTCTTTTGACTCCGTCACTTTACCCATCACTGGATGCTGCTGCTGCTGCTCTTCCACTACTACCGTCTCCTTTTTCAAGTGAAGTGCATCGCTAATTGCTTCGGACAACGCCTTATCTTCATCCCCGGGCCTAAATTTCTCAGCCAAGTACTGCTTCACAGATACGCCTTTATCCGGTACTTGCTGCTCGGTTGCTCCGGTTCCATGAACTTTATCATCGTATTCGGACCCGCCAGAGCCTTGAACCTTCGCCATAACCGCTGTTCCAGCCCCAGCAACTTTCCCGTAAACAGGAGCAAGTTTGTCGGCAATCGCATGTGCATACTCAGTTGCCGTCTCCGTCATAGGCTTCTTTGGAGTCTCCGAACCGGTCACTGGCTTATTCGAAGAATCTGAAACAGTAACACATTCCTGTTCTCCGAAACCAAGCTTCGATGCAACAGCATCCTTCGCTGCGACAGCTTTCTCCGCTATTGCTGTTGTAGTAGACGGAGCATTCGAACCCGCAGCTGGCTTTCGTGAAGATTCAGAACCAGTAACGCCTTCCTGTGCTCCGTATCCAAGCTTAGATGCAACCGCATCCTTCGCTGCAACAGCTTTCCCCGCTATCGTTGACGTGGCAGACGAAGCTTTCTCTGTTATCGCTGTCGTGGCAGACACTATCTTCCCGGTAATCGTGTCTTGTGGCGCCATAGACATGTCCGGATTGGCAGGATCAACACTCTTAGGTAGTGAATCGCTATATCCAGTTGCATTATCTGCTGAGGATTTGAAATCATCTTCAGTCGGAGTGGCCTGCGGAGCAAATTGGTCATGCGTTCCCGTGTAAGGCCTATTCTCTTGTACCAGTTTCGATTCATGCGCTCCCAAGTCTGGCCTGTGTTCTTGTGCCACTTTTGATTCATGCGTTCTCAGGTAAGGCCCATGTCCCTGTGCCAGTCTTGATCCCGATTTATCGCCAACGTCCAGATTCTCCAGTTTATGAATCAACGGATCAACATTCGTTTCTTGTCCACCTTGTTTATAGAAATACAGATCATTGTCAATTGCTAATAATACGAACATAAACACATGGATCATTTTGTAGAACATGTGTAATTACCATGGCCTGTAGGATCATTCACTTTCGCCTGATATCTCGGGACATCATGACCACCTGGCGCGTGTGGATCAGTTTCTAGGTGGCCAAGCCCTGCCCCTATCGGGGCTCGCATGTCCGTTGGTTCGGTCCTCGTGTTAAGAGGCAGGGTCTCTCTGATTTGAGCTAGATGTGGCTGGTGAGCAGTAAATTGATGTGGCTTTTCGAGGTCGTGTGTTACTGTTGTCCCTGGAGCAGCATATGGGTGTGTTCCTTCGTAACGATCCTCCCTTGGATCGGTAGGCTTTTCCAGATTGGCATCGACTTGCATAGGTAAATCGGTGCCGGTAATAACAGTAGTATCATACACTACAAACACAAGAATACACAGAAATTAAGATTAATCTGCACCTGTAGAAGTTGTGTTTTTGCAAATGCTTATACTAATTAAGATTTTCTTCTTCAAAAATAAATATTATAGTGTTTGTTTTAATCACCAGTTTTTTTCTTCCTTCCTTTTGAAAAAACTAAAAAAATCTTTTCCTTACTGCAATCAAAAGGGAGCCTCGGAGTCAAAGAAGAAGTGATCTTAAACATTTAAGCCCCTTTGATTCATCTGAAAAAAATAAAAATAAAAATAAAAATCTGATCTGATCTTAATTTGAGTTGATATTCAAACAGGCCCTACAAAAGACAGGTAAATTCTTGACAAATACACTTGGTTACTTTGTAGTAACTTGGTAAAAAAAATTGATTTCGCCTAGATCAACTAAACCCCAAACTACTCGGTTTTTACACACGTGAGAAAAAGATTTTTTTATAAGGGTTTATCACAAAAGACGACCCATATAAACATTAAATTAAATGATACTAATTATATTTTCGATTCTGAAACATAACCGAAGAATATATTTTCTTGATTTCTTAAGATTTTTTTTTTTAGATGCCAGGGTAATAGTAACTCAACATCAAATAAACAAAGGAATTTTTATTTTTCACATTTAAAATATAATAGAGCTCGAAACCGAATTTGAATTGAAGTAGTGTAAAGTACTGAAACTCACTCGGTGCACCATGCACTTCAGGATCCTGATCCATCTCCTCATCATCATCGTCGGCCTCCTCGTATTGATCGTGGTGGTCGTGACCATGCCCATGGTGTTTGATAGTGTCCTTGAGCTTCTTGGCCTTGTCTTTCACCTTTTTAAGCACAGACTTGTGTCCGTGGTGATTATGTTCGCCCTCTATATGTCACAAATACATTGAAATTTAACATAAAAAACCGCAACATTTAGTTGGATAATTAGAGCTGAATTAAATTAAATTGAAGACTTAAAATTATACATGAAGTTAAATTACCTGTTGTAGAGTGATGATGAGGGTCTTCTTCTTCGTATTGATGTGCAGGGCGGTGCAATTGTGCTGTTTGTGCATCCATTATGTCTTTTGTTTTTTGTTTTTTTTTGTTTTTCTTTTTCCTTAGAACAATATATATTTTACCTCTTAATATTTTTCTTTTTATAGTAAGAAGAATGTGATTTGGTAATGAGTGGAGAAGATATATATATGTGACATGTTAGTATATGTTAATGTGACAGGTGGGATAAAGAAAGAGCTTGGCGCAAGATTATCTTAATTCCGCCCTTGCATGGAGATGAGATATTGACACACGTCTATACGTGAAGACGCGTGTCGTTTCACCAATTGTGGACGTGTCTTCTATGCGGTGATATTCGCAAGTGAAATTCTTTTGAACTCCCATAAGATGATTACTGATTTGTTGAGTACTCTTCTCATTCACATGCTTTATTCTAAGGATTAGAATGGTAGAAATACAGTGCCAACTGTAGGTTAAGACGTTAGGTTTTATGATTGGGTCTGTCCGGACTCCGGAGTCCATTTGACTGGATTTACATGATCCAATTATTAACTCAAGTGTTGTGATGGATTCCAAAAAGTAATTATGTAACGGTATCCGTTTTCAAAAACAAAACAATTTCTTGAAAAGATAAAATCCGAAATAATTTTAATAACAACGGTCGGCAATAAATGCCATAATAATATTTGACGCGCACAGCGCTAACAGAACCAAGTAAATATCCAATGGTAATTTAGAAATCAAATGAAAATAACAACTATCGAAGACAGTAAAAAGTTTTATCTTCTTATTTTGAAATAAATTCCCCAAAGACATCCCAGACCCCTCTCTCAGTCGCTGGCATCCTACTCGCATGCATCTTTAGCAGTATCTGGAAGGAAGGAATTTTGAAACAAAGAGAGTGTGAGATAAAGGATCTCAGTGAGGTTCTAAGTTAAAAACAGAAAGTAAACAGTTTTGAAATCAAAATCCTTTTCAAAAAAACAAACAAACAGAACAGGTCACATAACAGAATAACAGAACAGATAAGTTGAAGACCGTTGGTGCAGCCCGCCTTATTGCTCCTACTCCCAGAATGCCCTTATAACTCCCTCTAGGGGGTGCACAACTCCGGACAGAAACAGAAACCCCCGTGTACTTTGGGGAAACAGAACCTACGACCCTAATAGACCTCAGCGACTTCTACGTCGCGTCTAAAAGGGATTAGACTAGGCAATAACCAAGCAAACCCGATAGTCCTCTACTACCCAAGTCTACCTAGTTACGACCTAATCGACCGGTCACACAGAAACATAATAGATACAGATAATCAACACCGAGAGGTGTTCCTGTAGAAAAGTTAGTCCAGAACAGAGTAGCAATAAACAGAAAAGTAAATAGTTATACTTAGGACTTAAATACTTTTACGCGGAAGCATATAGTAAAACAGTATAAGTAATAGTAGGTACAAGTTGTCACATATCCTTCCAGTTTTTCGCAAATAAATAGGTTTAGGGTTGAACACTCACCTTAAGCCTTGCAAGCAATGCTCCACCAAAAACACAGCGAACTAAGAGCTAACGGACGGAGCACCTAAACAGAAAGTATCTAGTTAACTAGAAGTCGAACGAAAGCTAAAACGAATGAAAATAAAAAGGTCGGTGAAGGATTGGCAAAGAAGGGGCTCAAACTCGGGACCTCTAAGTTAGTCTAACAAGAACCTAACCAACTAGGCTAGCAAGTCAAGTGATTTTTAAAGTTAAAGACAGTAAGTACATGATCGTACGGTTTTCAGAAATCAACTTTTGAAATTACTAAAACACCCTCAGTAGTAAATTGCAAAACATAACAACACTTTTCAGTAATATCGAAACAGTCCTCAAAAGAAAACCCGATTTAAGAGTTTAGTCCAGAGCACATGAAATTACCATTTTACCCTCAAACATAAATTACCAAAACACCCTTTAAAGATTAAATTACGAAAATATAAACACGGTTTTCAGAAATCAAACTAACTTAACGATTTTAGAATCAACATAACAAGAGTCCACGATCATTACACTAAATCCGATCAGTCCAGGTCAAAAAATGAAATTACTATTTTGCCTCTCAGTTCAAAATTGCATAAAGGTCCTTTTAGGTTTCCAGAACATACAAATCAACCCCAAACAAATCAAAATACCAAACCAGTCCCCCAAAAAATCAACGATGTCCAGTTTAGTCCAAACGGGGTCAAAGTCGGTCAATAAAACGTCCACAGTCTACTTGGTCCAGTTTCAGTCTAAGGTCAAGGATTAATGTTCCGGTTTGGGTCAGTTTCGCAGCAGGGGTAGAATGGTCATAAAATAAAAAAGGAAAAAAACGAACAGAGCATTACCGGAACGGAGCCGGAGATGATGTCTTGATCGGAGCCGGGACAGCGCAAAATGGAACGGGACACGTGAAACAGCACGACAAGACCCGGACTGAACGAAACGGAAATAGGGCCGGCGAGGAGCGAATCGGGGCGGACAGAGCAAGGTCGGAACAACAGCGGCGTCACGAAGCAAACGGAGCCGCGAGCACGCACGAACGGAGAAGAGAACACGAGATCGGAGCGGACCGAGCTTGGCCGAGATTGATCGGCGGCGGCGCGAACAGATGGATCGGACGGAGACGCGGCTCAGGAACGGGCGACTGGAACGGACAGAACGGCGCGGCGCGAGAAAAAACCGGCGGCGGCGGATGCACGAATCGGAGCGACGAATCAGAACAGATCGATCGATCTCGGCGGCGCGAAACGGAGCAGACAGGCGACGGAACGGCGCGACGGACGGCAACGGACGAGACGGCACAGAACGGCACGGTGGCGGGTCGGACGAAGAAGACGGAGCAACAGCAGCAAAGAATCTTTCTTTTCTTCTTTTTCTTTTCTCTCCTCTCTTTCTTTCTTTCTTTCTTTCTTTCTTCTCTTGTGTTTTATGGCTGATAGAATGAGGAGGGGATGAGAATCTGACTAGGGTTAGGGTTAAGTTACAAATGGGCCGGTCAACAGACCTTTGACTGGGCTAAAGAATGGGCCAAAAAGAGACCAGAACGGTCCGGTCTTCCAACTTGATCCAAACGAAACGAAACAAACTAGCTTACGCGAAATTAATTAAATAATTATCGAATAAATAATTTACTCTGATAATTAATTAACTAAAATTAAATAATTAAATAATAAATAAATAAATAAATAATAAAAAAAAGACGAGGTGTTACAAATTATATGGGCTTGTCGGGTTGGAATTGAAAGCCCGCTATTGATAGTTAGCCCAAATGTGTATGTGGATATGTTGTTCAAGTTTAGATTTGATGATTTTACAATTTTATCCTCAATTAAGTAGTTATTTTTCATGTTTTTCCTTTGCTTCGTAAAGTTACTCTACAACTGTAAAGTGAGAACAGAGTTGGAAAAAAATGAAGAACAGGGAGTTGCATGAAATATCCAACATTTTTTCTTCATTAAAGGGAAACAAACATTACATTCAACATCTATCAAAGTTAATTAACACATTATTTTTTTTTCGTTACGACAAGTTTTCAATTTCATTTCTTTTGGTAAATTTTCATTCCACTCATTTAGTAAGTTTTATTCTCCATTCCATAATTACCATAAAAACGCCCAGCCCTACTAATTCATACGTTTTTTTAACTAAAATGTTTAATTAAAATAATGTGTTAATTAAATTCTAGGCAAAACAAATTCTGGAATTTAAAAATAAATCGTTTATTAATTTAATGTTGAATTACAGGGTTAATTAAATTCTTGGCAACACAAATTCTGGAAATAAAAAAATTAAAATAATATATTAATTAAATTCTAGGCAAAACAAATTCTGAAATGCCAGAGGGAATTGAACCCAGGTGGTATAGATGATGTACATCACCACATTCTACTCCGTCATAGCTTTTTGTCGTTCATAATTGATAACATCAAATATTGGTATTTGATTTAATATGTTATGCTTTTATTTATATTTTTTAACGATTAATTTTTTTCGTAAAAATTTCTATACATTATGAATTATTAAATTATTGATTAATCCAAGAAACCAAAGTCATATAATAAAATTAAAACAGAACAAAAGCTGTGGCAAGTGGGAATTGAACTCGAGTGGTGTCGATGATGTAAATCACCACATTCCACTCAGCAACAACTTTTTATTCATTAAAATTGATAAGATCAAATATTGGTATTTGATTTAATATGTTATACTTTTAATTATATTTATTAACAATAATTTATTTTCGTAAAAATTGCTATAGATTATGAATTATTAAATTAATGATTAAATCAAGAAACAAAATCATATAATAAAAGTAAAACATAACAAGAAGTTGTGGCTAGAAGGAATTGAACTCTAGTGGTGTAGATGATGTAAATCACCACATTCCACTCAGTCACAACATTTTATTCATTTATAGTTCATAACATTAAATAGTGATTTAGTCTGTTTTCTTAGACAAGTGTTATTTGGTAACTTTTATATTCCCTAGCATTTTGGTAAGTTTTAGTCTCCATTATTTCTTACCATCCACGCCCAAGCCTCATCAATGTCGCGATCAGATTATATGGAATGTTTAGGATTTTGCTTAATTGTGGTGAATAATATCAAATCAAATTAATACGAGACTAAAATCAGTGCACTGATTGAGATTCTTTTTAAACCCTAAAAAAGCCTTTATATATAGCTAGCAATCGATATATTTTTCTTCATCTTACAACCCAACCTATATTTTCATTACATTCAAACCGTAATCCCCTTCTTCATTTCTCAATTCAGCCTATATTTCAATACATTAAAAGCGTAAAAGAATTATGGAGGGTCCATTTGGTTTTGTGGCTTCCAAATCTGTTGAAGAACATAGGAAGATTCATTTGAAGTATTTGTTGTTAATTGTTATCGGTGGTTGGATCGACACTGATTCGATCATTATGTGGTGAGATTCACATTTTAATGATTTTTTGTTATTCATTAGACTTATTACTCATTTGTTGTTTTACATAGCATGGCATCATTTGGACGATTGTTCTATTATGGTGGCTTTTATGAGAGCTTTGATCTTGCATCCGTCTCTAATGAAGAATTAGCAACTCCAAATTTCTACTAGATGATGTTAATCGTAAGTGTCATTTTCTTGATCATACCACGGTTTATATTTTTATTTTATAAAGTTGTTTGCTAATATTATTTGATTTTATATCCAATCACGGTGACTTACTACGGTGAGGTTTAAACGCTTCGGCGCCTCATCCTCTGGTTTTTCATTCTAAGGGGTTGGGTGCTCTTAATCACGGTGTGTCGTCACGAGTGAGGACTCACGTTAGCATTGTTTCCCATCTTAAAAATTGGTAGATCGATGTCTGGTGTTGGATTTGATGACCCTTGAATTCTGTTTTGGTGCTCACTGGTTTGCAAGCCTGTTTGTTGAAACTGAGTGGTTTGGTTAAGAATTCACAATGGTGACTCTTGTTGATGTGAGAATTGAATGTGTTCAGAGATTTTTACTTTGATGTGGATTGATGTTCTTAGTTGGTTAGAAAAGGCGTTTGTAGTTTATTAGGTGGGTTAGCAGTGGTAGCAGTATTGTATGGGAGATATCTTTCTAGTGAGGGTATTTGTGTGGAGGTACTGAGGTCTAAGCTAGTTTGTATGGCATAGTTGAATGGTGTGGATCGGTATTGGTGATACGGTTTTTGATTGCTTCCGGAGTATGCTCCGTGTATGATGTAATTATTATGGAGCATTCCTGATGCTCACTAATTTATAAAAGTTTTGCTGATTCAAAAAAAAATATTATTTGATTTTATATTGTAGATGGATGTGTTCCAGTACAAGATCTCTCATAGGGTCGAAGAGTTGTTGAGAATTCTAACCGAAGCATCACATCCAATGGCCAAATATTTATCATGCATAGTTAAAATGTTGAATGATGATGAACAAATACGACAACATGGATTACGTCTCTTCAAATAGATTGCAACAATGCCAAGAGGGTTGTACCGTTTGAAGAATTATACACAATTTTTACTGGGCCAGCTTCGCAATCTAAATCATGGTGTATTTGCTTTGGATTTCAATATTCCAAAATTTTGTAAGGATGATCATATAGTCGGATTAGATGATGTAGATGACGGATTTTGTTTTATTTGTTTGGCCGGCCGTGAAGTCTTATGTTATAGTCGTGCTTATGAATTCCATACGGCTATAGATGAGATTTAATCCATGGAATCGTTTTAGGATTAGGAACAAATTGGGTTTTTGTTTCGGTTAATGTCATTTGCAATACAACTCATTTTAGCTTTTATCTATTATCTAATTTTGCTTTTTTTATTTCATCGGTTTATATCATTTATCATACAACTTCGATTTTATAACATTGACATTCCAATTTTTATTTCCATCTTATGGTATAGTATTAAAATTAGATTATTTGTTTCTTTAGATGATTGATTTCATTGTTGTATATTTTTGGTATGTTTTTTATAAATGGAGGGATATAACATTCAAAACATTAATTTTGTTAATTAGGAGTTAATAGTGTATAATTTGGCAATATACATTTGTAGAAATAATGATGTTTCATTAGAAATATAGCAAGTGACAAATTGAGCATATCAAAGTGAGGATATATTAGTTGAAGCAATATCACAACATTAATGCTAATTCGTCTAGATATGGTGGCAGATTGAACATATAAAAATTATTTTGTAAGCAAATCTTGTGATATGATATTGCTTTATTTTATTACTATATTTCATCCGTAAATCGATTATAAAATGACTAGGGTGGATGCTCAGTCTTCTATCTTTCGAAATGGAGATTCCAGAGAATTTGATGGAATCCGTTAATCGTATGTACACTGAACACCTCCGCCAAATCAATGAAGTTTTCGATGAATGCAAGAAATCTAAAACTGTTTTTATATTGTTCTACGTCCTTAACAATTGGTTTGATGGTTCACATGTTCCAGCTTGGTGAGTTGATACTTTGTTTGTTTTCTTCAAGTTTACAATAGTTATGTATTTGCCTTTGCGATTTATGGAGTTTAAGTATATATTAATTTTTATTACATTTTATATGCAGTATTCGGTTATTTAGGGACATATTTGACGTTGACAACTTTTATGAGAGCCTTGAAATCAGTGAAATTGTAGATTACCCTTTGGCAACCTCGAATTTCTACTATATGATGATAATTGTAATTTGTTCTCTTTCCCAACATATTTCTTATGTTGCGTTTAGCTCAAACCTTATGAACATGTTTTCATTTGTTTGCTAATGGTTGTAGATTGATGTATTTGAATACAAGATGTATCGAAGATTTGATCAATTGCTGGATATTATGGTTCGAAAATCACATCCAATGTCTAAGTATTCGGCATACATATTCAAAATTCTCAATCCGGACGGGAGGATTAGACAACAAGGGTTTGAGATTTTTTTAGAGATTGCAAACATGCCTGGAGGTTTCATGTATTTGAAGAAATGGCGCAAATCTCTATGCACGAGTCTTAGCAAGTTACATGGTGGAATAATTGAGAATGCTTTCTTAATTCCACGCTTTTGTGCCAAGCATCGAGAGATAACAGTTTGTATTCCTAGAACGAACAATAAGGTTTGCTACCATTGTATGGCTGATTATGAAGTCACTTACTATAATCTTCCTTTTGATTTTCGTGAATCTGTCGAGGGACTTTAAACATATATTATTTTTGTGGCACATATTAATTGTGCTTTACTATGAAAACTATTAATGAATATTGTTTAGAGTCCGAATGTTTATTTTTCTTATCAAATGTCTGTCTTTTAATTTTGAGATTTTATAATACACGAATTTATATCTCAATATTTGTTCTAATTTGTGAATTTCATTTGATTGCATTACCATTAATTATGTACGATACAATAGGAATGACGATTTTATTGCAAAATCATTACCTAATATACTCAATACATTACATTATAAATAATCTTTGCTACTATCATAAAAGATAACCCACGAAATTTCTTTAAGATATCTTGAAATTTCCGTTTAGATGGATGTTTACATTTCAAAGTCCAAGAGGTCGATTTGCAGAGCCATCGTTCATGTTCGTAAGCGCAAGAAAATCATCTGTAAACCACATAGTCGACTATTATCTATGCCTACGGATTTGATTAGAAACATCATTCAACGTGTTGCTGTGGACTCATCGGAGTCGATAGTCGTACTTGAGTTAATGTGAGAATCTATTACATGTAATAGTTGATTGTGAATTGTCTAATTTTCATTTAATTTTGAACTGTTCTCATTAATTTATCTACAGTTGCAAACGTCTTAATAAACTATCATCTGAGCCCTTTGTTTACCGCTATATGAAGTTCGA
>CM051455.1:99342441-99379941 GCA_028274465.1 Plantago ovata | reverse complement strand
TGAAGGAGACGATTTTGGACTTGGAGAAGGATTATGTTACATTTGGCCTATCTGAGAAGAGCATGCCCAACTATTTTGTGGAATGTAGAGTTACGATGTTCCACACGGTGGGTTTCGAACTCCTCAGTACGTCTAATATAATATCTATGATGATTTGAGTTCATGTTGTATCAGTTTAATTTCTGTTTTTCGCGCTTCTGTTTGTTGTAATCCTACATTTACTTCTATGCATTTTTATCTTTCAAAATAAGGAATAATTCATACAGTTATGATGACGAATTTTTATTTTGACGCGAGCTATAATTATTCGATTTCAAACCTTAGATAAAGTAACTAATCTGCTCCACATGGTGATGTTCTGATTTTAATAATATGTAATTGACAAGTGTTGAAGGTGAGAGTAAAGGCTGAAAATGACAAGTGTGGATGGTGTTGCATGCATTCTAATACATGCATTGACAAGTGTTTGTCACAATTCATGCAATGCTTCTACAAATATAGACTTCCATCTAAATCCTACTTCCTCCAGAAACTTAATAGGTTGACACTTTATTTTTGTTGACTTTTCGATGTCCGGTTTGACCTCAAATAAATAATAACTCGTTAAGAAAAAATAATTCTAAAAATTATATTATAAAATTATACTTCTTATATTTGTATAATATAACTTCTAAATTTAATTTTTTCGTAATCAATTATGATTAATTTGAGGTCAAACCGGACATAAAAAATTCAACAAAAACAAAGTGTAAACCTATTAAGTTTCCGGAGGAAGTACTTGATTGACATTCTTCTTCATTTACTTACTTCTTCACTCAAAGACTATTCACTATGAACCAGTACCCTCAGTTTGAGACAAGGTTTGATAGAAATCTCAAATTTATGCTAACAAACGGAGTTAGGTATTTTACTTATTGATAAAAATCTTTTTTGTTGAATATATTTATCATGTCCTTTCTCCACTAAATTTAGTTTGAAAACAGGTGTTACGAAGCAAATGGAAGAGAGGATTCTGACCCTACTTTGCTTATCAAGCTTTTGTATGTCAAGGAGAAGGTCGAAATCTATGAGCACCACTACGGTCCCATCTTCCAAGCTGCTCAAGTTGTTACACAACTTCATCTTATCTATCTCGAACATCCTGTGATTGAGCAAACCGTCAAAGACCTTAAGCAAAAAATATTAAACATGGAAAAACGAAACATTGAAAGGGGGTGTGCCGAAACTTTCAAGTATAGCTATAAAATTTAGTGTTGCGGTCAATTAACTGAAATGTTGGCTCGATTCTGCCGATATGGTTGGAATTGACTCGATTATGATGGATCAAGTTCAAGAATCACGGTGAACATCTATGTTGTTGAATTTCAATAAGTGAAGTTGTTATTATAACAACAACACTTTGTCTTTTTTTTTTCCGTTTGTTTTGTTTTCTGATGAACGTGTATTTTACACTTTCATTTGAGTCTTTTTCACCTATTTTAGCTATCCTCTATGTTAATTTAGCTATATTTTAGTGCATTTTATTAGAATAGTGTCACGTTTTCCTTTAGTTTGTATTTTACAGGTTTTGGGTGAAAAACGAGGTTTTCCGGGCAATTATATTGAAGTAGACAAGGAATTGGTATTCCGAAGGCCTATTTGGAGTATCTAGAATATTCCGGATAGGATTTGAAGTCTAGGGGTCGAGTCTGAAGGCTAAAAGGTCACTAGAAGGCAAAAACCGAGTACAAAAAGGAAAAGAAATCCAAAAACGCGTCGAAAACGCATTTCCGGCCGACAGACCTCCCGGGCGAGTCGCCCGGGACGTGGGACGAATCACCCCACACCAGGCGAATCGCCCGGTGTGTGGGGCGACTCGCCCCACACCTGCCGAATCACTATATATAGTTGCTTAGTTTTCTCCGTTTTTCATACTTTCCCAAACCTTTTCTCTAACCTTTCTCATTAGTTTTAGGTAGGAATTATCCAGAGCCTGTTCTGGGGATTCTTAGCTTAGGAGATACTTTTTCTTAGCATTTTGGAGCTTGTAAGATCGCGATTCTTCGAAGATTGACAACCTTCGGTAATATTGTATCTTACAGTTTTTCTATTTATATTTATTTATCTTTCAACATGTTTTCATTCAATCTTGCTATGATTTCTGTTGATTGCATGACATCTATGAGTAGCTAAACTTCTCGTTGGTGATAGTATGTGATTTCTTAGCGAAGGGTTAATAATTGTGCTAATGGCTATATCGCGGATTAGACTTTGAGTTATTGCTTTATTTCTTTGATCTATCTAAAACCTCTATCTTCGTAGTGTTGAATTATAACGAACACAATTGGACAATTCATTGATCAAAGATCTCTATGCAAAACCAGGCACTTCATGCATGATTATTAACCTGCTATGCTTTGAATGATCATACTATCACTAACCTCCATTATCTGATAAGAAAAACCTTTGCTAAGTAGTTTGTTGATTTTATATTCTTAAGTTAGATTAGATAAAGCTAGTTATAGTCCTTAGAGATCGACACTCGAGGTTATTCTACTGCTACACTACGATTTTCATTGTAGTTGTGAATTGTCTTTGGCTAAATACAAATTTATTTGATTAACTAGAATCTGACAAGTTCTAAACCCGTTCATCAAATTGGCGCCGCTTCCGGGGACTATACTCCTTTTTTCTGTTTAGCTTTTTTATATTTTCAGCATTCAATTCCTAGTTCTAGTTGTTTTTATTTTCCTATTTAATCTCTCTCTGATACTCCTTTTCTAGCTTGTTACAGATAGTGTATGCGACATACACGATCTAGAGGAACACCGCTTGCTGATTCAATTGCTGAGATCGACAGAGTCTACTACCAAAGAAGGCGACTACTTCGAAGGCGTGAACTAGAGAAAATAGAGGATACCGATTTTTCTGAATCTCTACACAGTCTTTTCAAGGAAATCGACGGAATGGCAGAAGCTAGACCACTGAAAGCATGGGTTCAACCCTCCAAGGATCAAATGAGGGGACCGATGATTGTTCTTTCGTCTGCAACTCATGATCTGGAAATCAAGAACCACGCGTTCCAACAACTTCCGAGGTTCTATGGCTTAGCAAAGGAAGATGTGATGGGGTACTTGCACGATATCGATGATTTCGTCAACCAACTCCCACGACCCGGAGCTGAAATAACAACGGACGAGTTGAGAATGAAGGCTTTTTCTATGGGACTTGGCGACAGAGCCAAGTCATGGTTGAGTTCTCTACCGGCGGGCTCGCTGGACACTTGGGAGAAGGTTTTTTCAGCTTTCATGGAAAAATACTTCCCTCACACCTTGACTACCGCGCTAAAGACGCAAATCACTGGGTTCAAACAAGACTATGATGAGACCATCTACACCGCATTTGAGAGGTTCCAAGACCTCATGAACAAGTGCTCTCACCATGGTTTTGAGCTGTCGGATCTAGTCCAACACTTCTCAATGGACTAACGTTCGAGAACCAACAAGTGGTGGATTTCCAATGCCGTGGCAATATTTGGGAAGAAACCGCGGAAGCCGTCTGGGCGGTTTTCGAAAGGCTTGCTAAGGGTTTGCAATTCAAGGACCCAAGAGCAATGGTTAGGAGACGTGGACCTGAAGCTCCACCTACTCAAGAAGCCCCTATGTATGGGGGGAATGGGGATCGATTCGAGTGCTTTACCAACGAATTGAAGCAAGTCCTCAAGAGTGCCACTGGAACATCTGTGTCAAACGAAGTTTTCCGAATATGCAAGAACTATGGGCATGGGGCTCATATGTGTAGATCGGATCTTGCATACGATGATGGCAATTGGGTTCAAGGAGGCGAAGAGGAAGCCTTTGCTACGGAATTTGGTACTCAGGAAGCTAGCTACGGACATGACGGTAGGAATCCTAGAGGTGGATTTTTCCGAAACAATCAAGGATATGCACCGGCTAGCCAAACTTATGGCCCTAACCAAGACTGTAGTAGGCTTAACTATGGTAATGATCACTGCGAAAATCCCGCTCCGAAAGAGCAACCGAAGTCGAAGACAGCTCTACTGATGGAGAACTTGCAAAAGATGGTTGATCACACCCAAAGTTTTCTCAAACGTTATGAAGAAGATTCTGAGAAGACTAGGGCAAGGCTTGATCGATTGGAAGAGAGCACTAGGCTTGCCCATCAAAAGATGAAAGAGTTGATTGACCGAGGAGCAAGTAGGGAGCATGGGAAAACTACCTAGCAACACTGAGAAGTCGATGTCCATTACCTTGGTGGGTGATCTACCTGTTGAAATCACCATCAAGAAGGTTGTTAAGTGTGAGTGTTGCAAGAATGAAGAACCCCCACTAGCCAAGGAAGAAGAGAAGGACCTTGGTACTGATGAGAGTGAAGAGGAGCAAGAGGATCCAGAGCCACTCCCTCAAAGTTTCGACGTTAAGGTAGGGATTGGTGAACTTGAAGATGTCCGTGCTACACTAGACACGGGATCCTACTCTAATGTGCTCCCGATGAATGTGTTTGAGAAGAGTAGCCGTGGAAAATTATCTGAGCATAAGGCTATTGTGCAATTGGCGGATGGATCCTTTGTGAGACCCGAAGGCGTTGTGAAGAACGTATTGGTTAAGATTGGTGAAGCTTCTGTATACACCAATTTTGTAGTTATGCCGGCGTCTACACCTGGGATGGGGGATGTTATTCTCTTGGGGCGAACGTTCTTGACGAAACTACGCTCCGTGATAGACATCTACCGAAGGACTTGCACCACTGAGGTGGATGGCAAGCGACATGTGTTGCGAGCCATATCTGATCCACCTGATCACTTCAATGCTTCTCACATTGTTAACTACTGTGGTCTTGCTGTCTATGTTCATTCTTATTCACAGGTTCGTGGCATGAGGAGAAGATCCATGAAGGGGAAGTCTAGTACCCTAACGAAGAAGAGCTAGGCGCAAGAAGGAGTCGAGTCAAAGACTATAAACAATGGCGCTATCCGGGAGGCAACCCGGAGTTTTTATCGCTTTTTTACTGCTTTATTGCATGCATTCATACATTGAACAATTTGCTTTTCATATGTGAATTTGTTCGTCTCTGTGTCGTATGTGCTTATGTTTGTGTTTGAGTGAACTTTTTCGAGTGGTTTTATGAGTAAAATGGTTTTCGGGGATTAAAAAACCGTGTTTTTTTGAAAGTTTCGTCTCCCCACCTGAGGTGGGGGGCGAATTGCCCCACATGTCCAGAGAGCTCCGCGCTCTCTGGACGTGCGGGGCGATTCGCCCCACACCCGGGGCGACTCGCCCCACGAATTATGCAGGATTAAAAACGCGAGAAAACCCCCTTTCTCCTCATTTTCTTCATCTTCTTCACTTCTTACTCCCCAAAATCCGAAAAAAAAGCGAAAATACTTCAATCCTTCATAAAATCTTCAATCCTCCATCAAATGTTGTGTTCTTTAGCTTCAATCGAAGCCCATTACGTGTTCTTTCTTTTCATCCGAACACCTTTCACTCTAGTGCATTCGTTTTCCAGATCTGAGATATCTTCACATGAACCCTAATTTTTCAAATTTGGGGGTTTTCTGATTTGTGCTTCAATTAGGCTTATATGATGTTTGGGTAGGGTGTTTGTGTGATTAGAAACGTTATTCACTATCAATTGCATGCTCAATTATGCCTGGATTTTTGGTTTGAGAATTTTGCTACTAGATGTTTTTATCTTGTTATGCAATGTATCTTTTTCTTCGATTTCATACATATGATTGTGTTTACTGATGTAATAATGATGGATATGATGGTAGAATGCATAATTGTTGAGTATGAGGATTTTCGCTACTATGGTATGAATTGAGCCTTATTATTTAGGGTTATTGGTTGTCTAGCACGAGCGTAATGCGATATGTACATGTCGAAATTATTTTGGTGTGTTGCATGTTAGTAGCTAGATTAGACATGGAGGATTTGCGAAGTTCGATTGTTGATATTATCACTCGTGTGTTTCGCTCTTACATTATCATATGCATGAGTCAGTTTTGTGTCATACGAGGTACTAACTGCTGTTTGTAGGAACCATGCCCCAAAGGGAGAGGAGCACTCCCGTTTGGCTACTATGAAGTATTGGAGGGGGATCGATTACAACCATGTCAAGGAGAGTGATCTCGTTAGAGGTACGTTCGAGCCACGGGCTCTTGCAACAACGTCGCGGTTTATCCAAAAGGAGGAGCGAGAATCCACCAGGAGTGAGCACTCTTATGTCTATTCATGCACCACCAAAGGGATTGAAACAAATATTACGTCAGCAATCTGTCACAAGGACTGCAAGGTTCGAGTGAACAGGAAGGTACCGGGGCGACCTCACCACAACGGATTCGGTCTTGAGTCGACAGTGGTGATGAAGTTCCGAATCACTAGCTTGATTCCAAAGCATAATGACATGGACACCCAGCCCCTCTTAGGGGTGCCCCTCGACTGCCTCTAAAGGGAGCGCCATATAGACATCGGGGGCATCAACCGTAGAGAATGTGGTCGGCATTGAAAAAAATGGAAGAAGACCTCTGAGTATCCCAGCAGCTTACTGTAACCTCCTCGGGGTGTAAAACGTTGGACAGGGAGGCTCTGATACCACTGCTCTTTCCCCTTCAACAGTTCACAACCTATTGGAGAGATACCGGTTGGAACATTCCATAACTGCGGCGGCTAATCTTGAGGATTCTCTTCGACAATGCAACTCTACTAGTGATGATGGTGGTGACAGTAGTGACAATGAAGACAATAGGGACAATGAGGATGCCATGAATACTAATGGAAGAGTTGGTCCTATCCGATCTATTAATGGAACTACCACCACCACCACGAGCTCCGATGATCACAAATAAGGCCCCTCGAGCAGTCTCAATACCTTACATCCAGCATACTCAGCCGACCGAGGCTAAACCACGCGGTAACATCTAGTATCACATCATATTTCCTCATTTTCTTACTGCTAGGGACTAGCTTTAAATTCATGAGGGGGGATGGGATTTAAGTGAACTAGTGTTGTTAGTTTGGAGCTTGGGATTGGTAGGTTGAGTATAGTACCTTGCATGTTTATCCGTCTGCATTTGCATTTGCACGTTTACCGCTTTCTTAGTTTTTACTTGCATACACTACATTCATCCTAGGATAGTCTTGCATGTTTTGTGTGGAGTTTATTGCCAAATTTTTTTGAACTTTTTTATTGGGTAGATTAACTAATTATGACATTAATCATATGCTTCATCTCTATGAATATGTGTGAGGTTTTCTCTCGCTTGGCTTGTCACATTTATGTATTGCACCTAGTTAAGCTTGGTAGTCTCGACATCACTTAGTGGTGTTTTCTCTACTGCGGTTCATGAAGGCCTTTATAAAAGGATGATGCATGTTAGGATCTTATGGTTGTTTTCCCGAGTAATTATGTACCTAAGAGGCAACAAGTCTTCACCTTGATTTGAGATTGCTAAATGCCTAGGAAGGAGGTAGTGTGAGATTGTGTGATCCTTTGTTTGCAACCTATTCTTTCAAATAGGTTTGGGGAGGGGGTTACGCTATCGTTATACTTGTTTTTCGTTTTTTAGTGTGTGTTGTGAGTTTATTTTTCCTTTTTCGTAAATTTTGAACTCCAACCTATTCTTTCGAATAGGTTTGGGGAGGTCATTTGTGTGTCATTGTTTCTTTTTTGTGCAACTGCTGGCTTAAAAAAAAATAGAAAAAAAAAGAAAAAGAAAAATTCCAGAAAAAGGAAAAAAAAAATCTGGAAAAGAAAAAAAAAAGAGATAAAACCCCAAAAAAAGCAAGAAAGGGTCCAAAAGAAGAGTCAAAAAGCAGTTTAGCAAAGTATTGTGTCTCATTTTCCAATTCTTGTAATGTTCGTAATCGTGTTGTAATTTTCTATCTTTTCTTTTCGTTTGAGTGTCTTCTGTTCTAGACCACCCTCGTCCTGCCATTCAGGAAGTGGTGAATAGCTTAAGGCTTTACTTGAGAGATGGGTAGAATAGGGGAGTGTTATCTTTTTTAGGGAACCCTCCTTCGTTTGATGAGAGCCAGTACTGGTTCGACCTCTTTGAGGAAAAGTCTTAACTTGGTGAACAACAGTAAGTCATCAGTTTCATAGGCACGGGACAACCATTCGTATTCTAACATGTTTCATTACGTCGTCACTGACTAGGTCCAGGTAGAGAATGTTACGAGAGGCTATCTTGTCTTGACATAAGTGCTTATGTGAATATGTATGAGTCAACCGAGGCATTCTTCAACCAATATTCATGTTATGATTTGTATGGTTTCTGTTCATATGTTTTTTGATAGATTCAATCGATTAGTTCATTTCATTTGGCATGAGACTCCATTTTTTGTGTTGCATTGTTTTTTGCATTAGAGTCTAGCTTAGTTGCTTGAGGACAAGCAAATGTTCGGTTTGGGGAGTTTGATGAACGTGTATTTTACACTTTCATTTGAGTCTTTTTCACCTATTTTAGCTATCCTCTATGTTAATTTAGCTATATTTTAGTGCATTTTATTAGAATAGTGTCACGTTTCCCTTTAGTTTGTATTTTACAGGTTTTGGTTGAAAAACGAGGTTTTCCGGGAAATTATATTGAAGTAGACAAGGAATTGGTGTTCCGAAGGCCTATTTGGAGTATCTAGAAGATTATGGATAGGATTTGAAGTCTAGGGGTCGAGTCTGAAGGCTAAAAGGTCACTAGAAGGCAAAAACCGAGTCCGAAAAGGAAGAGAAATCCAAAAACGCGTCGAAAACGCGTTTCCGGCCGACAGAACCTCCCGGGCGAGTCGCCCGGGACGTGGGACGAATCGCCCCACACCAGGCGAATCGCCCGGTGTGTGGGGCGACTCGCCTCACACCTGCCGAATCACTATATATAGTTGCTCAGTTTTCTCCGTTTTTCATACTTTCCCAGACCTTTTCTCTCACCTTTCTCATTAGTTTTAGGTAGGAATTCTCCAGAGCCTGTTCTGGGGATTCTTAGCTTAGGAGATACTTTTTCTTAACGTTTTGGAGCTTGTAAGATCGCGATTCTTCGGAGATTGACAACCTTCGGTAATACTGTATCTTACAGTTTTTCTATTTATATTTATTTATCTTTCTACATGTTTTCATTCAATCTTGCTATGATTTCTGTTGATTGCATGACATCTATGAGTAGCGAAACTTCTCGTTGGTGATAGTATGTGATTTCTTAGCGAAGGGTTAATAAATATGCTAATGGCTATATCGCGCATTAGACTTTGAGTTATTACTTTATTTCTTTGATCTATCTAAAACCTCTATCTTCGTGGTGTTGAATTATAACGAACACAATTGGACAATTCATTGATCAAAGATCTCTATGCAAAACCGGGTACTTCATGCATGATTATTAACTTGCTATGCTTTGAATGATCATACTATCACTAACCTCCATTATCTGATAAGAAAAACCTTTGCTAAGTAGTTTGTTGATTTTATATTCTTAAGTTAGATTAGATAAAGCTAGTTATAGTCCTTAGAGATCGACACTCGAGGTTATTCTACTGCTACACTACGGTTTTCGTTGTAGTTGTGAATTGCCTTTGGCTAAATACAAATTTATTTGATTAATTAGAATCTGACAAGTTCTAAACCCGTTCATCATTTTCCATTAGTGTGTAATAAAAACATTCACTAGAGTATGTTATTTTTCTTATTTACAAAATTATAATTAAGCATTAAAATAAATAATAAAACTAAGTATAATTTTTTTGCATAAAATGTAAAGTTTGGGTCAAGAGCTGAAAATTATTTTGTAATCAGAGAAATATAACCCTTTACTTAAACTAAGTCGCTTATGGGTAATGCAATATTACTATTATTATTTTCATTTAATAAACTTATAATAATGACTTCACCATAAGCAACATGCATTATCATAGTAGTAGTGAATTATTTCATCATCATCATGTATATAAAAGAAAATAATTATAATTAAAAATAAAATAAATGGTAAAATGAAGCAAAATAATAAAGCAATTTAGTATAAGTAAAAAATCAATTTAAATCGGATGTGTGTTCAGATAAGTATAATCTCATTGTCAATTTAATACCACTCCTTCGCACCTATACTATTGTTATTATGGTGGCATCAAAATTGTTTTCGCATGATTATAATAGCATAGTCGAAGGAGTGGTATGAAATAAATATTCGAAATCAATTATTTTCATCATAACACCATTTTAAATAACATACACTATAAAATGAAATTAAATATATGAAATAATAAATATTTAATGAAAAATTTGTTGTGTTAAGTAAGTCACAATATATTTACCCCTTTCAATAGAACCGGTGATGGTTGAGGATAACATTTATGCATTACTTTTAAAGTGTTAACGTATAACAGTCACCCTCAACAACCACCGGTTCAATTGCCACGGTGCATCCATTGTAATCACTTTCATCATAACACAAAGTTTAGGGATATTAGTTAAAATATTTATGTATTAAAATATAACTTAATTTTTAAAATAAAATTACAACTATGAGTTAATCAGATACAAATAACCCTTTATTGAAACTTAGATAATCCAAGAAGCTTCCGGCAAATGCAATATTATTATTATATCCAGCTAATCAACGTATAATAATGACTTCACCGGAGGCTACTTCCATTATCGTAGTACAAGGATTATTATCTTATCATCAAGTATAAAGAATATAGTTGTTAAGTCCAGTAAATCATGTTCAGTATAATGGATTCTCATCGTTTTTCTTTTTATAGCTATTGTTATTAAGATTATTTCAATATTTATTTTCTATAATCATATAGCATCGCCGAATTAAGAAGTGGTATAAACATGCCGTTAGAGATTGCCATTTTCATCATCACATATAAACCTATCACAATTATATATCTTATTGAATAGTGTTCTGACATTTCAATGATTTAGGACAATTCCACACGTATCTGTTTGAGTAACTATTACTTTGAATGAAATTATTCAAAATATGTAATAAGGACTTCAAGGAGATACGTGCGCCATTGTCACATTTTCATATACATTGATTTTGTCATCATAACACTATTTTGAAAAACATACATTACAACATGAAAATATACATCAAAACTATGGTTTAAAGTAAAGTAAAATAATATCAAATATAAAATAATATGAAATGGTAAAATATGAAAAGGTAGAATGTGTTAATCAAATTCGGTAACTATAGGAGAATAGAAAGTGCTCAATATGCGGATTGATAAAAGTTTACATATTATTTTTGAATCAGCAAACTGAAAACTAACACTTACAATTATTATTTACATGATAACCAAAGTACAAGCACACTGTCCCAAGCGGAACCGCCTGCTCTTAATGTAAGTGCAGACGGTGTCGGTTGGGACTGTGTGTTTGTACCTTTATTCCGTGCAAACCTTAGTAAATTGGAAGTGACACTGTTTCCATTCCAACATTATTGTGGCCCGACGATCCGAACCACTATACATGACATGGACCTTTACTGGGATGTAATGGTACCTGTCACGGATAGTGAGTCGAAAAGCAGAGCCACAAAAAATGATGAAAAGTATTTAAGGATATAGTTGTGTTCAGTAAATTCAAACCTTATTAACTATGTTTGATGTCCACCATTTGAGAAGTTCCGCCTATTATTACGTTGAATGCAAATGAGTTAACGTTAATTAGGCATAACTCTTCCAATGGTGGCCATAAAAAGGCCTAGTATTCTACAACATTTGCTATGAGTATAGAACTATAGAACTGTGAAATTTAATTAATGAATTTTTTGTTTTCTGGCTTAATAAGTCTTGATTATAGACTTATTAATGAATTTTGCACCGTCCTACGTTATATAAAATATGAAGTAATATGAAATGGTTAAATATGATGTTATATTTTATATCTATTGTTTGGTTCAGCCAAATATAACCTTTTTAACTTAGACAATCTGACATGCTACCTACAAAGCCAATATTAAGATGACTTTCTGCTAATCAATATAATATTATAATGACCTCACAGGAAGCAAGTCATATTGTCATAGTACAACGATTATGATTTCGTCATCATCACACTACAATAAATTTATTTATTCATAGCTATAATTGTGTTCAGAACGTGTAAAAGAACTTGTCATTGTAAGCAATAGCTATTACAATTACATTATGCAATGTTATCGAAATTACTATTGCATACAATGCAGGTTCTATTACCACAACTTAATTGCTTGATTGTCATCATAACACATTAGTAGTGCCAAACCATTAGTTTATAAAATATTATTATTTTAAAACGTTTTTATGTTTAGTGTTTTGTGTTCAGTCAAACACTTAGATTTCACATTTCATTTCCAGACACCTCGCATTAAAAAATACAAACCATAAATCAAACTTAAACATGTCAAAAGATAACAGAAAAATGTAGTAAGATCACACAACAATAAAAAACGAAGAAGAATGTATCAACTTTGATTATATCGAGAAAACTCACCATGTTCAAACAGAGAAGAAGTCGACCTAAGTGGCAAAATTCTTCAAACAACCACGAAATTCTTCAAACAACACTTCACCCTCGAGTTCCTCATATTCAAAAGATTGAAGAATTAATCAGTTTGCCAGATTTAAAGTATCACAGACAATGAAATTAATAAATAGAGAAACAAGAATGATGTTACTAAAATATGTCCGGAACGCGCTCGGACAAAGGGAGACGAATTAAGGCCATTGTAAGGGATGCAGCGGAGAGGAAAGGTATCATTGCCAAAAGCATGGCTTACTAAAGAAAGCCGAAACTGATGTTTATGCTCCGGAGGGATCCCCCGAAGGCGACGGACTATCCGGAAGGTTAAACTTGAGTAGATAAGATTTTTGAATCTTAAACTTATCTACTAAGGAAAACCTCATACGACAGAGAAGACGTGTCTGGATACAACCAACAAGACGTGTTAGCAGACGACTGATGTAACGTGTTCGAATTCTAGTGAAGCAGTACTATTTGGAAAGACGTGGTTCAATCTGGAAACAGAGAGATCTACTCCTCAACGCTAGAGTTTATATAAGAAGGGAGGACAACAAACTTTGGGACCCAACCTTACCAGATCCAGAAAACTACACTGAAAACTCATGTTCATTCACTCTTTTACAAGGTTTACCTTCAAGTAAAGTCTTGTACCGCCGGCTTGACCATCAGGCAAGCTGGTAAAAAAGGTCCTAACCCCCCCTCTATCTCCCTTCTTATCTAGTCTTAAATCAGGTTCCAACGAGACAGATGGACGGGAAGAGAGGAGTTACCTAACCAGGCCCAAAATCCTCACTACATAGATCTGGTCGATTGTTCTGTCAATCTGTAGGTAATTTATAACCCGAGGAAAAATCACGTCCCATCATTTATGGCGCCGTCTGTGGGAAACGATACAAAATGCTTCTTCACTAAAAAACTTCTCTGAGTTCAAGCTAGATGGTGAATACTGTAAGAAAATATGGTCAGAATTACCCCTAGGGTGGTGCAGCTGAGTTTCAAAATTTTCTTAACATGCATACTAATTGATCATGCATATAACGTATATTGAATCGCATTAGTTAGAAGACTTACAATACTCCGAAAGCAAGAATTAAAACAGAATCGATAGCCCAATCGATATGATCTTCGTAATAGTCTGGTGTATCTTCTCCTTCGTTGAAGTCGAAGATATCTAATATGCCTTCTTGATTATCTACTAAACAATAAAGGTTTCCAGCTTTTTAGAACCTCTTGAGAGAATGCTCGGATATTCTCGAGTCAAACTCAGTTGACCAAAGAAGGGGGCGGCGGCGGTGAGGTAGGAGGAGAGAGAGAGCCTTTTATTTTCTCTTGAAAGAATAGAATAGTGAATAATAATGTGTTTTGAAAAATCTCTCTAACCATCTACTTATATAGTAGTCAATAGAAGTCTAAAGAACATTCTATTAGACCCCTAAAAGGAATAAAAATTCTAATTCTTATTGCACAAGGTAACGTCTTAATGTCCAGGTTCATTCCTAATTAAATCATAAACTAATTAGGAAAAACTTGCCCCATAAGTTTGATTGGAGGAAGGAGTCAAACTCCGTCCTCCCTATACGCCGACCGCGCCTCATGGGAATAAGACCCACATGCAAGTCTAAGGCAATTCTAACTCAATTAGATTTTGCCCATGTGCATATATTAATCTTTAATTAATATATCCTTTTGATTCCAACCTCAATTATATTTCTAAAATATAATCTTTAATTGTATTCTCATAAATACAATTAATTCAATTAATATTCTCATAATATTAATTGTGCCACAACTAATTATAATTAATCTTGATTAATTATAATCCCATCTCCATGGTCATGTGGATAAGCTGAACCAGCACATAGTGTGACCCATAGGGCCTCAGTGTATTAAGCTAGTAACCTTACTAGGCGTCATGGGATTCCTAGACAGTCTCATTTGCAATATTAATAAATGAGGACGTTTGAGAGGTTTCTCAAAGCTACCCTTTCGTTGTTGAAGCCTGTTGCACTCAATGCAGCGATGGTAAGATCCTTTCATCTGACTGACTCGAATGCATCTAGGATCGATGAAGTGTCTATCCCAATAATACATTCATGGTGTCTTCAGTGAGTTGCTTGGTTAATGCGATATATCTTATGACCATTCATAAATATATCCATACGCTGGCCAGCGGTTTTACCAACGCAACTATGAACAACTTGAGCAGTTCTCTCAAATGCTACACATGAGAGATGAATCCTCACAGGAGCACTTATCATCCACATTTGTAATGTAGTCATGATCCCAGAAGGGCCGTAGCAGGCTGCTTATTCAGAGCGGGCATTGGATTCCTTCCAAAGACATGGGGCAACAAATGTGATGATAAAGTCTTGGGATTCAAAGGACGAATGACATCACTTCGACAACTCCGGTTCCCATAGACACTTCAGTGTAGAATATACATCGATGGGAGTATCCGTTCGGTTCTTCCATTGTTCGGAATCCTCCTCGAACAACTATGCGCAGTTATGGGAACATCATGGATTCGTCTAACGATCCGTTCCGTGGTCGTGGGATCGACTCACACTTGCTCTAACAAGTATAACCTCCACGCATACTAGTCTCAATTGCCTCATTCAGACCCCTACATCCAAGATGAGCTTCGACTAGGGAGTTTCCACTGCCCTGCTTCTGTTGTTGTTTCTGTTTCCGCAGTTCCCGAGCTAGATGGTACGTTGAGTTGACGGTGTAGTTCCCGTGTTTAGTTCCATTCCATACCCGCGAATCTGGTAAGGTGGCAGTAGGTAAAGGAATGCGGTGTATGTTAGCAGAGTCCTCCTCCCAGAAAAGCAGATTTATCAATTCCTCATTCCACTGGCCTCCCTGAAGCAAGTTTGCCACTGAAATATCCCCAAGGTCATACAGTTCCGGAGTTATAGGTTTCAGATTGCACTCCCTGGGTATCCAATCGTCACGCCAGACATTAATTTGTGCCCCGTCACCAACTCTCCATCGCACCCCATGTCTTAGAAGCTCCATTGCTCCCCAAATACTTCGCCAAGTAAACAACGCATTACTCTTAATGGTGGCTTCAAGAACATCCGAGTTGGGAAAGTACTTAGTTTTGAAAACTCTACTAAGAAGGGAGTTGGGTTTGTGAATTATTCTCCAGATTTGCTTTCCAAGCATAACTAGATTAAATTATCTGAAATCTATAAAACCCAATCCCCCATCCCTCTTCGAATCACAAAGATTGTCCCATTTCACCCAATGAATTTTCTTGTCTTTCCCATTCCCCAACCAAAATCTAGCTATAATTGAGTCTTTTTCTTGAAGTAGGTAATCTGGTAGCTTAAAACAACTCATCACATAAGTCGGGATGGCTTGGATAACAACTTTAATTAATACTTCCATACCCGCCTTAGACAAAAATCTGCTACCATACCCCTCCACTTTCTCCCACACCCTGTCCCTCAACCAACTAAAAACCTCTTTCTTCGACCTTCCCATCTCCGTCGGAAGTCCCAAGTATTTCTCATGCTTTTCAACCACACCAACCAGCAAAATCCCCTTAATTTCTTCCACCACCTCAGGCCTAGCATTTCTACTAAAAACCACCGTAGACTTCTCCGAGTTGATATCTTGACCAGAGGCAAGGCTGTACTAGTAAAGAATATCTCCAATTTCAACCGCCGCTGAATTAGTAGCCTGACAAAATAAGAGTGTATCATCAGCAAATAACAAGTGAGAGATCCTTGGTGCAGAAGGAGCAACAACCACCCCCTTCAACACCTCCCTCTCCCCAGCATCACGTAGTAAAGCACTAAAAGCTTCAGTAACGAAAACAAAAAGATAAGGAGAAAGGGGATCCCCTTGACGAATCCCCCTCTCCGGCGGAATTGGGTCTAGCTGATCTCCATTAAGTAAAATAGAGTAGGAGACAGTACGCACACTAAGCATAATGAGGTCAATAAAGTGATCCTCAAAGCCTAGACACTCTACCACTCGTTGCAAGAAACTCCACTCAACTCTATCATACGCCTTACTCGTGTCATGTTTCAAAGCCATAAAAACATCTTTACCCTTTGTTTTTTGTTTTAAGAAATCATTGACTTCATAGGCTACAAGCACGTTATCAATAATTAACTGGCTAGGGACAAAGGCAGATTGTGTTTCAGTAATAATAGTATCCATATGAGGTTTCAGCCGGTTAGTAATTGCTTTTGAAGCAATCTTAAAAATCACATTGCTGAGACTAATGGGTCGGAATTGGGTTATTTTCTCTGGTGCTTTACATTTAGGGATGAGATCCACATGCGTGTAATTTAGCTTGGGATTCAGGTTTCTATCATTTAGGAAAGAAAGCACACAATCAATCACATTAGCACCAACAAGATTCCAAAATTTCTGGTAAAAAAGAGCTGGTAAACCATCATGACCAGGGGATTTAAGGGGGTACATATCGAAAAGTGCAGATTTTACCTCGTCTGGTGTGAACACTCGAGTAGGTATAACTCTTGTCACATCTTCTATTTCAGCCGGTGAAGGTTTTCTGGACCTAAAGATCTCACTGAAATAGCTATTCACAATACCAACCATTTCCGGCATATCATTGCACACTACCCCTGCATCATTCATCAGCCCTGAAATCTCGTTTATTTTCCGCCTATGGTTGGCTTGCGAATGAAAAAATCTTGTGTTTTTATCTCCTTCAGCCAGCCACTGTGTTTTAGCCCTCTGTTGCCACATTAGTTCCTCCTTATCCAGTTCATTCTACAGCTGCAGTTTAAGATCCTTTGCGCAACTTTTGTTCTTAGCCGTAAAGGGCTGGTGCTGTAGACTCTCCAGTGACTTACGTAACTTAGCCACTTTCCGTTGTACTGCCCCAACTAAAAATTTCGCCTTTGTTAGAACCATCTGACAATTCTCCAAGTTTCCCAAAAACTCAAGATCAACATCCCAATTATCTCGAACAATCTTCTCACACTTTGCAGATTTCAACTAAAGAGATTCAAATCAAAACCTTCGTCGATTCTGTCTATACCTCTTCTGCTGTACCCCCCCAAGTTTTAGAAGAATATGTAGATGATCAGAATTATTTGTATGAAGATGAGTTACCTTTGCAGTCGGAAAGATCACCTCCCAACTAGTTGTGCACAAAGCACGATCCAACCGCAACTCTGTATGTGCTTCTTCGACTTGACGATTGGACCATGTAAATTGATAGCCTTCGTAAGCTATCTCAGACAGCCCACAGAAATTCATTATTTCATGGATATCGCGAAGTCTCCAGGGAGGCAAAACTTGGCCACCTTTTTTATCTGTGGAATCGGAAACTTCATTGAAGTCACCGATTGTGAGCCACGGGCGTACAGATTGGGAGGATAAGGTTTTGAGCAGGGCCCACATTTTTTTCCTTTTACTATGGTCTGGTTCACCATAAAAGCCGGTTAGTCTCCAGACCGATTCATTATTATTCAAGTCAATATTAGCATGTATATGGTTCTTCGAGTAAGAGTGCACAATCACGTTAGCATTTTTATTCCAAAGTAAAGCAAGACCACCAGACTGACCAATAGAAGCGACAGAAAAGCCAAACAAATTAAATCTACTTTTGATCCTATCAATCCATATATCCCCTAATCGGGTGTCCATGAGAAAAACAAGATCGAGGTTATGTGTTCGTAATAAATCTCCAAGCGCTCGAACCGTCCAAGGGCCCCCAAGCCCTGACAGTTGCATGATAATGTACTCATGGGTCTAGGCCGCCTCTGGTCCATCAGTCATATCAGAATCAGTGATCCGAATCTTCTTGTTTGTTTTAGTGCTCCCTTTGGTTGTTTTTGGCTGCTCTTTGGTTTTGGAAACATATTTCTTGCTCGAACCTGGGGGTCGGCCCCTCTTCTTTTCTGGAGCTCAATTAGTTTCAGTATATGGCTCCTGGTCATTGCTTTCGGGTAAGGTAGAGATTGGGTTTGGTGCTTTTTGAGTAGGGGAGGGATTAGATGGGTGGGTGGTATTATTAAGCTGGATTGGAATCGTTGGTGGGAATAAAGGTGCTGTTAGTGGGCTGGATGGATACGTATGTAAACATGGATAAACAAACATATAATATATTACGTTGACTGTGTAATAGTACATTTGCCCTTAATAAAGGTTGTCTCTAGGACATACGTACTATAAATCTCCCACTTGGACTAGATCCATCCACCTTTATGCTTAATCCCTAAATTAGCATAGTGTCTTAAATAAACCTCCACGGGTAAGACTTTAGTCAAAGGATCTGCCACGTTGTCCGTGGTAGAGACGCGTTCTATACTAACTTCGCCTCTATCAATAATCTCACGAATCACATGATATTTTCTAAGTACATGTTTGTTCTTGTTTGTAGATCTAGGCTCCTTGGCTTGCGCGACGGCGCCCGTATTGTCATAATAAATCGTTATTGGACTAGGAGCAGGAACAATCCTCAATTCCTTCAAGAACTCTAAAATCCAGAAAACTTCTTTCGATGCTTCTAACGCAACAATGTACTCGGCTTCTGTGGCTGAGTCAGCAATCGCGGCTTGCTTCGAACTCTTCCAGTAGACAGCTCCTCCGTTAAGTGTAAACACATATCCTGTTTGTGACTTGAAGTCATCAGGATCTGATTCGAAGTCAGCATCGACATAACCAGTCATTCTCAACTCTGGTTTTCCAACAAACACCAAGAACATATCTTTCGTCCTTCGCAGGTACTTGAGTATGTTCTTTACAGCTGTCCAGTAAGGCATACCTGGATTCTATTGGTGCCGACAAGTGACACTAAGCGCAAACGCCACATCTGGCCTTGTGCAATTCATTGCATACATGATGTATCCTACCGCGGAGGCATAGGGTATTCGGTCCATGGTCTTTCTCTCTTCCTCAGTTTTAGGAGCATCCTTGTTGGTCCCTTTAAACAACAAGAAAAGACTAGAGGGGGGGGGGGGGGTGAATAGTCTTTTCAAACTTTCGTAGTTTAAAAACTTTCTCAGCAAGTGCTTATTATTTTTCAGTAATGAGTTTGCTGATACTTAACTTTCTCAGCAAGCGTAAGTTACTTTTCAGTAACTAGGTTTGCTGATACTTAAAATCAGAGAGCGGAAGTCTTTGATACAATAAGTGCTTCTTTCGGTAAATGAAGGTTTCAGCAAGTGATGTGAGTGACTGTGTACAGATAGATATGATTTGCTGAAAAACCAAATACAGTAAGTAAATCACACAAACACTTTTATAGTGGTATCTGAGAGTGGCGTAATCTCTCAACTATCCACTTTGTCCTTTCTAGGACTGAATCCACTAAGATAAGATTGAGGTTCCTTACAACACCTATCTAGAGCGATTCAAACAGAAACCAAAGCACACTTGCTTCGTCTCAAACCTAAACTAGAGAACACAACCTTGTTCTCCACCAAACTTGGTACTTTTAATCAGCAAAACTATGCTCGATTAAGTTCCCCCTGAATATCACGCCTGAAAGGGTGTATTTTCAGTTAGAGAGGTTTGGGATGAGAAAACTTAATTATAACTTATTCAGTTACAACAAGTAATCTAAGAAACAAAACTTTGAATACTTTGCAGTAAACAAGTTTGATTGTTTCTGGTGTCAAGACTTGTTCTTGTTTGAAAGAAAGAAAGAACACTTAACTAATTTCTTAGTCGTGCAAATTCTACTTCTTCACAAGTAGCTTTTTCAAGCTTTTTGTCTTGGAACGGATCAATGGCAGTAGAGAGTATTGAAGGGTTTGTGAGTTTTAAGCACAAGTGAGAGTATGAGCACGTTGTTGACACCCTTCAACTCTTTGCCGGATGACCTCTATTTATAGTGAAAATAAGGAGCCGTTTGAATTTCAAATTCTAAGGCTTTTGTTCCTTAAAATGTCACTATCTTGCTTTTGTACTTTCAGCAGCGTCCTTGTTTGTCTTCTAGTCTTCATGTCCTTCGCGTGCATGCTTTGTATTTAATGCTCATTTGAATGAAATTCAAACAGTAACATTGGAGCGCAAATACAAGTACTTTCAGCAAGAGGTCACATATGTTCCATCAGCAAGTGGTCAGTCTCTGGTTCAGCAAGCACAACCTACTCTGTCATATAGATTTTCACTTATACAATGCTATTGCTGAAGTTTCCACTTTCTGAGCAACATGTGCCTTTGTAGATACCAGTCTTCAGAAATCTTCTAGTCTTCAGATCTTCGAAATCTTCTGATGAATGTGTATTTTACACTTTCATTTGAGTCTTTTTCACCTATTTTAGCTATCCTCTATGTTAATTTAGCTATATTTTAGTTCATTTTATTAGAATAGTGTCACGTTTCCCTTTAGTTTTTATTTTACAGGTTTTGGTTGAAAAACGAGGTTTTCCGGGCAATTATATTGAAGTTGACAAGGAATTGGTGTTCCAGAAGCCTATTTTGAGTATCTGAAGGTTTCCGGATAGGATTTGGAGTCCAGGGGTTAAATCTGGAGGTTAGAAGGCCACTAAAAGTCAGAAACCGAGTCCGAAAAGGAGAAGAAATCCAAAAACGCGCAAAATCCTGAAATTTACTCCCGGGCGAATCGCCCGGGATGTGGGGCGAATCGCCCCACACCAGGCGACTCGCCCGGTGTGTGGGGCCCTTCGCCCCACACTAATTCGAATACTATATATAGTTGCTCAGATTTTCTCCGAATTTCATACTTTTCCAGACCTATTCTCTCACCTTTCTCTGTAGGTTTAGGTAGGAACTTCCCAGAGCCTGTTCTGGGGGTTCATAGCTTAGGAGATACTTTTTCATAGCAGTTTGGAGCTTGTAAGACCGCGATTCTTCGGAGACTGACAACCTTCGGTAACATTGTATCTTACGGTTTTTCCACTTATTTTTATATATCTTTCATCATGTTTTCATTCATTCGTGGTATGATTTCTGTTGATTGCATGACAACTATGAGTAGCTAAACTTCTCGTTGGTGATAGTATGTGAATTCTTAGCGAAGTGTTGATAATTATGCTAATGGCTATATCGCGCATTATACTCCGTGTTATTGCTTTATTTCTTTGATCTATCAAAATCTCTATCTTCGTATTGATGATTAATTATTGCACACAATTGGACAATTCATTGGTCTTCGACCCATCAAAATCTATATCTTTGTAGTGTTTGATAATTACAACAGGACAATTTATTGATCAAAGATCTCCATGCAAAACCGAGGAATTTACGCATGATTATTAACCCGTTATGCTTTGAAGGACCATACTATCACCAATCTCCATTATCTGTTAAGAAAAACCTTTGCTATATCGTCTGCTGCTTTTATATTCTAAATTAGATTAGATAAAGCTAGTTATAGTCCTTAGAGATCGACACTCGAGGTTATTCTACTGCTACACTACGGTTTTCGTTGTAGTGGTGAATTGCCTTTGGCTAAATAACAAATTTATTTGATAGGCGTTGGAACACGACAATCCAGCGCGTTCATCAAATTGGCGCCGTTGTCGGGGACTATACTCCTTTTTTCTATTTAAATTTGTTTATATTTTCAGCATTCAATTCCTAATTCTAGTAGTTTTAGTTTTCCTTTTTAATCTCTCTCTGATACTGCTTTCCTAGTTTGTTACAGATAGTGTATGCCACATACATGATCTAGAGGAACACCGCTTGCTGATTCAATTGCTGAGATCGACAGAGTCTACCACCAAAGAAGGCGACTACTTCAAAGGCGTGAACTAGAGGAAATAGAGGATACCGATTTCTCTGAATCTCTACAGAGTCTTTTCAAGGAAATCGACGGAATGGCAGAAGCTAGACCACTGAAAGCATGGGTTCAACCCTCCAAGGATCGTATGAGGGGACCGGCGATTGTTCTTTCGTCTGCAACTCGAGATCTGGAAATCAAGAACCACGCGTTCCAACAACTTCCGAGGTTCTATGGCTTATCAAGGGAAGATGTGATGGGGTACTTGCACGATATCGATGATTTTGTCAACCAACTCCCACGACCCGGAGCTGAAATAACAACGGATGAGTTGCGGATGAAGGTTTTTGCTATGGGGCTTGGCGACAGAGCCAAGTCATGGTTGAGTTCTCTACCAGCAGGCTCGCTGGACACTTGGGAGAAGGTTTTTCAGCTTTCATGGAAAAATACTTCCCTCACACCTTGACTACCGTGCTAAAGGCGCAAATCACTGGATTCAAACAGGACTATGATGAGACCATCTACACCGCGTTTGAGAGGTTCCAAGATCTCACGAACAAGTGCCCTCACCATGGTTTTGAGCTTTCTGACCTAGTCCAACACTTCTACAATGGACTCACCTTCGAGAACCAACAAGTGGTGGATTTCCAATGCCGAGGCAATATTTGGGAGGAAACCGCAGAAGCCGTCTGGGCAGTTTTCGAAAGACTTTCTAAGGGTTCGCAGTTCAAGGACCTAAGGGCAATGGTTAGGAGACGTGGACCTGAAGCTCCACCGACTCAAGAAGCCCCTATGTATAGGGGGAATGGGGATCAATTCGAGTGCTTTACTAACGAATTGAAACAAGTCCTCAAGAGCGCCACTGGAACAACTGTTTCGAACGAAGTTTGCCGAATATGCAAGAACTATGGACATGGAGCTCTTATGTGTAGATCGGAGCTTGCGTATGATGATGGCAACTGGGCTCAAGGAGGCGAAGAGGAAGCCTTTTCTACGGAGTTTGGTACTCAAGAAGCTAGCTACGGACAAGACGGTAGGAATCCTCGAGGTGGATTTTGGAGAAGAGGGTTCCGAAACAATCAAGGATATGCACCAGCTAACCAAACTTATGGCCCTAACCAAGACCGTAGTAGGCTTAACTATGGTAATGACCACTGCGAAAACCCCGCTCCGAAAGAGCCACCGAAGTCGAAGTCGGCTCAACTGATGGAGAACTTGCAAAACATGGTTGATCACACCCAAAGTTTTCTCAAACGTTATGAAGAAGATTCTGAGAAGACTAGGGCAAGGCTTGATAGGTTGGAAGAGAGCACTAGGCTCGCCCATCAAAAGATGCAAGAGTTGATCGACAGAGGAGCAAGTAGGGAGCAAGGCAAGCTGCCTAGCAACACTGAGAAGTCGATGTCCATTACTTGGTGGGTGATCTACCTGTTGAAATCACCATCAAGAAGGTTGCTAAGTGCGAGAGTTGCAAGGGGGAAGTGCCCCCACATGCTAAGGAAGAAGAGAAGGACCTTGGTTCTGACGAGAGTGAAGAGGAGCAAGAGGATCCCGAGCCACTCCCTCAAAGTTTCGATATTAAGGTCGGGATTGGTGAGCTTGAAGATGTACGTGCCACACTAGACACGGGATCCAACTCTAATGTGCTCCCTTTGAATGTGTTTGAGAAGAGTAGCCTTGGAAAACTATCTGCGCATAAGGCTATTGTGCAACTGGCGGATGGATCCTTTGTGAGACCCGAAGGCGTTGTGAAAAATGTGTTGGTCAAGATTGGTGAAGCTTCTGTATACACCAATTTTGTAGTTATGCCGGCGTCTACACCTGGGACGGGGGATGTGATTCTCTTGGGGCGAACGTTCTTGTCTAAGCTACGCTCCGTGATGGATATCTACCGAAGGACTTGCACTATTGAAGTAGATGGCAAGCGACATGTGTTGCGAGCCATATCTGATCCACCTGATACTTCTCACACTGTTGACTACAGTGGTCTTAATGTCTATGTTCATTCTTATTCACAGGTTCGAGGCATGAGGAGGAGATCCATGAAGGGGAAGTCTAGTACCCTCAAGAAGAAGAGCTAGGCGCAGACAGGAGTCGAGTCAAAGACTTTAAACAATGGCGCTATCCGGGAGGCAACCCGGAGTTTTTATCGCTTTCTTTACCGCTTTATTGCATGCATTTGCTTTTCATATGTGAATTTGTTCGTCTCTGTGTCGTATGTGCTTATGTTATGTTTGAGTGAGATTTTTCGAGTGATTTTGTGAGAAAAATGGTTTTCGGGGACTTAAAAACCGCATTATTTTCGAACATTTCGTCTCCCCACCTCAGGAGGTGGGGGCAAATCTCCCCCCATGGGGGGCGAATCGCCCTACGAGTCCAGAGCACGCGCGCGCTCTGGACGCGCGGGGCGGTTTGCCCCAGGCGTGGGGCGACTCGCCCCGTGAACTGCAGAAAGTAGAAATCGGGGTTCTTCCCCCATTTCTTCCATTTTCCTCCACCTTCTTCATCTAACTCCAAAAAATTTCCCCATTTTCAAAATATCTTCAAACCTTCATAACTTCTGCATATTTCCATCAAATTGTGTGTTCTTTAGCTTCAATCGAAGCCCGTTACGTGCTCTTTCTTTTCATCCGAACAAATCTCTTCCTAGTTCATTCAATCTTCGGATTTGGGGTAATCTCACATGAACCCTAATTTTTCAAATTTGGGGTTTTTTTGATTTATGCTTCAATTTAGCTTGTATGATGTATGGGTTGATGATTTGTGTGATTAGAAACGTTATTCATTATCAATTGCATGTTCAATTAGGCTTGGTTTGATTGGTTTGAGATTTTTGCTATTAGATGATATATCTTTGTTAAGAAATGAATCTTTTACTTTCATTCCATGCTTAAACATGTGTTTGTTGATATGATAATGATGGATGTAATGGTAGAATGCATGATTGATGAAGTTGAGGATTTATGTTGTTAGATTTTTGATTACTATGGTATGAATTGAACCTTGTGATTCAAGGCATTTGATGTTTAGCAAGAGCATAATGTGATATGTTATTGTAGTAGTTACATTGATATGTTGCGTGATGAAATAGCTAGACTAGACATTGGGCTTTTGAGGAGTTCGATTGTTGTATATATCGCTCATTTGTTCGCTCATACATTTACATATGCATAAGTCTGTTTTGTGTCATACAAGATACTAATTGCTGTTTGTAGGAATCATGGCTCCAAGAGGATCGAGGAGAGCTGGCTCGAGCAGGAAGGGAAAGGGAGTAGCATAAAGCTCCCAACCTTCTCACAACATGTACGAGATGTCTTTAGCTGCGATAGATGTCCGACAAAGGCTCGAAGCGGAGATGGCCGAAGGGGGAAGATCGATCATTCCAGACAGGAGGATTGATATTCCTGAGGCAGTAGCTGGAACAACGGGGTATAGGACGCTCTCCCGATTGGCATCAAGAAGGAATTGGGTTTGGTATAGTTCCAACAGGTTCAAGGGGTACGACGTGAGCCTCCTCCAAGAGTTCTACACTGGATTCACTGATCTCGAGGAGAAGAATGGGGTACTAGTTCGAGGCCTGATAATACCATGGACACCAGAGTCAATTTCTTCATTCATCCATTTTGGGCAGTAGGAGTTCACTGGGAGCTACCATGCCTACCTATATTCGAGGGCCTCTAGGGGGATAGGAAGACATATTACGGACGTGATCTGCAACAGGGAGTACAGATATCCAGAAATCGGGGCAGAACCTGCACGGATCCGTCAGAGCGACCTTAGCATTGAAGCTAAGGTAATGATGAAATTCTGCATCTTCAACTTGATCCCTAGGAAGAATGACACATGGATACAGCCCAACTACGCCGAGCTCCTCTACTGCTTGATAGACAGACATCGGATCGACATCGGGCACATCATGTATGAAGAGTATGAGCGCCACTGGGAAAAGAAGAAGAAGCCCTTCATCCTTCCGAGCTTCATCACTGCCTACTGCAAATATCATGGGGTCGAGGACATTGACGAAGGGGATTGCGAGGTCGCTGCCCTTTCACCCTCGACTATTGAGGTGCAGCTTGCTAGGTATCAGCTGAAGAACCCCACGGCTGCCGTTGCTGATGTGGAAGCACCCTTCCAACCGAGCGATTCCGATAATGAGAATGATTATGAGGATGCTATGGAGGCTGATGATGGCCAAGCCCCTATTCCGGATATTCCATTTGTCCATAGAGCACCGCATGCACCACCTCGAGCACCACAGGGGTCTAGAGGATTTGACTTCTCTGAATTCCGGGCCTACCTCAACGATCGTTTCGATAGAGTTGATGCCAGTACCGCGGCCTTGCGACAGGACCTCGACGGGCACATTGCCCAGCGCAACCGCGATTGGGAGACATTCGAGGAGCATCGCCGGGAGGATAGGCAACAAAGGTGGGAGCAGCAACAGCTCATCCAGCAGCAACAGGAGGCTCTACAGCGGTCCAATGATCTCCTGTCTGACATGTGGTGGGACTTTTATGGGGATTACCATCCCGATGATTAGTCTTTTCACATGTCCCCTCTCAGCCAACCGAGGCCAAACCGTTCGGTAACATCTAGTATCACTTCTTATTACTCATTCTCTTTTGCTAGGGGCTAGCTTAAGAATCATAAGGGGGATGGGATGTGAACCGCGATGTTAAGTATTGTTTGGCTTTGTGTTGATTAGTATCTTGTTCTTTGTTTGCATTTACATTTGCACGTTTACTGCTTTCTTAGTTTTTTAGGTTGCATTCACTGCATTCATCCTAGGATAGTCTTGCATGTTTTATATGGAGTTTATTGCCGAATTTTCTGAACTTTTTTTATTGGGTAGATCAACTAACTATGCCATTAATCATATGCTTCATCTCTCTGAATTTGTTTGAGGTTTTTCTCGCTTGGCTCGTCACATTTATGTATTGCACTAAGTTAAGCTTGATAGTCTCGACATCACTTAGTGGTGTTTTCTCTACTGCGGTTCACGAAGGCCTTTATAATAGGATGATGCATGTTAGGGTCTTATGGTTGTTTTCCCGAGTAATTATGTACCTAAAAGGCAACAAGTCTTCACCATGCTTTGAGATTGCTAAATGCCTAGGAAGGAGGTAGTGTGAGGTTGTGTGATCCTTTGTTTATAACCTATTGTTCCGAATAGGTTTGGGGAGGGGGTTACACCATCATTAGACTTGTTTTTCGTTTTTCATTTCCGTATTGTGAGTTTATTTTTCCTTTCTCGTAAATTTTGTACTCCAACCTATTCTTTCGAATAGGTTTGGAGAAGTCATTGCGAGTCATTTTGTTTCTCTTTTCGTTATGCTACTGCTGGCTAAAAAAAATCGAAAAAAAGAAAAGAAAAAATTCCAGAAAAAAAGAAAAAAAAGAAACTGGAAAGAAAAAAGAAAAAAAAGGAAAAAGACCCCAAAAAAGCAAAGAAGGGTCCTAAAAAGAAAGCCAAATAGCAGTTTAGCAAAGTGTTGTGTCTCATTTTCCAATTCTTGTAATGTTCGTAATCGTGTTTGTAATTTTCTATCTTTTCTTTTGTTTTTGAGTGTCATCTGTTCTAGACAACCCTCGTCCTGCCATTCAGGAAGTGGTGAATAGCTTAAGACTTTACTTGAGAGATGGGTAGAATAGGGGAGTGTTATCTTTTATAGGGAACCCTCCTTCGTTTGATGAGAGCCAGTACTGGTTCGACCTCTTTGAGGAAAAGTCTTAACTTGGTGAACAGCAGTAAGTCTCAGTTTCATAGGCACGGGATAACCATTCGTATCTTAACATGTTTCATTACGTCGTCACTGACTAGGTCCAGGTAGAGAATGTTACGAGAGACTATCTTGTCTTGACATAAGTGCTTATGTGGATGTGTATGAGTCAATCGAGGCATTCCTCAACCTATATTCATGTTTTGATTTTTAAGGTTTTTGTTCATATGTTATTTGATAGATTCAGTAGATTAGTTCATTTTATTTGGCATGAGACTCCATTTTATGTGTTGCATTGTTTTTTGCATTAGAGTCTAGCTTAGTTGCTTGAGGACAAGCAAAGGTTCGGTTTGGGGAGTTTGATGAATGTGTATTTTACACTTTCATTTGAGTCTTTTTCACCTATTTTAGCTATCCTCTATGTTAATTTAGCTATATTTTAGTGCATTTTATTAGAATAGTGTCACGTTTCCCTTTAGTTTTTATTTTAAAGGTTTTGGTTGAAAAACGAGGTTTTCCAGGCAATTATATTGAAGTTGACAAGGAATTGGTGTTCCAGAAGCCTATTTGGAGTATTTGAAAGTTTCCGGATAGGATTTGGAGTCTAGGAGTCGAATCTGGAGGTTAGAAGGCCACTAGAAGTCAGAAACCGAGTTCGAAAAGGGAAAGAAATCCAAAAACGCGTCGAAAACGCACAAAATCCTGAAATTTACTCCCGCGCGAATCGCCCGGGATGTGGGGCGAATCGCCCCACACCAGGCGACTCGCCCGGTGTGTGGGGCCCTTCGCCCCACACTAATTTGAATACTATATATAGTTTCTCAGTTTTTCTCCGAATTTCATACATTTCCAGACCTATTCTCTCACCTTTCTCTGTAGTTTTAGGTAGGAACTTCCCAGAGCCTGTTCTGGGGGTTCATAGCTTAGGAGATACTTTTTCATAGCAGTTTGGAGCTTGTACGATCGCGATTCTTCGGAGACTGACAACCTTCGGTAACATTGTATCTTACGGTTTTTCTACTTATTTTTATATATCTTTCATCATGTTTTCATTCATTCGTGGTATGATTTCTGTTGATTGCATGACAACTATGAGTAGCTAAACTTCTCGTTGGTGATAGTATGTGAATTCTTAGCGAAGGGTTGATAATTATGCTAATGGCTATATCGCGCATTATACTCCGTGTTATTGCTTTATTTCTTTGATCTATCAAAATCTCTATCTTCGTATTGTTGATTAATTATTGCACACAATTGGACAATTCATTGGTCTTCGACCCATCAAAATCTATATCTTCGTAGTGTTTGATAATTACAACAGGACAATTTATTGATCAAAGATCTCCATGCAAAATCGAGGAATTTACGCATGATTATTAACCCGTTATGCTTTGAAGGACCATACTATCACCAATCTCCATTATCTGTTAAGAAAAACCTTTGCTATATGGTCTGCTGTTTTTATATTCTAAATTAGATTAGATAAAGCTAGTTATAGTCCTTAGAGATCAACACTCGAGGTTATTCTACTGCTACACTACGGTTTTCGTTGTAGTTGTGAATTGCCTTTGGCTAAATAACAAATTTATTTGATACGCGTTGGAACACGACAATCCAGCGCGTTCATCATCTTCAAGTCTTCAGATCTTCAAAATCTTTAAGATTCTGAGCAGTTCTAAATGCTTCAATAGTTTGTTTGTAAAAACAAAGTACATCATCAGCAAATGCTTCAATCGGTTGTATTTCTTTTCAGAAAACATGATACATCATAAGCTTTAAAACCAACCTATCTAGCACCTATTCTAAGTCTTCAGCAAACGTTCCTCTTTTACAATGTCCTTAAAATTCTAAATTCCTATGGACATTAAGAGTACTAGTTACTGGACTTTCCTTAATTTAGCATGGTTAATTGCTCATCAAAATTACAAGTTTTCCTAACAAATTTCCCCCTTTTTGATGTTAGCAATCCATGGCTAAATTTATTGTTACCCTTTTAGAGGTTTCTGATGTTGAATAAATCAGTTGATTAATGCAAGCATACTTGAATAATTAAACAGTAAATTGCATAATCAAAAACCAATAAGAGTCAAAAGCTTCATTGCTGATAGTTATCTTTCAGAAGTTTACAACAAGTAGCAGAGATAACTAAACGAAATCAGCAAGCAAAACTTTAACAAAAACTATTACAGAGAATTAAGCTCTTCCAGAAGATTTTCTCAAAATCTCTCTTACACTCTTCTCAGCAAGTGCAGTAAATTCAACACAGTCCTTTTCGTAGTTTTCCAGAAGCCTACGGACTTGTAGTTGAAGAATTCTTGCATGTTTGCAGGCAGTATGATGATGTTTTTCAGCATTCATTTCCATGTAGTGAGTTACCCACAAATGCATGCCCCAATTGCTGGCATGGAGAAGCTGTGTATCTGAAATGCTTTTAGGATGAATCTTTCTTAGCCAGAGAAGGTCTTCTTCTTGATCCTTAGCAGTGAGATAGAAATACTCATAAGGAATCAATCCAAGTCTCTTCTTTGTTTTCTTGGTTACTGGGTCAGAGTAATAAGCAATGCCAGGTGGTTTTATCAAATTTGGTTCTTGTCTATAAGTCTTACCAATGGCAGTTCTTCTTACTGAGACCTCAAGATTCAACCATTTCCCAGCAACGTTTCTTGGAAGGGATTCTTCCCTTTGTTTTCTTTGTACCTTGAGTTCAATCCATGTGAACATTTGGTTCAATATGGCTGTAGGAAAGAACTCATTCACCAGCAAATCTTCCAGCTTTAAGATCCAGAAACCATGAATGTTTCTGATCACATTCTGAGTGGTTTCATCATTGCTGGTCTTTGTATACTCGATGCCGGAGCCAATAGCAATGCTGGCCAGCCTCTTTTTTTCCTGTCTTTGCCTTCTTCTTATTGATTTAGCATTGTCTTGATCTCTTGCTGAAGAGTCAGACGAGAAATGCTTTGAATGACCAGACGGAGTCAAGGCTGTTAAAGGTCTAGCTCTTCTGGCTTGAGCTATTGTCTGATTGTCATCATCTTCATCATCCTCATTCAGATTTTGATGACTTTCAGTATGGCAAAAATCTTGAGTTTCAGCAGCAGTTTTTCTCTTTTTGGTACTTGCTGAATTTAACTCAGATTCTGCTTTCCTTTTAGAACTTTGCTCTTTTTCAGCAAGCGTTTCTATGGGCAGTGGCTCATCAACAGTAGGAGGGGTTTGGTTTCTTTTTCTGGTATTTTTCTGTTCCCCCTTAGACATGGATTGCAACATCAGAGTGATGTGCAGAGAATAGAACTCATTGCAATTTTCAGCAAGAGTGCTTAAGCTGTTATACTTCATGATGATTTGTTGCTGATCAGAAGTCATTTTTTTGACAACTCCTTTTGAATGCTCACCATGTTCTCTTCATGTCTTTTCTCTGTTGCGGCCTTATCATCCATGAAAGTCTGAGCCTTCACTAGAGCGGTCTTTGCGAGCATGAGTGCTTGACTTACATCTTCTTCATATCTTTTGTGATAAAGATTGATGTCTTTCTGAGCTATCGTAAGAGTAGTAGTGCGTCTCAGCACTGTAGCCAATATTTTTTCAATATCAAGCGGGCTCTCAGCAAGTAATGCCTCAGATTCATCAAGGTCAACAACCTTGGAACCTAAGTTAGCAGCTTCACTTCCTTTTGGTTGAGTGGTTGCTGATGGCAACACTTCAGACTCAACAACTGGAGTTTCACCAGTAGTTAGTTTTAATTGAGTAGTTGCTGAGGGCAACGTTTGAGACTCAATGACTGGAGTTTCGCCAGTAGTTAGTTTTAATTGAGTTTGAGACTCAATTACTGGAGTTTCGCCAGTAGTAAATGGAAGGGAGGGGACTTCCTTTGGTCTTACTCCTGAAGATTCACCAATTTCTAGATCCTGCGTATGTCTTGCATGGATCACAAGACTGTTATGTAAAGCGCGTTGGTAATCTTCATCCAATTCATCATCATCATCAAGGTTTGCATCAGTGACCTTGGCATCAGAAATTTGGGTCTTGCCATTTTTCAAGGCAGCCCTTTTTCTGGCATATTCCTCTTCAGTATCAGCACCTTGTACAGGTGCTTGATTTTCAGAAGCAGGAGCAGGTTGAGATTCATGCTGAGGTTGTGGTTGTTCAGCTTGTTGATTGTCTTGTGGTTCTGTTTCAGCAACTGTCATCTTTAAACCACCAGCATCAGGACTTGGACCTTGATTGTCATCATCGTCGTCTTTCTTGTCCTTTGAATCTTTCCCTTCATCATCACTGGGATCAGTCGGAATGTTTTCATCTTCTTCCTCTTCATCATCATCGGTCAGAATTACTAGCTCGAGATGCTTGTACAAAGCAACACTCGTTACTTCCTCTTCCTCATTTATTTTGTGGGGACCAGCCACCACGGGTACAAAGAAACCCTTGAGCATCACAGCTTGTTCAGCTGGAGAGGCACTCTTGAATTTTGCCTTCATATTCTCTCTGATTTGAGCAATCAGATTTGAATTCATTCGCTGAGAATATGACATTTCTTCGGGAAGTATGGACTGAACGAATGTCTCGAGCTTCAGCAGAGAAGATCTCCTTTTCTCGTTTGAAAGATAAAGATGGAGATCAGAGAAATCCATTCGCCTGTATCTTTGCCAGTTGCTGACAGACTTAGCAACTCTTGACAAAGTGGTTCTTTTGAAGTTCAAGTACAGTTCCTCAGAACTCACTTGTTGATCTTCAGTGAAGATCACCACTTTAGTGGTCTCCTTTTGAGCCTGAAAAAGAACGATATTTAGATCAGGATTGGTTTGGATAATTGCTTTAGAGTTCAAAGCTGAAACATGAATTACCTGCTGAGATTCAACAAGCTCATGTTGTACAATTTCCATTCCTTGAGGAGCTTGAGTAGCATCCTCCATTTGTTCATCCTGAAATAAATTTGAGTTAGATACAAGTACTAATCTGTCAAACTTAGTTTTATTACCAAAAACATTAACTACCTGCTGAGCAGGGAGTGTTGATTCTGGTGCAGAGGCTTCAGCAACAATCTGACTTGCATCTTGAGAAGTCTGTAGAGATAATATAATATTAGCAAAAGAATACGTTTCAGAATTTGAAGTTTTACTGATGGTTGAATTATCTACCTGTTGAAGAAGGACAGGTTGTGGCTCAGTCCTTTCAGCATTAACAGTTTCTTCATCTTCTTGGACTGTTTCTTCAGCAGACTTCTTGTCTTGCTCTGTTTGAGAAAGCTGTGCGGTTTCAGCAATCTCCCTTGTCTCTGAAATGACAAGTTGAGCAGAAGCATCTTGACCTTTAAGCTCACTGCTTGTCATGAAGACATCAATGGATTTGTTGGATGATTCTTCAATCTCCAACTCCATTTGTTGGCTTATAGCTTCTAGTACAAGCTGGACTTTGTCAATTGATGTCTTTGGTGAACTTGGGCCAGTATTCTCAGCATCACGAGATGCGTCGTTGAATAGTGCTTCTTGTGTTTCAGCAACTTCTGGAACTTGAACCATTGCTGTCTCAGCAACTGGTTCTTCAGCAACCGGGGTTTCAGCAACTTGATGAGTTGCTTATTCAGCAATCATCTTTTCAGCAGCATCAACAAGTGCCGCCTTTTGCAGATCAGCAGCAATATCACTTACTGGTTCCATAGTTGGATCATCTAGATTATCTACAATGTAGATATCTGGGACTTGGGCAGGAGTTTCATTTCCACTGCCTTGTGGTCTGTTCTCAGTAGAAGGATCAACGTTGAGTCGATCATTGAAGGCTTCCGCAAACACTTCAATGTTGCTGACATAGGCTTCAGTAACTACCTTGTCAACATCTACTGGCAATTGCGTTTCAGCAATTGTCTGGGAATTGTCTGAGAGGTCATGGACAATAGGAACTGACTTGCGAGCCAGTGTTTTCTTCCTTGTGTTGCCTGTCCTTTTCCTCTTTGGTACAGGGTTTGCTGATGACGCTGCAGTCTGAGTGTCATCATCAGCTTTCCTTTTTTTCTTGTTAGATTTCTTCAGTTTCCCAACAGATACGTCAGTAGTTGCATTTTCAGCAACGGCTGGTGTACACGTACCTTGTTGATCATCTACAGTAGTTTCATTTTTGTCACCACCATCTACAGCAATTTCATCTCTAAGTTGCTGAGTGGTGACATCTGCAGCGGTTGTATACCTTTCTTGCTGGCTTGTGTTGACAACATTTGCAGCTGTTGTCTTCTTTGATTTTTCTAGTTTCTTGCCAGCAGTCTTAGGTACATTCTGCTTGTAGAAGGATCTTCCCACATTGCATAAAGATTTCTTGATTGGCAATGGGTTTCTCAGCTGAATCCTGAAATGTTCAAGGATGTAACATATCTTTATTCCATACATAACTGGAAAGGAAGGTGAGACCTTGTTGTCTTCTACCTTTACCTTGAACTTAGTAACACAATCAACAAGCCTGTTGAAAATGTACTTAGCCCAGTTAAGTTCCGTTTTATTTTCATGGATATGCATCAGCAGCGGCCATCTTCTCAGGCCAACTTGGTCTATTCCTCCGACTTGGGAGTCCAAAACTTTTATCAGTAGCAGAGCTACTAGACCAAGTGAATGACAGAGATGCTTCCTCTTAACGTGCTTTGTCCAAGTCACGGGAGCAATCTCTCCTTTCTTCATTTTCTCATTTCTGACGTCAGTGTAGAAAGCTTCAATTTCTTCGTCAGTGGCAGTGACGTCATCTTCAGTTCCAGTGGTTGGAATCTGAAATATTTCCGCTAAATCAGTCCATTTCAGGACGATTTGCGTGTTCTGAACTGTAGTAAAGATCACTTTTTCAGTGACTCCTTTACTATCAGTAAGGGACTGGATTTCTGCATTATTGTAGAATTCCATTGTGTCTATCATGCTCAGTTGCTTAGTGCGAGCAGATATAAAGTTCATGAGGCCTTGCTGCTAGATAAACTCAAGCGCCTCTTCATTCTCGTCACCGAGTTCTTGTTCATAGAAGTACCTAATGTACTTCTCCTTTGCAAATCCACCCCATTGCATCAACATCTCACACTTTGCAGTGTCAAGATATGACGGAGGCATATGTTTTTCCGATATCCTATCATTTTTCAACACAACTTTCGTTGTGTTTGTTGCCGGAGTAGTCACCGGAGCAGTGCGTGTCTCAGCACTGTCAACCTTAGATGACTTTGAGGACTTAGAGGACTGTCTCTTTGGTGCCATTTCTTTTATAGAGAAGAAAGTGTACGAAAAAGATAGTTTGCTTTTTGAACGGAGGTACAGTAGTTTCAGGCTAAAATTTGCAGAGAAAGGAAATGTGAGTTAATGAATTTTGTCATTTCTCTAACTCCTTCTTTATATAGTGTCTCTGATGTGTGAGAAACTCAATCGATTTGAGCTTTCAGCAAGGGTAAAACAGAGAAACACAGGCGTTAGTGGAGCCTTTGCATTGAATGCGTAGTGGCCCACTAACTTGAAACCGTCAGAGCATTCTCTCTCTTTGTATTATTAACCGTTAGATCAATAACTCCTTTTAATCAATGGCCACGATTGTATTTCATGTCATGATTATTACGAGTTTATCTGTGCCCGATTAACGTCACAAATTGATTTTACCGAGTTTTAAGGGATTAGATTGCTTTCTGAAATAGACAAGAATCTTTTCAGCGAGTTTGTATTAACATCCTAGATACTTGCTGAAAGTTCCCCCTTACTTAGATATCTCGTATTTTCTTAAGTTTAAAAGATATTTCTGATTTCCCGTATCAGTAAATTCTTTTGTACTTGAGATATCCTTTGGTAAAATCTGAGAAATGAGTTTTGCACTTTTTCTGAGTTCCCGTCTCAGAATATTCCCTTGATACTTGAATACCTGTTTCAGTATCTTTGATTGTCTGAATGCCTGTTTCAGCAATCCTTAAGGTTTTTCTCTTACTGAGTGCCTGTCTCAGCAAGTGATCAAGTTTCCTAAAAAATACCCGTTTTGACGGAATTACTTGTTGAATGCCTGTTTTCAGCAAACATGTAGTGATTTATCGTTTCTTAGAAGAAATTAGTAGACGGAGCTTTTAAGTAAGAATACTTTGGCTAGCTGAATACCTGTTTCAGCATTCTGCCAAATGTATCCTTTATTGAGGTAGTTCAATCAATCCAAGGTTATACCTTAGCATTGCGAACCTATTATCTGGTAGGGGCTTTGTAAGATGTCAGCAAGCTGATCATCAGTGCCTACTTTCACAACCTCAATATCTCCTTTTTCTACGTGATCTCTAATGAAATGATGTCTAATATCAATGTGCTTAGTCCTTGAGTGAAACTTAGGATTTTGTGTGATAGCAATAGCACTTGTATTATCACAAAAGATTGGTGTTTTCTTTGTAGAAATACCATAATCTCTTAATTGTTGCTGAACCCAGAGGATTTGGAGCTGTGCAACAACCAGCTGCAATTATTCAGATTCAGTAGATGAATTGGCAACACAGGTTTGCTTCTGCTGAACATGATATTAATCTAGTACCCAAAAACTGACAAGTTCCAGAGGTACTTTTTCTATCAAGAGTTGATCCTCCATGATCAGCATCAGAATAACCAACCAATTAGTCCAAATCTTTAGGATACCATAATCCAACATTGACTGTACCTTTGACATATTTCAGTATCTTGATTGCCTTTTTGTAGTGTGATTCTCTTGGATCAGATTGGAATCTTGCACACCACAACGGCATACTGAATGTCAGGTCTACTTGCTGTTAATACAACAAGGAACCAATGAGCTTCCTATACTTGTGTTCTTCAACACTTTTGTCTCTTTAGTATAGTCCAATTTGGTACCAACACTCATAGGGATCTTTTCAGGTTTTTCTCTTCCTCTTTGATCCTAAACTTTATGAGCATTTTTTTCGCATACTTTGCTTGATTTATGAATATTCCATCTTTGAGTTGCTTGACTTGCAATCCTAGAAAAGATTCAATTTCCCATCATACTCATTTCAACTTCTTTGTCATGAGTTTGCAAAAATCATCACAAAGTTGCTTGTCCTTAATCCAAAAATTATGTCATCCACATAAATTGAACTAAGAGTATTTACCATCATGGTTCATGGTAAATAAGGTTTTGTCAACTTCACCTTTCTTGAAACCATTTTCCAGCAAGAACTTAGCCAAGTATCATACCATGCTCTTGGTGCTTGCTTTAGACCATATACAGCTTTCTGAAGCTTGTATAACCATCTTGATTTCTGAGGGAAGTTCAAAGCCAGGGGTTTGTTCTAGGTAGACTTCTTCAGCAGTTCACACATTCAAGAATGCACTTTTAACATCCATTTGTAGTAAACAATGAAGTCATGTGAGCAGCAAAGGCCAAGAAAAGCCTAAATGCATCTAATCTTGCAACTGGTGCATAAGACTCATCATAGTCCAATCCTTCAGTCTGACAGTAACCTTGAGCAACTAAACGTGCTTATTTCTTTTTACTTCACTCAGACTCACTCAGCTTGTTTCTGAACACCACTTTGTACCAATAGCTTCTGCCTTTATACTCAAGTGGTAAAGTTTCCAGACTTTGTTTCTTTCAAATTGATCAAGTGCTCTTGCATTGCCTTTA
>CM051455.1:99232202-99342341 GCA_028274465.1 Plantago ovata | reverse complement strand
CCTACCTAGTCCACCACTTCTACAATGGACTAACCTCGCGAACCAACAAGTGGTGGATTTCTAATGCCGAGGCAATATTGGGAGGAAACCGCAGAAGCCGTCTGGGCAGTTTTCGAAAAGGCTTGCTAAGGGTTCGCAGTTCAAGGACCCAAGAGCAATGGTTTGAGACGTGGACCTGAAGCTCCACGACTCAAGAAGCCCCTATGTACAGGGGGAATGGGGATTCATTCGAGTGCTTTACCAACGAATTGAAGCAAGTCCTCAAGAGCGCCACCGGAACAACTGTTTCGAACGAAGTATGTCCGAATATGCAAGAACTATGGGCATGGGGCTCACATGTGTAGATCGAGCTAGCATACGATGATGGCAACTGGGCTCGAGGAGGTGAAGAAGAAGCCTTTGGTACGGAGTTTGGTACTCAAGAAGTTAGCTACGGACAGACGGTAGGAATCCTCGAGGTGGATTCTGGAGAAGAGGATTCCGAAACAATCAAGGATATGCACCGGCTAACCAAACTTATGGACCTAACCAAGACCGTAGTAGGCCAAACTATGGTAATGACCACTGCGAAAACCCCCCGAAAGAGCCACCGAAGTCGAAGTCCTCTCTGATGGAGAACTTGCAGAAGATGGTCGATCACACACAGAGTTTTCTCAAACGGTATGAAGAAGATTCCGAGAAGACTAGGGCAAGGCTCGATAGGTTGGAAGAGAGCACTAGACTTGCCCATCAAAAGATGCAAGAGTTGATCGACCGAGGAGCAAGTAGGGAACAAGGCAAACTGCCTAGCAACACTGAGAAGTCATTGTCCATTAACTTAGTGGGTGATCTACCTGTTGAAATCACCATCAAGAAGGTGCTAAGTGCGAGAGTTGCAAGAGGGACCTACCTCCACAAGTCGAAGAAGAAGGAAAGTACCTTGGTATAACAAGAGTGAAGAGGAGCAAGAGGATCCCGAGCCACTCCCTCAAAGTTTCGATATTAAGGTCGGGATTGGGGAGCTTGAAGATGTCCGAGCCACACTAGACACGGGATCCTACTCTAATGTGCTCCCTTTGAATGTTTTCGAGAAAGTAACCTTGGAGAACTAACTGTGCATAAGGCTATTGTGCAACTGGCGGATGGATCCTTGTGAAACCGAAGGCGTTGTGAAGAATGTATTAGTCAAAATTGGTGAAGCTCTGTCCACACCGATTTTGTTTATGCCAGCATCAGCACCAGGAACGGGGGATGTCATATCTTAGGACGAACATTCTTGACTAAGCTACGCTCCGTATGGACATCTACCGAAAGACTTGCACTATCGAAGTGGATGGCAAGCAACATGTGTTGCAAGCCATAACTGATCCACCTGATCCACCCGATACTTCTAACACTATTGATTACAGTGGTCTTAACGTCTATGTTCACTCTTATTCACAGATCAAAGCACGGGAAGGAGAATCATGAAGGGGAAGTCTAGTACCCTCAGAAGGAAAAGATAGGCGAAGACAGGAGTCGAGTCAGAGACTTTAAACAATGGCGCTATCCGGGAGGCAACCCGGGGTTTTTATCGCTTTCTTTACCGCTTTATTGCATGTTTTCATACTTGAACTATTTGCTTTTCGTATGTGAATTTGTTCAGTCTGTGTCGTATGTGCTTATGTTTTGTTCGAGTGCGATTTTTCGAGTGATTTTTGAGGAAAATGATTTTTCGGGACTAAAAACTTTTCGGGGACTAAAACCGCATTTTTATTTCAAAAACGTTCGTCTCCCACCTAAAGTGGGGGGCGAATCGCCCCACGACCAGAGCGCGCGCGCGCGCTCAGGCGTGCGGGGCGGTTCGCCCGCACGGGGCGGTCCGCCCCAGCCCACACCTCCAGAGACTTATTTCTTCCCCAAACCCCCATTTTCCTCCATTTTCATCCTCCAAACTCCAAAATCTCCTCCATATTCAAATAACTTCAACTCTTCATAACTTCTTCATCTCTCCATCATTTTGTGTGTTCTTTAGCTTCATTCGAAGTCCGTTGCATGCTCTATCATTCTATCTGAACAAATTTCTTCCTAGCTCATTCAATTTCCGGATTTGAGGTATTATCACATGAACCCTAATTTTTACAAGTTGGGTGTTTTTCGATTTGTGCTGCAATTAGGCTTGTATGATGCATGGGTTGATGATTTATGTGTTTAGATTCATTATTCATTGTCAATTACATGTTCAATTAGGCTTGGTTTGATGATTTGAGATTTTGCTAATTGGATGATATATGTCTTGTTAGGAAATTGTCTCTCTTGCTTTCATTCCTTGTTTAAACATGTGTTTATTGATATGAAATTGATGAATGTATTGGTAGAATGCATGATAGTCGAGATTGAGGATTTATGCTAGAAATTGATTTTATTATATGGATTGGACCTTGAGATTCAAGGCATTTGTTGTTAGCAAAAGCATAATGTGATATGTTATTGTAGTAGGTACATTGATATGTTACGTAATGAATTAGCTAGACTAGGCTTTGGGATTTTGAGGAGTTGGATTTTGAGAATTTACTCATTTGTTCGCTCGTTTATTTACATATGCATGGGTCTGTTTTGCATCGTACAAGATACTAATTGCTGTTGTAGGAATCATGGCACCGAGGACAAGGAGAGCCGGCTCTAGCAAAAAGGGGAAGGGAGTGGCATCAAGCTCCCAACCATCTCACGATTTGTACGAGTTGTCTTCCGCTGCGATAGACGTGCGACAACGGTTAGAGGAGGAGCTGGCCGACGGAGGAAGGTCTATCATTCCCGATAGGAGGATTGACATTCCTGTGTCTGCAGCGAATAGAGCGGGATATAGGACGCTGTCAAGTTTGGGGTCACAGAGGAATTGGGCATGGTACAGTTCCTACAGGTTCAAAGGCTACGACGAGAGCCTTCTCCGAGATTTCTACACTGGGTACACGGATCTCGACGAGAAGAATGGGGTGTTAGTCCGAGGCCTGATTATACCATGGAGCCCAGAGCACATTTCTTCCTTCATCCATTTCGGGAACTTGGAATTCACAGAGAGCGCACACGCCTACTTGTATTCAAGGACCGCTAGGGGGATAGGAAGAGACATCACCGAAGTGATCTGCAACAGGGAGTACAGATATCCGGAAGTTGGGGTAGCACCTGGACGGATCGGTTATGGCGACCTTAGCATCGAAGCTAAGGTGATGATGAAATTTTGCATCTCCGACTTGATCCCGAGGAAGAATGACACATGGATTCAGCCCTACTACGCTGAGCTCCTCTACTGCCTCATTGACGGACATCAGGTCGACATAGGGCACATTATGTATGAGGAGTATGAGCGCCACTGGGGAAAAAGAACAGGAAGCCTTTCATCTTCCCGAGCTTCATCACTGCTTACTGCAAATATCATGGGGTCGACGATATTGAGGAGGGGGATTGCGAGGTCGCTGCCCTTTCACCCTCGACCATTGAGGTACAGCTCAACAGGTATCAGTTGAGGAACCCCACTGCAGCCGCTGCTGATGTAGGAGGGCCATTCCAGCCAAATGATTCCGATCATGAGGATGCTATGGAGGCCGATGTTGGTGAAGCCCCGATTCCAGATATTCCATTTGTCCATCATGCACCGCAAGCACCAGCTGGAGCACCACAGGGGTCTGGAGGATTTGACTTCTCCGAATTCCGTACCTACCTCGACAGCCGTTTCGACAGGATTGATGCCAACAACGCGGCCATGCGACAAACACATTGTCCAGCACAACCGCGATTGGGAGATATTCGAGGAGCACCGCCGAGAGGATAGGCAGCACATGTGGGAGCAGCAACAGCTGATCGAGCAACAGCAGGAAGCTCTACAACAGTCCAATGAGCTCATGAATGACATGTGGAGTGACTTTTATGGGGACTACCATCCCGATGATTAGTCCTTCCACTTGTCCACTCTCAGCCGACCGAGGCCAAACCCTTCGGTAACATCTAGTATCACTTCTTATTACTCATTCTCTTTTGCTAGGGGGCTAGCTTAAGAATCGTAAGGGGATGGGATGTGAACCATGATGTTAAGTTTTGTTTGGTTTTGTGTCGATTAGTATCTTGTTCTTGTTTGCATTTGCACGTTTACTGCTTTCTTAGATTTTTTAGGTTGCATTCATCCTAGGATAGTCTTGCATGTTTTATATGGAGTTTATTGCCGAATTTTTCGAACTTTTTATTGGGTAGATCAACTAGCTATGTCATTAATCGTATGCTTCATCTCTATGAATTTGTTTGAGGTTTTTCTCGCTTGGCTTGTCACATTTATGTATTGCACTAAGTTAAGCATGGTATTCTCGACATCACTTAGTGGTGTTTTCTCTACTGCGGTTCACGAAGGCCTTTATAATAGGATGATGCATGTTAGGGTCTTATGGTTGTTTTCCCGAGTAATTATGTACCTAAGAGGCAACAAGTCTTCACCATGCTTTGAGATTGCTAAATGCCTAGGAAGGAGGTAGTGTGAGGTTGTGTGATCCTTTGTTTATAACCTATTCTTCCGAATAGGTTTGGGGAGGGGGTTGCACCATCATTAGACTTGTTTCTGTTTTTCATTTTCTTCGTATCGTGAGTTTATTTTTCCTTTTTCGTGAATTTTGTACTCCAACCTATTCTTTCGAATAGGTTTGGGGAAGTCGTGTGATTCATTTTTGTTTCCCTCTTTGTTATGCTACTGCTGGCTAGAAAAAAAATCGAAAAAAAAGAAAGAAAAATTCCATAAAAAAAAGAGAAAAAGAAAAAAGAATCTGGAAAGAAAAAAAGAAAAAAAGAAGACCCCAAAAAAGCAAAGAAGGGTCCAAAAAATAAAGCCAAATAGCAGTTTAGCAAAGTTTGAGTCTTTTCCATTTTTCGTATTGTTCGTAATTGTGTTTTTCTATTTTTTTATCTTTTTTGTCTTAAGTGTCATCTGTTCTAGACCACCCTCGTCCTGCCATTCAGGAAGTGGTGAATAGCTTAAAACTTTACTTGAGAGATGGGTAGAATAGGGGAGTGTTATCTTTTATAGGGAACCCTCCTTCGTTTGATGAGAGCCAGTACTGGTTCGACCTCTTTTGAGGAAAAGTCTTAACATGGTGGAACAACAGTAAGTCCTCAGTTTCATAGGCACGGGGCAACCATTCGTATCTTAGCATGCATCATTACGTCGTCACTGACTAGGTCCAGGTAGAGAATGTTACGAGAGACTATCTTGTCTTGACATAAGTGCTTATGTGGATGTGTATAAGTCAATCGAGGTATTCTTCAACCTATATTCATGCTTTGATTTATATGGTTTTTGTTCATATGTTATTTGGTAGATTCAGTAGATTAGTTCATTTTATTTGGCATGAAACTCCATTTTTGAGTCTTGCATGTTTTTTGTATTAGAGTCTAGCTTAGTTGCTTGAGGACAAGCAAAGGTTCGGTTTGGGGAGTTTGATGAATGTGTATTTTACACTTTCATTCGAGTCTTTTTCACCTATTTTAGCTATCCTCTATGTCAATTTAGCTATATTTTAGTACATTTTATTAGAATAGTATCACGTTTCCCTTTAGATTTTATTTTACAGGTTTTGGTTGAAATTCGGAGATTTACGGGCATTTATATTGAATTCTACAAGGAATTGGTGTTCCAGAAGCCTATTTGGAGTATCTGAAGGTTTCCGGATAGGATTTGGAGTCTAGGGGTCGAATCTGCAGGTTAGAAGGCCATTAGAAGTCTGAAACCGAGTCCAAAAAGGTGATGAAATCCAAAACCGCGTCGAAAACGCGGAAATTCCGCGTTTACACTGTGGGGCGAACCGCCGGAGTCACGGGGCGAACCGCCGCGGGCTAAAATCGGGCCTATATATAGTTGCAAGTTTTCTCTCCGAAAATCATATCTTTCCAAGCCTACTTTCTCACCTCTCTCTATAGTTTTAGGTAGGAACTTCCCGGGGCCTGTCCTGGGAGTTCCCTAGCTTAGGGGATACTTTTTCATAGCAGATTGGAGCTCCTAGGACCACAATCATCCGGAGATTGACAACCTTCGGTAACTGTGTATCTTACAACTTTTATCTACTTATTTTATTCTTCTTTCAATATGTTTTCTTCTATGATTGCTATTGATTGCATGCCTATTATGAGTAGCTAAATTTATCGTTGGTGGTAGTATGTGAATTCTTAGCGAGGGAAGATAATCATGCTAATGGCTATATCGCGCATTATACTCCGCGTCATTGCTTAATTTCGTTGATCAGTTGAAACCAAAATTCTCGTATGTTGTATTGATCATTATGTACACTTGGACACTTGTCGACCAATCAGACCAATTATCTTCGTAGTGTTGAATAATTACGGAACACAATAGGACGTTAGTTGTTGACAAGTCAGACCCATATTATCTTTGTAGTGCTTAATACTTGCAACAGGACACAAGATTGATTCAAAGATCTCTATGCAAGACCGAGGAATTTATGCATGATTATCGACCCATTATGTTAAGAAGGACCATACTATCACCAACCTCCATTATCTGCTTGAAGACCCCCTATTGCTTTCTATCTGCTGTTTTATATATTCTTAATTTGATTTGATAAAGCTAGTATAGTCCTGAGAGAACGACACTCGAGTCATTCTACTACTACACTACGGTTTTCGTTGTAGTTGTGGATTGCCTTTGGCTATTACAAATTTCCTTGACTGAATCTGACACGTTCATCAGGTACTTGCACGATATCGATAATTTCGTCAACCAACTCCCACGACCCGGAGCTGAAATAACAACATATTAGTTGAGGATGAAGGTTTTTCCTATGGGGCTTGGCGACAGAGCCAAGTCATGGTTGAGTTCTCTACAGGCGGGCTCGCTGGACACTTGGGAGAAAGTCTTTTTAGCTTTCATGGAAAAATACTTCCCTCACACCTTGACTACCGCGCTCAAGGCGCAAATCACTGGATTCAAACAGGACTATGATGAGACCATCTACACCGCGTTTGAGAGGTTCCAAGACCTCATGAACAAGTGCCCTCACCATGGTTTTGAGCTTTCTGACCTAGTCCAACACTTCTACAATGGACTAACCTTCGAGAACCAACAAGTGGTGGACTTCCAATGCCGTGGCAATATTTGGGAGGAAACCGCGGAAGCCGTCTGGGCAGTTTTCGAAAGGCTTGCTAAGGAGTCGCAGTTCAAGGACCCAAGGGCAATGGTTAGGAGACGTGGACCTGAAGCTCCACCTACTCAAGAAGCCCCTAGGTATAGGGGGAATGGGGATCAATTCGAGTGCTTTACCAACGAATTGAAACAAGTCCTCAAGAGCGCCACTGGAACAACAATGTCAAACGAGGTTTGCCGAATATGAAAGAACTATGGGCATGGAGCTCATATGTGTAGATCGGAGCTCGCATATGATGATGGCAACTGGGTCCAAGGAGGCGAAGAGGAAGCCTTTGCTACGAAATTTGGTACTCAAGAAGCTAGCTAGACAAGACGGTAGGAATCCTCGAGGTGGATTTTGGAGAAGAGAATTCCGAAACAATGAAGGATATGCACCGGCTAGCCAGAATTATGGCCCTAACCAAGACCGTAGTAGGCTTAACTATGGTAATGACCACTGCGAAAACCCCGTTTCGAAAGAGCAATCGAAGTCGAAGACAACTCAACTGATGGAGAACTTGCAAAAGATGGTTGATCACACCCAAAGTTTTCTCAAACGTTATGAAGAAGATTCTGAGAAGACTAAGGCAAGGCTTGATCGATTGGAAGAGAGCACTAGGCTTGCCCATCAAAAGATGCAAGAGTTGATCGACAGAGAAGCGAGTAGGGAGCAAGGCAAGCTGCCTAGCAACACTGAGAAGTCGATGTCCATTACCTTGATGGGTGATCTACCTGTCGAAATCACCATCAAGAAGGTTGCTAAGTGCGAGTGTTGCAAGGGGGAAGAACCCCCACTAGCCAAGGAAGAAGAGAAGGACCTTGGTTCTGACGAGATCGAAGAGGAGCAAGAGGATCCCGAGCCACTCCCTCAAAGTTTCGATGTTAAGGTAGGGATTGGTGAACTTGAAGATGTCCGTGCCACACTTGACACGGGATCCTACTCTAATGTGCTCCCAATGAATGTGTTCGAGAAGAGTAGCCTTGGAAAACTATCTGAGCGTAAGGCTATTGTGCAACTAGCGGATGGATCCTTTGTGAGACCCGAAGGCGTTGTGAAGAACGTATTGGTCAAGATTGGTGAAACTTCTGTATACACCAATTTTGTAGTTATGCCGGCGTCTACACCTGGAATGGGGGATGTCTTTCTCTTGGGGCGAACGTTCTTGACCAAACTACGCTCTATGATCACCACAAGAACCGGCCCACTTACCGACGGATGGTATCCGTCGGTAACAGGGTACCGATCCGTCGGTACGTCCTTACCGACGGATCGGCAACCACTTACCGATGGATAAATAGCCCGTCGCTATTTTATCCGTCCGTAATGCCTTTACCGTCGTTTCTTATTCGTCGCTAAATTTAGCGACGGATAATACCGACGGACTGACGAATAAGGGCGTTGACCAGCCCTTATTCGTCTGACCGATGGATAAATTTATCCGTCGATGACGTTTACCGATGGATAACGTTATCCGTTCGGTTATGACCGGTTGACTATGTCAACCGGAACTTACCGACGGATAACGTTATCCGTTGGTAAATTTTTTTTTTTTAAATTTTTTATTATTTTTCTTGATAATTGTACAACAACCTGTTTAATAATATAAATTTACGTACTAAAAATTAAAAATCATTAAATTTGAATTGAAAATAAAATTCAATAAAATTCGATTCTTCAAAATAGAAAAGCGTTTACTACAAATGTAAATGTGAAAGTTTTACAATCGTACTACAAATGCCCAACTAAAATGTCAAAATCTAGGGACGACGACCACTAGAACCACGACCACTGGAACCTGAAGGAGCATGAGAACTGCCTTGCAAACCCGCACTCCCCGCCGTACCAGGGCTCCCCTCCCCGGTCTGAAACAAAGCTGCCTCTGCGAACGGGTCCATGCCAATGTGATGCTTCTCCAGCAGCTTCTTCAGCACGAAATTCTGCGTCTCCAACTGACACATGTAATGATCGATGTAGTTAAGAATATGAAAGATAGATGCAAGCAATGTAAATGAGCATACAAGTGGTTATACATCTACATGACATATCAACATAATATTAGCATACAAGTGAATATACCTGAGACACAAGTGTGTTCTGAATGCTCATCATCCTAGCATTGTCGGCCTTAGGTGCTGCCATCTCCTCAGCCAATCGAGAATCTGTGCTGGAGGTAGAACCGGATGAGCGCTGAAATGATTCAGCTGCAAGAGAACGTCCCAAGTTCCCTAAGCCATAGATCGACCACTTAGGGCCAGGAGGGTTCACCTCGAGGAAGGCAGCGTTCTCTTCCTCCATCGTAAGTATGTCACCCTTCTCTTGCATCTTAACCTTGTAAAAAGCCTCAACCTCCTCCTACAAGCAGTTAAGCAATACATGAGTTGATATATTACAATACATATAGAAACTTTTTAAAAAGAAATACAGTACAAGTAACTCAAAGTACTCATTTATGTACTTACATTCAGTTTCTTGGCTTTCTTGCATGTCCACTTGCCGTTCTTGAACTTGGCATTTCTCACCATGGTCAAGTACGACTCAAATCCTTGTCCAGTGAGCCTCTGTTCATTTTGCAAAGTAATAAGTGTCAGTGTTTACAATAAAATTTTAAGAATATTGAAAGTGACTGGAGTAAAGCACAAGTTAACTTACTGCATTGAGGTAACGAGTGGCCTGAGACTGTGTGCCGAGATGGTGCTTCGAATAGTCCTCGTCTTCACCGGAGCTTCTTCTGTCCGCCCATGCTCGATTCTTCTTGTTCTGATCTGCTAGGTCCTCGGCATCCTGTGTCTTCCAGTAAGCCAACCACAGAGGCCACTCGCTTTCGTGGATGAATCTAGGCTTCACTCGAGACTCCTTAAGGTCGTGGACCTTGTCTCGGTAACAACGAGCACCAACAGTGTTGAAAACAAACCAAAGCTCCTTCAATAGCACGTTTGGCAAGTAGTAGTGTTTCTAACCACCAAAAACAACCAATTTAGAACGACACAACAATCAATACAACAAGAACAAGATCAACGTAAGCACAATGGTGACTAACATATCACCCAAATATAGTGGCTAACTGATGAATGTGTATTTTACACTTTCATTCGAATCTTTTTTCACCTATTTTAGCTATCCTCTATGTTAATTTAGCTATATTTTAGTACATTTTATTAGAATAGTGTCACGTTTCCCTTTAGTTTTTATTTTACACGTTTTGGTTGAAATTCGGAGATGTACGGGCAATTATATTGAAGTCTACAAGGAATTGGTGTTCCAGAAGCCTATTTGGAGTATCTGAAGGTTTCCGGATAGGAATTGGAGTCTAGGGGTCGAATCTGGAGGTTAGAAGGCCATTAGAAGTCTGAAATCGAGTCCGAAAAGGTGAAGAAATCAAAATCCGCGTCGAAAAACGCGGAAAATCCACGAAAAACTGGGGGGCGAACCGCCCCATGCCTCGGGCGAACCGCCCAAGAAGATTTTCGGGGCCTATATATAGTTGCGAGTTTTCTCTCTGAAAATCATATCTTTCCAAGCCTACTTTCTCACCTCTCTCTATAGTTTTAGGTAGGAACTTCCCGGGGCCTGTCCTGGGAGTTCCATAGCTTAGGGGATACTTTTTCATAGCAGATTGGAGCTCGTAGGACCACAATCATCCGGAGATTGACAACCTTCGGTAACTTTGTATCTTACAACTTTTATCTACTTATTTTATATTCTTTCAATATGTTTTCTTCTATGATTGCTATTGATTGCATGCCTATGAGTAGCTAAATGTATCGTTGGTGGTAGTATGTGAATTCTTAGCGAGGGAAGATAATCATGCTAATGGCTATATCGCGCATTATACTCCGTGTCATTGCTTTATTTCGTTGATGAGTTGAACACCAAAATTCTCGTATGTTGTATTGATCATTATGCACACTTGGACACTTGTCGGCCAATCAGACCAAATTATCTTCGTAGTGTTGAATGATTATAGAACACAATAGGACGTTAGTTGTTGACAAGTCAGACCATATTATCTTCGTAGTGCTTAATAGTTACAACAGGACCCAAGATTCATTCAAAGATCTCTATGCAAGACCGAGGAATTTATGCATGATTATCGACCCATTATGTTAAGAAGGACCATACTATCACCAACCTCCATTATCTGCTTGAAAACCCCTATTGCTTTCTATCTGTTGTTTTATATTTTCTTGTTAAACAGATAAAGCTAGTTATAGTCCTGAGAGAACGACACTCGAGTCATTCTACTACTACATTACGGTTTTCGTTGTAGTTGTGGATTGCCTTTGGCTAAATAACAAATATTATCTGACTGAATTCGGAACCGACGAATCCGCGTTCATCACTAACATACCACTCACATTGCCCTAGAAAAACAACTAACACATGGTGACTAACATATCACCCAAATATAGTGGCTAACATACCACTCACGTAAATTTAGAATAAAAATAAAACAACGTTTACTAAACATTTAAGATTGTTACAATACCCGCAGCTCATCGAAGTAGAAGCCAATGACATGGTCAGGCAGCCTTGACCACTTCTCCCCACCACGGTCCTCAGATGGTGTTGGAGCGATGAACTTCGAGTTGATGATGTCACCGATCTTCGAATGGGCAGATGCAGGGTAAAACCTATTATGATTGCTAAATACAAATAAGAATGAATAAGCATAATAAAGTATACGTAATATTATTTGACTGAATTCGGAACCGACGAATCCGCGTTCATCAAATTGGCGCCGTTGCCGGGGACTATACTCCTTTTTTCTGTTTAATTTGTTTATATTTACAGCTTTAGATTCCTAATTCTATTAGTTTTAGTTTTCCTTTTTAATCTCTCTCTGCTTTCCTAGTTTGTTTCTAATCTCTTTACCTAGTCTGTCACAGATAGTGTATGCCGTATACACGTTCTGTAGGAACACCGCTTGCTAATTCAATTGCTGAGATCGATAGAGTCTACCACCAAAGAAGGCGACTACTTGAAAGGCGCGCACTAGAGGAAATAGAGGAAGCCGATTTCTCTGAATCTCTAATTAGTCTATTCAAGGAAATCGACGGAATGGCAGAAGCTAGACCACTGAAGGCATGGGTACAACCCACCAAGGATCGTATGAGGGGACCGGCGATAGTTCTTTCGTCTGCAACCCGAGATCTGGAGATCAAGAACCACGCATTCCAACAACTTCCGAGGTTCTATGGCTTATCAAGGGAAGATGTGATGGGGTACTTGCACGATATCGATGATTTCGTCAACCAACTTCCACGACCCGGAGCTGACATAACAACGGATGAGTTGAGGATGAAGGTTTTTGCTATGGGACTTGGCGACAGAGCCAAGTCATGGCTGAGCTCTCTTCCAACAGGCTCGCTGGACACTTGGGAAAAGGTTTTTTCAGCTTTCATGGAGAAATACTTCCCACACACTCTGACTACCGCGCTCAAGGCGCAGATCACTGGATTCAAGCAAGACTATGATGAGACCATCTACACCGCGTTCGAGAGGTTCCAAGATCTCACGAACAAGTGCCCTCACCATGGTTTTGAACTCTCCGACCTAGTCCAACACTTCTACAATGGACTAACCTTCGAGAACCAACAAGTGGTGGATTTCCAATGCCGAGGCAATATTTGGGAGGAAACCGCGTAAGCCGTCTGGGCAGTTTTCGAAAGGCTTGCTAAGGGTTCGCAGTTCAAGGACCCAAGAGCAATGGTTAGGAGACATGGACCTGAAGCTCCACCGACTCAAGCAGCCCCTATGTACAGGGGAAATGGGGATCAATTCGAGTGCTTTACCAACGAATTGAAGCAAGTCCTCAAGAGCGCCACCGGAACAACTGTTTCGAACGAGGTATGCCGAATATGCAAGAACTATGGGCATGGGGCTCATATGTGTAGATCGGAGCTGGCATACGATGATGGCAACTGGTCTCGAGGAGGCGAAGAAGAAGCCTTTGCTACGGAGTTTGGTACTCAAGAAGTTAGCTACGGACAAGACGGTAGGAATCCTCGAGGTGGTTTTTGGAGAAGAGGATTCCGAAACAATCAAGGATATGCACCGGCTAACCAAACTTATGGCCCTAACCAAGACCGTAGTAGGCTAAACTATGGTAATGATCACTGCGAAAACCCCGCTCCAAAAGAGTCACCGAAGTCGAAGACGGCTCTACTGATGGAGAACTTGCAGAAGATGGTTGATCACACACAAAGTTTTCTCAAACGTTATGAAGAAGATTCTGAGAAGACTAGGGCAAGGCTCGATAAGTTGGAAGAAAGCACTAGGCTTGCCCATCAAAAGATGCAAGAGTTGATCGATCGGAAACTGCCTAGCAGCACTGTAAAATCAAATGCCATTACTTTGGTTGATGATGTACCTGACGAAGTCACCATCAGAAAGGTTGTTAGGTGCAATAAATGCATTAAGGAAGAACTCCTACAGGCTGAGGAGGAAGAGAAGTGCCTTGGTTCTGACACAAGTGATGAGGAGCAAGAGGATCCCGAACCACTCCCTAAAAGCTTCGATGTTAAGGTAGGGATTGGTGAGCTTGAAGACGTCCGTGCCACACTAGACACGGGATCCTACTCAAACATAATTCCTTTGAATGTGTTTGAAAAGAGCAACATTGGAAAACTATCTGAGCAAAGGGCTATTGTACAACTAGCGGATGGATCCTTTATGAGACCGGAGGGCGTTGTGAAAAATGTGTTGGTCAAGATTGGTGAAGCATCTATATACACCAATTTCGTAGTTATGCCGGCATCTGCACCCGGGACGGGGGATGTCATACTCTTAGGGCAAACATTCTTGACTAAACTACGCTCAGTGATGGATATCTACCAAAGAACTTGCACCATCGAAGTGAATGGCAAGCAACACGTGTTGCAAGCCATACCTGATCCACCTGAACCGCCTGATATTATTACTCACTACTGTGGTCTTGCAGCTTATATTCTTTCTTACTCACAGGTTCGTGGCATTGAAAGGAGATCAATGAAGGGGAAGGCTAGTACCCGCAAAAAGAAGAGATAGGCGCAGACAGGAGTCGAGTCAAAGACTTTAAACAATGACGCTATCCGGGAGGCAACCCGGAATTTTTACCGCTTTCTTTACTGCTTTTCTGCATGCATTCATTCTTGAACTATTTGCTTCTCAGATGCGAATTTGTTCATGTCTGTGTCGTATATGCTTTTGTTTGAGTGAGATTTTTCGAGTGATTTTTTGAAAACAAATTTGGTTTCGGGATTTAAACCGCATTTTCTGACATCAGGGCCCGTCTCCCCACATTGGGGAGCACGGGGCGAACCGCTCCACAGGCCCAGATCTTTAAAAACGCGGATTTCAACCCCAAAACCCTTTTTTTTTTCATTCTTCTTCATCCATACTCCCAAAAAACCCGAAAAGTGCGATTTTGCTTCTAAATCTTCATAACTTCTTCATTTCTTGACCAAATTGAGTGTTCTTTAGCTTAGTTCGAAGCCAATAACACGATCTATCATCCTATCCGAACAGATTTCATCCTAATTTGTTAAATTTGCAGATCTGAGGTATCATCCTTAGAACCCTAAATTTCAAATTTGGGGGTTTTCTATTTTGAGCTTCAATTATGTTTATTTGATGCATGGGTATGTTGTTTGTGTGATTACATGTTATTTACTATCAATTGCATGCTCAATTTTGCTTGGATTGTTGATTTGGGTATTTTTGCTGCTAGATGATATATCTTGTTCTGCAATATGTCTTTATCTTTGGATTCTTGCATATGAATGTGTTTATTGGTGTAATGTTGGTGGATTTGACGAAGGAATGCTTATTTGTTGAGTATGAGGATTTATGTTGGTAGAATTTTTGCGCTGCCATGGTATGAATTGAGCCTTGTTATCAAGGATATTGGTTGTCTAGTAAGAGCATGATGTGATGTATTGCATGTAGTAATTACGTTGGTATGTTGCATGATGAAGAAGCTAGGCTAGACATTGCGGTTTGGGGGTTTAATTGTTGATTCTATCACTCGTATTTTTCGCTATTACACTAGCATATATTTGAGTCAGTTTTTTGTCATACGAGGTGCTAATAGCTGTTTGTAGGTACCATACCAAGGGAAGGGAGCATTTCCGTATGATTACTGTGAAGAACCATGTCAAGGAAGGTGATCTCGCTAGATGTGCGTTCGAGCCAAGGAGTTTTGCAACAACGTCGTGGATTATCCGAGAGGAGGAGCTAGAGTACACATGGAGTAAGGACTCCTATGCCTATTCATGCACCACCGAAGGGACAGAAACCGTTATTACGTCATCACTCCATCACAAGGACTGCAGAGTTCGAGTGAACTGGAAGGCACCGGGATATTCTCGCAGCGACGGATTTGATCTTGAGTTCGCAGTTGCTAGAATGTTCCAAAGCGCTAGCTTGGTTCCAAAACATAATGACAGGGGTACACAGTCCCTCGTTGGGGCGCCCTTTGCCAACCTCTGAAGTGAGCATCATATTGACATCGGTCGGAGCAACATTGGAGAATGTGGTCGAAATTGGAGAAAAAGGTAGAAGACTTCTGAGTAACCGAGCAGCCTACTGTAACCTTCTCGTGGTGTAAATCGTTGGAGGGGGAGGTCCTGATACCACTGCCCTTTCCCCTTCAACAGTTCACATCCCATTGGAGGGCTACAGGATGGAGGATTCCATAACATCGGCGTCTGGTCTTGAGAATTCTACCTGCCACTGCAACTCTACTGATGATGATGATGGTGACAGTAGTGACGATGAAGGCCATACGGGCAATGATGATTCTGATAGAGCAGTTGATCCTGACCGGCCTAAAAATGGAACTACCGCAACCACCAGAAGACCTGATGTCACATTATGAAGCTCACAGAGGAGGCCCAATAAATCAAAAGCAGTATACTCAGCCGACCGAGGCCAAACCATGGGGTAACATCTAGTATCACATCTTATTATCTCATTTTCTTACTGCTAGGGACTAGCGTTAATTTCATGAGGGGATTTAAGTGATCTGATGTTGTTAGTTTGGAGCTTGGCATTGGTAGGATGAGTATAGTACCTCGCATGCTTTATCTTGTTCTTTGTTTGCATTTGCACGTTTACTGCTTTCTTAGATTTTTTAGGTTGCATTCATCCTAGGATAGTCTTGCATGTTTTATATGGAGTCTATTGCCGAATTTTTTGAACTTTTTTATTGGGTAGATCAACTAGCTATGCCATTAATTATATGCTTCATTTCTATGAATTTGTTTGAGGTTTTTCTCGCTTGGCTTGTCACATTTATGTATTGCACTTAGTTAAGCATGGTAGTCTCGACATCACTTAGTGGTGTTTTCTCTACTGCGGTTCACGAAGGCCCCTATAATAGGATGATGCATGTTAGGGTCTTATGGTTGTTTTCCCGAGTAATTATGTACCTAAGAGGCAACAAGTCTTCACCATGCTTTGAGATTGCTAAATGCCTAGAAAGGAGGTAGTGTGAGGTTGTGTCATCCTTTGTTTATAACCTATTCTTCCGAATAGGTTTGGGGAGGGGGTTACACCATCGTAGACTTGTTTCTGTTTTTCATTTTCGTATCGTGAGGTTATTTTCCCTTTTCCGTAAATTTTGTACTCCAACCTATTCTTTCGAATAGGTTTGGGGAAGTCGTGTGAGTCATTTTGTTTCTCTTTTTGTTATGCTACTGCTGGCTAGAAAAAAAATCGAAAAAAAAAGAAAGAAGGGTCCAAAAAAATAAAGCCAAATAGCAGTTTAGCAAAGTTTGAGTCTTTTCCATTTTTCGTATTGTTCGTATTTGTGTTTTACTATTTTTTATCTTTTTGTCTTAAGTGTCATCTGTTCTAGACCACCCTCGTCCTGCCATTCAGGAAGTGGTGAATAGCTTAAGACTTTACTTGAGAGCTGGGTAGAATAGGGGAGAGTTGTCTTTTATAGGGAACCCTCCTTCGTTTGATGAGAGCCAGTACTGGTTCGACCTCTTTTGAGGAAAAGTTTTAACATGGTGGAACAGCAGTAAGTCCTCAGTTTCATAGGCACGGGGCAACCATTCGTATCTTAGCATGCATCATTACGTCGTCACTGACTAGGTCCAGGTAGAGAATGTTACGAGAGACTATCTTGTCTTGACATAAGTGCTTATGTGGATGTGTATAAGTCAATCGAGGTATTCTTCAACCTATATTCATGCTTTGATTTATATGGTTTTTGTTCATATGTTATTTGGTAGATTCAGTAGATTAGTTCATTTTATTTGGCATGAAACTCCATTTTTGAGTCTTGCATGTTTTCTGTATTAGAGTCTAGCTTAGTTGCTTGAGGACAAGCAAAGGTTCGGTTTGGGGAGTTTGATGAATGTGTATTTTACACTTTCATTCGAGTCTTTTTCACCTATTTTAGCTATCCTCTATGTTAATTTAGCTATATTTTAGTACATTTTATTACAATAGTGTCACGTTTTCCTTTAGTTTTTATTTTACAGGTTTTGGATGAAATTCGGAGATTTACGGGCAATTATATTGAAGTCTACAAGGAATTGGTGTTCTAGAAGCCTATCTGGAGTATCTGAAGGTTTCCGGATAGGAATTGGAGTCTAGGGGTCGAATCTGGAGTTTAGAAGGCCATTAGAAGTCTGAAACCGAGTCCGAAAAGGTGAAGAAATCCAAATCCGCGTCGAAAAACGCGGAAACTCCGCGAAAAACTGGGGGGCGAACCGCCCCAGAAGATTTTCGGGGCCTATATATAGTTGCGAGTTTTCTCTCTGAAAATCATATCTTTCCAAGCCTACTTTCTCACCTCTCTCTATAGTTTTAGGTAGGAACTTCCCGGGGCCTGTCCTGGGAGTTCCATAGCTTAGGGGATACTTTTTCATAGCAGATTGGAGCTCGTAGGACCACAATCATCCGGAGATTGACAACCTTCGGTAACTTTGTATCTTACAACTTTTATCTACTTATTTTATATTCTTTCAATATGTTTTCTTCTATGATTGCTATTGATTGCATGCCTATGAGTAGCTAAATGTATCGTTGGTGGTAGTATGTGAATTCTTAGCGAGGGAAGATAATCATGCTAATGGCTATATCGCGCATTATACTCCGTGTCATTGCTTTATTTCGTTGATGAGTTGAACACCAAAATTCTCGTATGTTGTATTGATCATTATGCACACTTGGACACTTGTCGGCCAATCAGACCAAATTATCTTCGTAGTGTTGAATGATTACGGAACACAATAGGACGTTAGTTGTTGACAAGTCAGACCATATTATCTTCGTAGTGCTTAATACTTACAACAGGACCCAAGATTCATTCAAAGATCTCTATGCAAGACCGAGGAATTTATGCATGATTATCGACCCATTATGTTAAGAAGGACCATACTATCACCAACCTCCATTATCTGCTTGAAAACCCCTATTGCTTTCTATCTGTTGTTTTATATTTTCTTGTTAAACAGATAAAGCTAGTTATAGTCCTGAGAGAACGACACTCGAGTCATTCTACTACTACATTACGGTTTTCGTTGTAGTTGTGGATTGCCTTTGGCTAAATAACAAATATTATCTGACTGAATTCGGAACCGACGAATCCGCGTTCATCACTAACATACCACTCACATTGCCCTAGAAAAACAACTAACACATGGTGACTAACATATCACCCAAATATAGTGGCTAACATACCACTCACGTAAATTTAGAATAAAAATAAAACAACGTTTACTAAACATTTAAGATTGTTACAATACCCGCAGCTCATCGAAGTAGAAGCCAATGACATGGTCAGGCAGCCTTGACCACTTCTCCCCACCACGGTCCTCAGATGGTGTTGGAGCGATGAACTTCGAGTTGATGATGTCACCGATCTTCGAATGGGCAGATGCAGGGTAAAACCTATTATGATTGCTAAATACAAATAAGAATGAATAAGCATAATAAAGTATACGTAATATGTCACAAGTTAAACAATAAACTAAACAACAGAAAGTGTACTTACGCAGCTTTCCCGTTAGGGAACAGAACATGCTTCCCCTTATACATGGCACCCAGGGTCGGCCTCTCGTATGGGCAACCATCAGCAGGTAGGTTCGCAAATGGGTCAAACTTAGCCTTCTTCTTCCTAGTTGACGATGAGGAGCTACTCCCCTCCGATAATCCAATGATGGGTGGAACTACACCCTGCTCGTACCCTGGGGCTCCAGGAACTCGTAACTCGGGTGGAATGTAGTTGTACCTAGGTTTCGGCATCTGCAAATAAAACAATATCAAGGTTAGTATGATGATTTGAAATATGCACGTACAATATAAAGCATTATCAATTAACGTAAATGCACATACAAGTGAATATACATATAAATGACATAGCAACATAATTTATTACCAATTAAAGGTTCCTCCAACTCTAACTCTACAAAATGATCCTCGTGCAGGGCAAACTGCCCACCTTTATCCTGTATAGGGCGTCGTGCTACATCATCCACTAAATCCGACTGGAACGAGTTGGTTATGGACTCGTCCTTCTCTATATACTCAATCTTGGAACGAGCACGTATGGGTATCACACCCAACCAATCACCCTTGGCCTTAGACACACCTGGATAGGGAAAGTAGACAGCTTGTGTTGCTTGACTGGCTAACACAAATGGCTCGTACTTTTTGTACTTCTTCTTCTGGTTGATCTCAACAAAATCATAATCCACATGTGTTCTCGTACCATCTGTAGAAGGGTCGTACCAGTCAACCTCAAATAGAACTGTACGTTTCAAAGGTACACCTGGATATTCAATACAAACAATCCGTCTAAGGGTACCAAAGAAATCCTGCCCCTCCCCTCCTATATCTGCCCCAAGCATAGAAACGCCACTGTTGGCAGTTTCTTTGTGCAATGACCTGCCATGCGTGTCAAACCTAAGTCCATTTACTACGTACGATGTGAATGTCACGGCCCCCCCGCAAAGGACCACTTGCTAGAGCTAGTACGTAAGGACATGTGATATTGTTGGCAGGATTTCTTGCATATGCACCAAACCATTGTGGAAATTCAGTTTCCACTTGCTGTTGTCGTAAGTACTCAATAGTATCATCTGCCATTATTGGATCATTCTCCAAACAACGTTCTTTAAAGTACCGATCAAATATGGCCATATACTTGTCCACACTTTCACAGTTCCTAAGGATGTAAAAGTGAGCAGCCCTGTACTCTTTCTCTGTCAAATATTCTTTCTTCTCCTCACCTATAGGTCGTCCAGTTACCCTAAAGATGGAAAGAGTGATAGAATCATCCTCTTGAACTGTGAAAGTGTTGGCATTTCTAGCCGGCCTAGATGTCTTGGTTATGACATCGTCGTCAAAGTAATAGGAGCAGAAATGAGAACTCTCAGATCGGATGTATGCATTAGCAATGGAGCCCTCAGGTTGAACTTTGTTCTTGACAAACTTCTTAAGCTTACCTAAGTACCTGTTTATGAAATTACAATTGATTAGATTATTGTTATTAAGTTCGAATGTGTGAATATTGATAGAAATATAGTTAAAGCATTATCATACCTCTCAAATGGATACATCCACCTGAACTGATCCGGCCCAGCATGCAATGCTTCATATGGGAGGTGGACCGGCAAGTGCTCCATAGAATCAAAGAAGCTAGGAGGGACTATGCGTTCAAGCTTGCATAGAATCAAGGGTATGTTCCTTTCAAGTGTCCTCAACACTTCTATTTCAACAAGCCTTGTGCACATGTTCTTGAAAAACAAGCTTAGCTCGGTAAGAGCGCTCCAAATGGCTGGAGGTAAGAGTTCTCGAAATGCAATGGGAACTAACCTCTCCATGAACACATGAGAATCGTGGCTCTTCATTCCATACATCCTAGTCTTGTTCAGATCCACACAACGCCCCAACTTCGATGCATAGTTATCGGGAAACTTTAAAGACTTCACCCAATCAAACAATTTTTCTCTAGCATCTTTGTCTATCGTGTAAGCCGTCTTGGGCCATTGACCTTGGGCATTCTTCTTCGATAACCCTGGCCTTTTGCACAAGCCACCCAATTCCTCTCTAGACTTAACTGTATCCTTGGTCTTGTTGGGTATTTGGCAAATTGTGTTGAAACAGTTCTCAAACACGTTTTTCTCTATATGCATGAAGTCTAGCATATGACGTACCTTCAAACTTCTCCAATAAGGCAAGTCCCAAAAGATGCTCCTCTTCTTCCACCCACAACCTTTCTGAATCTTAGCATTATGCTTCTCCCAACCAATCTCCGTCACTTTCATAAGTCCCAAGTGTTCGATAATTGCAAATATTTGCTCACCGGTTAGTTGTTTGGGGGCCCCTTTGGTCTCAACTCTATTATTAAGGAATCGATCCTTGTCGTTCCTAAATGGATGATGATCCGGTAGAAACCTTCTATGGCAGTCAAACCAAGTTTCCTTGCCACTTTTGTCAAGTCTAAAAGCATTAGTATCCTCCAAACAATGTGGGCAAGCATGAAATCCAGAAGTCTTCCTCCCAGAAAGCATAGAGTAAGCCGGAAAGTCACTAACAGTCCACAGAAGAGCTGCTCTCAAAGTGAAGTTCTTCTTGCTAGACACATCATAAGCAGGTATACCGTTCACCCATAGATCATGAAGCTCCTTGATCAGGGGCTGCAAGAACACATCCAGCTTCTGTCCCGGATCATCTGGACCGGGAACCAAGACAGTCAAGAACATGAATGGTTGTTTCATGCAATCATTTGGCGGCAGATTGTACGGAGTTACCATTCCCGGCCACATGGAATACTTACGCTCATTCCCAAAAGGGTTAAAACCATCAGAACTAAGGCCCAACCTTACATTCCTCGGTTCCGCTGCAAACTCAGGATATTTCTCATCAAATTCCTTCCAGGCCGGTGAATCAGCTGGATGCTCCATCTTACCCGCCATATCTGCAGGTATCACCCTCTCCTTGTGCCACTTCATTTTATCGGCACAAGCATTTGAAGAATACAACCTCTTCAAACGCGGACCTAAAGGAAAGTACCACATCTTCTTGTGGGAAAGATTCATTTTCTGTCGTTTGTTAGAAGCCCCAGGCTTGTAACGCTTGTATCGTTCCTTCCCACAATGTTTGCAACTTAGCAACTCTGCATCCTCCTCCCAATAAATCATGCACATATCGGGGCAACAATCAATCTTCTCCATAGGCAACCCCAAACCACGCATCTTCTTCTGCGCGTGATAGAAATTGGTAGGAATCAAGTTAGGCTCGGGAAACGCCTTCCTAAGGATCTTTAACCAAGTGTTGAAGTTCTCTTCTGATTGGGCACCCTCAGCTTTGGCACTCAAAGTTTGAGATACCAACTCTAACTCGGTCATAGGACTGCCTGGAAAGATAGGCTTCTTTGAGGACTCTAACATCTCGTAGAATGCCATAGTCTCGGCATTTGGAGACTCCTCAACATCCTCCATATTACTGTCACCAAAATCGATACCATGTGCAACATTCTCCAACATGGCATCCATATCACCATGTAATGACGATGGACCCGAGGAAACGGCGGACAAATCCTTGGTCCGTCTCATCTTTCTCGCGCTCCCATAGTCTAGGAGCAAAGGAACAGTCTCACCGTGATGATTCCATACCTCATAATCAGGCACGAATCCCCTACTTCTCACGTGCTGCTTAACCATATTGGGGCTCAACCATTGCGTGTTTCTACATTTATTTGCACTACAAGGACACTTCATATCCCCACATTTCAAACAATCAGGGTGTGCAAGTGCAAATGCAATAAATGAATCAAGCCCCTGCTCGAAACTAGGCAGAATCATCCCATGCTTGGTCCGTTTATACATCCAAGACCGATCGGGTTCCATTTCAACAATGACTAACCTGAAATTCTTTAATTATTAAATTCATACATTTTCAATATTCATATTTAGAATTGAAATGTAGTTTTAAGGATATTTATATGTCTTATACAGATTTGAAGTTAACATTATAATCATTTTATTATTATGTTATAATCATTTCATTTAATTTTACGGACAAATTATAATCATCAACCAACCATATCACCAATCAACCATATAACAAAAACATCTCTAGCCTAACATCATCAACCATATCACCAATTTACCAACCATCAACAACATCTCTAGACTAGCATCATCAACAACAACCATATGAACATATCTCTAGCCTAACATTATCAACCATATCACCAATCAACCATATAACAACATCATCTCTAGCCTAACATCATCAACCTTATCACCAATCAACCAACCATCAACAACATCATCTCTAGCCTAGCATTGTCAACAACAACCATATGAACATCATCTCTAACCTAACATCATCATCATATCATCATCTCGAACCCATTTTCACTTTATTTCAAAACCCCCAAATTGAGCTACAAGTCTCGATTTTCATAAATTACTCTATTTTATCGTATTCAACTACAAAATTAACCTTATATAAGTACATAACCTAGTTATGGAACATTAAATTCGATCAAATACAAAACTAAAAAAAGCCCTAAATTGATCTAAGTCTCGATTTTAATTAACAAACCCAAATTAACATAATCCAAAACTAACATTCAACTATAACAACTAATATCTACTTAATACTAACATACATTTCCATAATTTAAGAAATCCCCAAATTAATAAAATCCCAAAATCGATTCATTACTCAATTTTAACAACAATCAACTACACATTTAAGCAAAATATACTTGTATCAACTACTATGTAGCATACATTTGACAATTTAACCAACATTTGGATAATTCCCAAATTAAAAATCAAATAAGGGTTAGAGTTCATACCTTTGATTTTGCACAAATTGACCAAAAAAATTCGAATTGAAGGTTATTCCTTGTTCCTTGTGCAATAAGCTTCAATTTGCTACCAAAATGGATGAAACGGTAAGCTTAATTTTTTTTTTTTAATTTAGTTTTAATATTTAGGGACGGATAACTGGATAGATTATCCGTCGCTAGAATACCGACAGATCGGAACCTTTTAGCGATGGATGACGAACAAAGTGGTCAACTTTGTTCGTTATCCGTCATCCGTCGCTAAGAGACACCGATCCGTCGGTATTTACCGATGGATAAAATCCGTCATTTTATCCGTCGGTAAATGACGGATTTTTTGTAGTGGATAGACATCTACCGAAGGACTTGCACCATTGAGGTGGATGGCAAGAGACATGTGTTGCGAGCCATATCTGATCCACCTGATACTTCTCACACTATTAACTACTGTGGTCTTGTTATCTATGTTCATTCTTATTCACAGGTTCGTGGCATGAGGAGAAGATCCATGAAGGGGAAGTCTAGTATCCTCAAGAAGAAGAGCTAGACGCAAGAAGGAGTCGAGTCAAAGACTATAAACAATGGCGCTATCCGGGAGGCGACCCGGAGTTTTTATCGTTTTTTTACCGCTTTATTGCATGCATTCATACTTGAACAATTTGCCTTTCATATGTGAATTTGTTCGTCTCTGTGTCGTATATGCTTATGTTTTTGTTTGAGTGAGCTTTTTCGAGTGGTTTTATGAGTAAAATGGTTTTCGGGGATTAAAAAACCGCGTTTTTTCGAAAGTTTCGTCTCCCCACCTCAGGAGGTGGGGGGCGAATCGCCCCAGAAGTCTAGCGAGCTCCGCGCTCTCTGGACGAGCAGGGCGATTCGCCCCACGTGCGGGGCGATTCGCCCCGCACGGGGCGACTCGCCCCACGAGCTCTGCAGGTTAAAAACGCGAAAAACTCCCCTCTTTCCTTATTTTCTTCATCTTCTCCAATTCTTACTCCCAAAAATCCGGAAAAAACGAAAATACTTCAAACTTTCATAAAATCTTCAATCTTCCATCAAATTTTATGTTCTTCCATCAGGTTGAAGCTTCAATCTTTCTTTTCATCCGAACAACTTTCACTCTAGTGCATTTGTTTTCCAGATCTGAGGTATCTTCTTATGAACCCTAATTTTTCAAATTTGGGGGTTTTGTGATTTGAGCTTCAATTAGGCTTATATGATGTATGGGTAGGTTGTTTATGTGATTAGAAGCGTTATTTACTATCAATTGCATGATTATTTATGCTTGAATTGTTGATTTGGGAATTTTGCTATTAGATGCTTTTATCTTGTTATGCAATGTATCTCTTTCTTCGATTCCATACATATGATTGTGTTTACTGATGTAATAATGATGGATGTCATGGTAGAATGCATAATTGTTGAGTATGAGGATTTATGATGCTAGAATTTTTTCGCTACTATGGTATGAATTGAGCCTTATTATTTAGGTTATTGGTTGTCTAGCACGAGCGATATGTACATGTTGAAATTATTTTGGTGTGTTGCTTATTAGTAGCTAGATTAGACATGAAGGATTTGCGGAGTTCGATTGTTGATTTTATCACTCGTGTGTTTCGCTCTAATATTAGCATATGCATGAGTCAGTTTTGTGTCATACGAGGTACTAACTGCTGTTTGTAGGAACCATGCCACAAACAGAGAGAAGCACTCCCGTTTGGCTAATATGAAGTATTGGAGGGGGATCGATTACAACCATGTCAAGGAGAGTGATCTCGTTAGAGGTGCGTTCGAGCCACGGGCTCTTGCAACAACGTCGCGGTTTATCCAAGAGGAGGAGCGAGAATCTACCTGGAGTAAGGACTCCTATGCCTATTCATGCACCACCGAAGGGATAGAAACAATTATTACGTCAGCAATCTATCACAAGGACTGCAAGGTTCGTGTGATTAGGAAGGCACCGGGACGACCTCACCACAACGGATTCAGTCTTGAGTTGACAGTGGTGAGGAAGTTCCGAATCGCTAGCTTGGTTCCAAAACATAATGACATGGGCACCCGGCCCCTCTTAGGGGTGCCCCTTGACTGCCTATAAAGGGAGCATCATATAGACATCGGGAGCATCAACCGTAGAGAATGTGGTCGACATAGGAAAAAATGGAAGACAACCTCCGAGTATCCGAGCAGCTTGTTGTAACCTCCTCGGGGTGTAAAATGTTGGAGAGGGAGGCTCTGATACCATTGCTCTTTCCCCTTCAACAGTTCACAACCTATTGGAGAGATACCGGGTGGAAGATTCCATAACAGCGGCGGCCAATCTTGAAGATTCTCTTCGACAATGCAACTCTACTGGTGATGATGTTGGTGACAGTAATGACAATGAAGACGATAGGGACAATGATGATACAGATGGATGAGTTGGTCCTATCCGATCTATTAATGGAACTACCGCCACTACCACAAGCCCCGATGACAACCTATAAGGCCCCTCGAGCAGTCTCAATACCTTACATCCAGCATACTTAGCCGACCGAGGCCAAACCATGCGGTAACATCTAGTATCACATCTTATTTCCTCATTTCTTACTGCTAGGGACTAGCTTTAAATTCATGAGGGGGGATGGGATTTAAGTGAACTAGTGTTGTTAGTTTGGAGCTTGACATTGATGGTTTAGAGCTTGCCATTGATGGTTTAGAGCTTGGGATTGGTAGGATGAGTATAGTACCTTGCATGTTTATCCGTCTGCATTTGCATTTGCACGTTTATTGCTTTCTTAGTTTTTAGGTTGCATTCAATACATTCATCATAGGATAGTCTTGCATGTTTTATGTGGAGTTTATTGCCAAATTTTTTGAACTTTTTTATTGGGTAGATTAACTAATTATGCCATTAATCGTATGCTTCATCTCTATGAATTTGTTTGAGGTTTTTCTCGCTTGGCTTGTCACATTTATGTATTGCACTTAGTTAAGCTTGGTAGTCTCGACATCACTTAGTGGTGTTTTCTCTACTGCGGTTCACGAAGGCCTTTATAATAGGATGATGCATGCTAGGGTCTTATGGTTGTTTTCCCGAGTAATTATGTACCTAAGAGGCAACAAGTCTTCACCATGCTTTGAGATTGATAAATGCCTAGGAAGGAGGTAGTGTGAGATTGTGTGATCCTTTGTTTGCAACCTATTCTTTCGAATAGGTTTGGGGAGGGGGTTACGCTACCATTAGACTTGTTTTTCGTTTTTCAATTTTGTGTTGTGAGTTTATTTTTCCTTTTTCGTAAATTTTGTACTCCAACCTATTCTTTCGAATAGGTTTGGGGAGGTCGTTTGTGTGTTATTGTTTCTTTTTCGTTGTGCTACTGCTGGCTAAAACAAATCGGAAAAAAAAAGGAGAAATTCCAGAAAAAAAGGAAAAAAAAGAAACTGGAAAAGAAAAAAGAAAGAAAAAAAGGAAAAGACCCCAAAAAAAGCAAAGAAGAGTCAAAAAAAAAAAGAAAGCCAAAAAGCAGTTTAGCAAAAGTGTTGTGTCTCATTTTCCAATTCTTGTAATGTTCGTAAGCGTGTTGTAATTTTTTGTCTTCTGTTTTTGAGTGTCATCTGTTCTAGACCACCCTCGTCCTGCCATTCAGGAAGTGGTGAATAGTTTAAGACTTTGCTTGAGAGATGGGTAGAATAGGGGAGTGTTATCTTTTTTTAGGGAACCCTCATTCGTTTGATGAGAGCCAGTATTGGTTCGACCTCTTTGAGGAAAAGTCTTAACTTGGTGAACAGCAGTAAGTCCTTAGTTTCATAGGCACGGGACAACCATTCGTATTCTAACATGTTTCATTACGTCGTCACTGACTAGGTCCAGGTAGAGAATGTTACGAGAGACTATCTTGTCTTGACATAAGTGCTTATGTGATTGTGTATGAGTCAATCGAGGCATTCTTCAACCTATATTCATGTTATGATTTGTATGGTTTTTGTTCATATGTTTTTTGATAGATTCAGTAGATTAGTTCATTTCATTTGGCATGAGACTCCATTTTTTGTGTTCCATTGTTTTTGCATTAGAGTCTAGCTTAGTTGCTTGAGGACAAACAAAGGTTCGGTTTGGGGAGTTTGATGAATGTGTATTTTACATTTTCATTTGAGTCTTTTTCACCAATTTTAGCTATCCTCTATGTTAATTTAGCTATATTTTAGTGCATTTTATTAGAATAGTGTCACGTTTCCCTTTAGTTTGTATTTTACAGGTTTTGGTTGAAAAACGAGGTTTTCCAGGCAATTATATTAAAGTAGACAAGGAATTGGTGTTCCGAAGGCCTAATTGGAGTATCTGAAAGATTCCGGATAAAATTTGAAGTCTAGGGGTCGAGTCTGAAGTCTAAAAGGTCACTAGAAGACAAAAACTGAGTCCGAAAAGGGGAAAAAATCCAAAAATGCGTCGAAAATGCGTATCTGGCCGAAAAATACTCCAGGGCGAGTCGCCCGGGACGTGGGGCGAATCGCTCCACACCAGGCGAATCGCCCGGTGTGTGGGGCCCTTCGCCCCACACCTCCCGAATACCTGTATATAGTTGCTCAGTTTTCTCTGTTTTTCATACTTTTCCAGACCTTTTCTCTCACCTTTCTCAGTAGTTTTAGGTAGGAATTCTCCAGAGCCTGTTCTGGGGGTTCTTAGCTTAGGAGTTACTTTTTCTTAGCAGTTTGGAGCTTGTAAGATCGCGATTCTTCGGAGATTGACAACCTTCGGTAACATTGTATCTTACCGTTTTTCTATTTATATTTATATATCTTTCATCATGTTTTCATTCATTCGTGGTATGATTTATGTTGATTGCATGACATCTATGAGTAGCTAAACTTCTCGTTGGTGATTGTATGTGATTTCTTAGCGAAGGGTTAATAATTATGCTAATGGCTATATCGCGCATTATACTCTGAGTTATTGCTTTATTTCTTTGATCTATCTAAAACCTCTATCTTCGTAGTGTTGAATAATTACGGTACACAATTGGACAATTCATTGATCAAAGATCTCCATGCAAGACCGAGGAATTTATGCATGATTATTAACCTGCTATGCTTTGAATGACCATACTATCACCAATCTCCATTATCTGTTAAGAAAAACCTTTGCTAAGTCGTCTGTTGATTTATATTCTTAAGTTAGATTAGATAAAGCTAGTTATAGTCCTTAGAGATCGACACTCGAGGTTATTCTACTGCTACACTACGGTTTTCGTTGTAGTTGTGAATTGTCTTTGGCTAAATACAAATTTATTTGATTAATTAGAATCTGACAAATTCGACGTTCATCAAAGCCCTCACTGGGCTATCTTAGACCTTGGGGCTGTCCTGTGATAGTCAAACTGATGCTCACTGATAAGTTAGATGCCAAGGGTGTGTCAAAGTATATTTCATAGGCTATCCTAGTCAGACGAGAGGCTATGAATTATATCATGCTGAAGATCACAAGGTGATAGTATCTAGAAAGGTCAAGTTTTTAGAAGCAGAATACCTCGAAGAAGAGAGGTTAGATGATATGATAGAACTTGAAGAAATTCAAGACTTTGACACGCGCGAACATGAGTTCTCTAAATCTTCTGATTTGGACTCAAGTTCAGTGGGAGCTTTCGAAGCAGACAAGGGTAATGATATGACAGTTGCTAGGCATGTCATAGTCAGTGGGAGTCCTGTGATTAGATCAACAGTTGAAACCACACCAATAGAACCCGTTGTCAATGAACCTGTGCAACAAGTTGCACAAGAGCAGCCTCCCGCTAGGGAACGGGGTCGTAGCACGCGACCGGCTGCATCAGTGCCCACTGATAATGTTCGTGTTACACGAAGCTAGAAAAGAAAAGCACCAGAAACGCCGACAGAAGCACCAGTCGAGCTCCGTAGGTCGAAGAGGATCCCAAAAGGACCTCAGAAGCAAAGCCTTATGATAGAAGACATCAGTGAACTTGATGTTGGCTTATCAGATCGGGAAGATCCCGAGACCTACAAAGAGGCAATAAATGATATTGGCTCAGACAAATGGCAAGAGGCCATGGAATTGGAAATGGACTCCATGTACCTGAACCAAGTTTGGAGCTTGGTAGACTTGCCCCAAGGGGTTAGACCTATTGGGTGCAAATGGGTCTTTAAACGAAAGACAGATGCCGGAGGCAAGGTACAAACGCACAAGGCTAGACTTGTGGCGAAAGGCTACACGCAAAGGTATGGCATCGATTACGATGAAACCTTTTCACCAGTAGCAAAGTTGAAGTCTATTCAAATTCTACTTGCGATAGCTGCCTTCTATGATTATGAGATCTGGCAGATGGATGTAAAGACTGCCTTCCTCAATGGCAACCTTGAGGAAGAGGTCTATATGGTACAGCCGGAAGGTTTTATTAGTAAAACCAGGCCAACTGCTGTATGCAAATTACAGAGATCCATCTATGGGCTAAAGCAAGCGTCTAGGAGCTGGAATATCCGCTTTGATGAAGCTGTCAAATCGTTTGACTTCGTCAGAAGCGTAGAAGATCCCTGTGTCTACACTAGGCACAGCGGCAAGGGAGTCGTTTTCATGATCATTTATGTTGATGACATTTTGATCATGGGAAACAATGTCTCTATGCTAGAAGAGACTAAAGTTTGGTTATCAAGTACCTTCTCAATGAAAGAATTGGGTGAAGCGAACTACATCCTAGGGATAAAGATCTATAGAGACAGATCCAAGAGGATGTTAGGATTGACACAGTCCACCTACATCGACAAAATACTGAAGCGTTATAAGATGGACGACTGAAAGAGAGGCTTTCTCCTAGCTAGGCATGGGATCGTGCTATCAGTTAAGGATAGTCCTAAAACTGATGAAGAAAGAAATGCAATGAGTCGTGTGCCCTATGCTTCGGTAGTAGGGTCTATAATGTATGCAATGAATTGCACAAGGCCAGATGTGGCATATGCGCTTAGTGTCACTTGTCGACACCAACAGAATCCAGGAGTACCTCACTGGACTGCTGTAAAGAACATTCTTAAGTACCTTCGACGGACTAAGGAAATGTTCTTGGTGTTTGGTGGAGAACCAGAATTAAAGATGTCTGGTTATGTCGACGCTGGATTTGAATCAGATCCTGATGACTTTAAGTCACATACAGGATCTGTTGGAAGAGATCTAAGAAAGCCACGATTGTTGACTCATCCACAGAAGCCGAGTACATTGCTGCATCAGAAGCATCGAAAGAAGTTGTCTGGATTTCAGAGTTCTTAAAGGAATTGAGGGTTGTTCCTGCTCCTAGTCCAATAACGATTTATTGTGACAACACGGGCGCCTTCGCTCAAGCCAAGGAGCCTAGATCTACAAACAAGAACAAACATGTACTTAGAAAGTATCACGTTATACGTGAGATTATTGATAGAGGAGAAGTTAGTATAGAACGTGTCTCAACCACGGACAACGTGGAAGATCCTTTCACCAAGGTCTTATCAGTGGATGTCCACTTAGGACATTATGCTAATCTAGGTATTAAGCATAAAGGTGTCTGGCTCTAGTCCAAGTGGGAGATTGATAGTGTATATGTCCTAGAGACAGTCTTTATTACGGGCATGCAGCCCTTATTAAGGGAATATATGTACTATTACACAGGTCAATGTAATATAATATATGTTTGTTGTTTGACTATTGAGTATCGCTTTCATATTTATAGTACACCAGGCATACAACATGTCATATCTCTATTCCTGTCAGTATTGATATTAAACATGTCCCCTTGGATAGATGACCGATCACACAGATAGTGGGAGCTATGTGAGTTATCATCTATCCCAAACTCTCCCTAGTCGAGGTTCATCTCGGATGTAGGGGTCTGAATGAACCAGCTGAGACTAGTATGCGTGGAGGTTATACTTGTTAGAGCAAGTGTGAGGCGATCCCACGGCCATGAAACGGATTGTTGGACAATCAAGAAACGTTCCATAACTCTGCATAGTTATTCGAAGGGTGATTATCGAACAATGGAAGTACCCATCAGAAACTCCCATCGATGTATAGTCTACACCGAAGTGTCTATGGGAACCGGAAAGTTGTCGAAGTGATGACAGTCGTCCTTTGGACTTACATGACTTTATAATCACATTTGTTGCCCCATATCCTTGGTGGACCCTTCGATGTCAGCTCTGAATAAGCAGTTGACCCAAGACACGATCCAGGATTATGGCTACATACAAATGGGGATGATAAGTGATTCTGTGAAGGATTCATCTCTCATGTGTAGCACAGGAGAGCACTGCTCATAGTCGTTCATAGTTGTGATTGGTATAACCGCTGGCCAGCGTATCAATATTATTATGATAGTCATAATAGATATTGGATTCACCAAGCAACTCACTGAAGACGCCCGTGGATGTATTATTGGGATAGACACTTCATCGATCCTAGATGCATTCGAGTCAGTCAGATGAAGGGACGTTACCATCGCCGCGTTGAGCGCAACAGACTTCACAACGACAGGGTTTGCTTTGAGAAACCTCTCAAACGTCCTCATGTATTAATATTGCAAATGGAACCGTCTAGGAATTCCATTTTGCCTAGTCTAGGACTTGCTTAATACAATAAGGCCCTATGGGTCACACTATGTGGTGATTCAGCTTATCCGAATATCCTTGAAGATGGAATCGCAATTAATTTAGAATTAATTGTGACTGATGAATTATATTGATTTGGAATTACTTATAATTATTTGTGGCTCAATTAATAATTTGGAATTGTTAATTGAATTGGCTTAATTGTATTTTATGTAAATACAATTAAAGACTATATTTTAGAAATATAATAGAGGTTTGATTTGAAAGGATATGTTAATTTAGAATTAATATATGCACATGGGCAAAATCTACTTGGAGTTTGAATTGCCTTAGAATTATAAGTGGGTCCCAAAATCGGGACCCACCTGACCTCCCTTGCGCGCGCGACCAGCAGTAGTAGTAGGGGAAGGAGTTCGACTCCTTCCTCTATTAGAAGTCATGGGATAAGTTAGATTTTCCTGATTGAGTTTTAATTTGATTGGGAATGAATCTAGACTTGAATTTGTTTCCTAGTGCGATAAGAATTAAATTCTTAATCCTTTATGAAGTCTAATTGATTATTCTTTAGGCTTCTATTGACTACTATATATAGTAGACTATTAGAGAGCTTTTAACATGGTTGAACACAATTGATTCAAGATCATTCTTTCTACCAGTTTTCGTAGAGAAAATAAAAGCTCTCCCCCATCTCTCTATATGCCACGCGCGCGCCACTTTCACCGGAGGAAAACGCCGCCCCATCTTCTTGGCCACACAAAGAATATCCTAGCATTCTTTCCGATAAGCTGTTCATCCGTGGATACCAAGGTTGAGGTTCAAGGAGCTGGAAACTAACTTTTATTGTCTTGTAGATAATCAAAGTATTGCAGATATCTTCGACTTCAACGAAGGGGAAGATTCACCGGACTATTACGAAGACTTGATACCTGTGCTTGCTTTTGGAGTATTGTAAGTCTTCTGATTAACGTGTTTAATATATACGCTATATACAATGATCAATTAACCTGCACGTTAAGAAAATTTTGAAATTCCGCTGCGTACCCTAGGGGTAACTCTGACCATATTTTCTTACAAGAAGGCCATAAGGGAATCTCAGGCTCAGGAGCGAGCCCCTGTCGAGATTCAAGAGCTTCTGAGCCCGGCGCGGGGAGGAACTAGCACAACTGCTCCGATCACTGATCTCTCAGGTAGCCGCACCCGATGAAGCGAAGACCTTTGAAGGCCGAGTATGCTCGGTAGAAAATGTTGTTGTATTTCCTTAGAGAAAATTTTGAACAATTTTTCCTTTGTCTTGTGCTTTTTATTCGGCCCTTTGTGGCATATGTTGAAACATCTGGTAGAGTATCTCCTCGTTGTAACATAATCACATTATGAATCTCTTCGCTTTTTCCTTCAATAACATGTTTGTTGCTCTTCGTTCCTTTGCCTATACTTGTGTTTTTTACTAACTCTTTTTCCGTTATGACGTATAACTTGATAGAGTACTTAAACATGTATAAGTTAAAGTCGAAGAGGTAAGCTTCTCTCGCCTCCTATCGATAAAATGGTTTTCAACGAGACTACTTTGAGTTGTTCTCTTCGAGCTATCAAAGTAATCGATCTGCTTGTCGATTCTCTGGCAATTTCAGAAAAAATTCTAAGTGTTGAGGTGGATGGCAAACCTTCTTGACCAATCTACGCTCCGTAATCGACATCTACCGAAGAACTTGCACGATTGAGGTGGATGGCAAGAAACATGTGTTGCGAGCCATATCTGATCCTAGTCCTCGCTTTAATGCTTCTCATACTATTAACTATTTTGGTCTTGCTGTGTATGTCCATTCTCATTCTCAGGTACTACGTATGAGGAAGAGATCAAGGAAGGGGAAGTCTAATACCCGTAAGGGCAAGACCTAAGGAGCACGAAGGAGTCGAGTCAGAGACTTTTTAAACAATGGCGCTATCCGGGAGGCAACCCGTAGTTTTATCGCTTTCTTGCATTGCATGCATATCATTGTGTTTTATTTTATATTTCCGCATGTTTTTGGTGATAAAATATGTCTCTAGATGATAATTTCGCATTTTAGGAGGGAACCCGACAACTCCAGGAGTCTGGAGGTGCCGGGCGAACCTCCCCCCACGTGGGGCGATTCGCCTGGCACGACCAAAGAACCTGGGGTTTACTGGAAACCCCAGGCGAATCGCCTCCCACGTGGGGCGGTTCGCCCCGGGCATCCAGTAAACCCGGAGATCCGGATTTTCGTTCGGAAACTCGATTTTCTCCTATTATGCAAAATTATCGATCTTTTTACCTCGTTTATCGCCCGTTTTGTTTCCTCACGAGTTTGATTGAGTAATATAGGTCACATATACGAGTTTAGCTCTCACCTTAAATCCACTTTCGACGTTCGGGACGAGCGACGACGTTCAGGTTTGGGGGGGGGTATCGCTTGCTATCTCTATACTTGTCTTGCTTATAATAAACTCGTGAATTCTTTTGTTTGCATTTGCATTTGCATTTGCACGTTTACCGCTTTCTTAGTATTTAGTTGCAGACACTACATTCATCCTAGTCTAGTCTTGCATGTTTTATGTGGAGTATATTGCCAAATTTTTTGAACTTTTTTATTGGGTAGATTAACTAATTATGACATCAATCATATGCTTCATCTCTATGAAATCGTTTGAGTTTTTCTCGCTTGGCTTGTCACATTTATGTTTGCACTTAGTTAAGCTTGGTAGTCTCGACATCACTTAGTGGTGTTTTCTTTACTGCGGTTCACGAAGGCCTTTATAATAGGATGATGCATGTTAGGATCTTATGGTTGTTTTCCCGAGTAATTATGTATCTAAGAGGCAACAAGTCTTCACCTTGCTTTGAGATTGCTAAATGCCTAGGAAGGAGGTAGTGTGATATTGTGTGATCATTTGTTTGCAACCTATTCTTTCGAATAGGTTTGGGAAGGGGGTTACGCTTTTTGTTTTTCGATTTTGAGTGTGTGTTGTGAGTTTATTTTCCTTTTTCGTAAAGTTAGTACTCCAACCTATTCTTTCGAATAGGTTGGGGGAGGTCATTTGTGTGTCATTGTAATTTCTTTTCCTTGTGCTACTGCTGATTAAAAAAAAAATCGAAAAAAAAAAGAAAAATTCCAGGAAAAAGAAAAAATCTGGAAAAGAAAAAAGAAAAAAAGAAAAGACCCCAAAAAAGCAAGGAAGGGTCCAAAAAAAAAAAAAAAAAGAAGCCAAAAAGCTGTTTAGCAAAATGTTATGTCTCATTTTTCAATTCTTGTAATGTTCGTAATCGAGTTGTAAATTTTTCGTCTTTTGTTTGTTTGAGTGTCATCTGTTCTAGACCACCCTCGTCCTGCCATTCAGGAAGTGGTGAATAGTTTAAGGCTTTGCTTGAGAGATGGGTAGAATAGAGGAGTGTTATCTTTTTTAGGGAACCCTCCTTCGTTTGATGAGAGCCAATATTGGTTCGACCTCTTTGAGGAAAAGTCTTAACTTGGTGAACAGTAGTAAGTTCTCAGTTTCATAGGCACGGGACAACCATTCGTATTTTAACATGTTTCATTACGTCGTCACTGACTAGGTCCAGGTAAAGAATGTTACGAGAGACTATCTTGTTTGGCATAAGTGCATATGTGAATGTGTATGAGTCAATCGAGGCATTCTTCAACCAATATCCATGTTATGATTTGTATGGTTTTTGTTCATATGTTTTTTGATAGATTCAATAGATTAGTTCATTTCATTTGGCACGAGACTCCATTTTTTGTGTTGCATTGTTTTTTGCATTAGAGTCTAGCTTAGTTGCTTGAGGACAAGCAAAGGTTCGGTTTGGGGAGTTTGATGAACGTGTATTTTACAACTTCATTCGAGTCTTTTTCCACCTATTTTTGCTATCCTCTATGTTAATTTAGCTATATTAGAGTGCATTTTATTAGAATAGTGTCACGTTTCCCTTTAGTTTGCATTTTACAGGTTTTAGGTAAAAAATGTGATTTTTCGGGCAATTATATTGAAGAGAACGAAGAATCGGTGTTCCAAGGACATTTTTGGAGTATCTAGAAGATTCCGGATGGGATTTGAAGTCTAGGGGTCGAGTTTGAAGGCTTAAAGGTCACTAGAAGGCAAAAACCGAGTCCGAAAAGGAAAAGAAATCCAAAAACGCGTCCATGGACGACAGGAACTCCCAGGCGATTCGCTTGGGACGTGGGGCGGTTCGCCCCACACCAGGAGGTTCGCCCGATGTGTGGATCAACTCGCCCCACACGTTCCGAACTCCTATATATAGTTTCTGTTTCTCCACGTTTTTTCATACTTTCTCAGACCTTTTTTCATACCTTTCTCATTAGTTTTAGGGAGGAATTCTCCAGAGCCTGTTCTGGAAATCCTTAGCATAGGAGACAATTTTTCTTGTCGATTTGGAGCTTGTGAGATCGCGATTTTTCGGAGATTGACAACCTTCGGTAACATTGTATCTCACGATTTTTCTATTTATATTTATATCTTTCAACATGTTTTCATTCAATCTTGCTTTGATTTCTGTTGATTGCATGACATCTATGAGTAGCTAAATCTATCGTTGGTGATAGTATGTGATTTCTTTGCGAGGGTTATTAATTATGCATGATGGCGGTAATGCGAATCAGACTTTGAGTTATTGCTTTATTTCTTTGATCTATCTAAGCCCTCTATCTTCGTAGTGTTGAATTGAACGGAACACATTGGACAATTCATGATCTTAGATCTCTATGCAAAACGATCGGGTACTTCATGCATGATTATTAACCTGATATGCTTTGAATGATCATACTATCACTAACTTCCATTATCTTGATAAGAAAAATCTGTGCTAAGTCGTCTGTTGATTTTATAGTTTAAGTTAAATTAGATAAAGCTAGTTATAGTCCTTAGAGATCGACACTCGAGGTTATTTTACTGCTACACTACGGTTTTCGTTGTAGTAGTGAATTGCCTTTGGCTAAAAACAAATTTATTTGATTAATTGAATCTGACAAATTTCAGTTCATCAGTAGGTCGCTCCGGCGTTTTTGAGGCCGAAAGGCATCACGTTGAAGCAATACACATTTCCGTTTGCAAAGAAGGCGGTCTTGGGTACATCATCCTTGGCCATTTTGACTTGGTAGAATCCTTGGTATGCGTCCATGAAACTCAAGAGGGCACATCCAGCTGTGTAATCGACTAGCTGGTCGATCCGGGGCAGTGGATAGGGATCCTTCGGGCAAAACTTGTTGAGCCTTGTGAAGTTGTTGCACATTCTCCACTTACCGGGTCCCTTCTCCACGAGGAGCACATTGCAAACCCAGTCGGAGTATCTTACTTCCTTGATGTGACCGGCCTTAAGCAATCTTTGGACTTCCGCTTCAATGATGGCATTGTCTTCCGCACTGAAGTCTCTTCGCTTTTCTCGAATATGGGTGATCGACGGGTCAACGTTCAGACGGTGAACGGCGACCCGTGGGTCGATCCCCTTAAGGTCCTCGGTACTCCACGTGAAGATGTCGTTGTTATCTTTCAAACATTGAATGAGTTTCATTCTCACTTCTGTAGTCATCTTGGTACCAATTTTGGTAACCTTGTCGGCACTTCCTTCGACAATTTGGATTTCTTCGAGGGTTTCTCTTGCTTCAATCTTGTTTTCCTCGAAGAATTTCTTCTTCTTGGAAGATGGTGGTATTGGGGGTATAACTTGATACTCCTCGAGCTCCTTAACAGCTCCTACTAGGGTATCTTTCTCTTTCTTCTGACTTGCTTTCGTTCGCCTAAGTGACGGACTTAGATTTTTTGACTTTTTCTTCACTCGCCGAACCGTATAAAAACGATAAGGAGCGTTGTGAACAAGAGGTTGCTCTTCGAGTGATTGAACCGGGTTGGGCTCTCCGATGGCAACCTTGGAAGTGAACTTGGCTGACATGTTGTAGCATTCCCATGCCTCTCTTATGTCTCCTACTTCTTGTCCAATTCCCAATGGAGTGGGGAACTTCAACTTGTTGTGGATTGTAGATACTACGGCTCGGAATTGAGAGAGGCCTGGTCTACCCAAGACTACGAAGTAATCAAAAGGCATATCGACGACCACAAAGGGAACATGTTGAGTTACTCGTCGCGGAGTACTTCCCATTGAGACCGTCAAGTTGATCATTCTGAGGGGCATGATAGGTTGTCCTCCAAAGCCTACCAGGGCACTCCTCACTTCTTTAAGACCTTCTCTTGAATTCATTTGCATCATCTTCAAGGTTCCCGTAAGATCAAGTTAGCCGAACATCCGGTATCGACGAGGATCCTTCCTAATTTGTAGGATTGAACATCAAGGGAAACCACTAGCAGAACACAAGGGTCATAGATGTTTCCTTCTCCGGCGTGCCTTAGCGGTATTTCACTATCGTCAAAACAGATGACATTGGTTCCTGGTCGTGCCACTTGGGCGTACTTCACGTCTCTGACTTTGAGATTATCGGCTGTGATCTCCCTCTGATTTCGAGTGTCGCCTCCCGCGGGTCCTCCGGCAATTGTGAGAGTGTGGATGCTTCCGTTCACGGGACGGTTTTCATAATTGTTGTAATTATGAATATCATCATAATGGGGATTCCCTTGGGGATGGTGCTCGATCCCCACTTCAGGTGGCGGAGGTAGGATTGCCAGAGGTTCTTCCTTACGGATGTAGTTGACCAACTGCCCGTTTCGTATCATCCTCTCGATTTCGTTTTTGAGCTCGACGCACTCATCAGAGTTATGTCCCTTTCCTTTGTGAAACTGGCAAAATTTCTCCGAACTCTTGTTCTTTCGGTTTTCTTGGATTGGTTGTGGCCAGGAGACATCTAGCTTCCTCGAGACTATATAGTTCAAGATGTCGAATCTTGGCCTATTTAAGTCCGTGTAGTTGCTATATCTCCTTGGAGGAGACCTCTTGTCCCGAAACTCATTCCTCGAGGGGCCCTCTCTGATCCAACCATGCTTTTGATCTCTTCTTTGCTTTCCGGGATTTTGTGGGCGAGGAGGGTACTCCTTCTCTTTTTCTTTTTCCTTCCCGTTCTCCTTGGGAGGATTGGTTCTCACTGTGACTGTTTTTCGGAATTCCTCGGCCTCGAGGAAGTCCTTGCAAACTTTCGCTAGTTGAGCTTCATTCTCTACACACGATGCTGAGAGCACCTCTTGGAACTTGATGTTGGTAGTGTTACCATACAAGTATTCTTTTCTCTCATTGATCGAGTGATCTTCAACTTGGAGGGATGCTTCATGATAACGATTGATGAATTCCCTGAAGTCTTCATTGTTTTTCTTAACAATTTCGGCCAAGTACCTCACTCTTCTCTTGGTGTTCATGACCTTCTCGAATCGCTTAGAGAATTCCTTGTAGAGATCTCTATATGACTTGATCGAGCAATGAGGAAGGCGCGACCACCATTTCATGGCTTCTCCTGAGAGGTTAGCCGGGAAGAGTAGTGCCTTGGTCCTTGAATCGTGACCATAAGCATCCATTTTAGTGTCAAATCTTACCAAGTAATCCTTCAGACAGCTTGTTCCATCATAACTTTCGAAAGTAGGGAAGCCTCTTTCGATTTTGGCCTGGTGGCTCCTTATCTCGTCGCACAACGGGCTTGGATCTTGGTCTTGCTCCTTTTCTTGCAAGGTTCCCCGTAGGGTTTCTATTTGAGCATCAAGTGCGGATTTCCTTGCGTTGAGTTCCTCCAAAGTGAGCCTCCTCCCCATGATTGGGTTGATCAAGGGGGCTACCTCAGCTACAGTTCTCAAGGCATTGTTTTCCGCCACCACTTCGGGTTGGTTCTGAGGAGTTACTTGGTTGGGCGTGACTTGGTTAGGGAGAGTGGGTGGTGTAGCGACCACCTAAACTCGGTTTTCTTGCGGAGCCACATTGCGCAATGATGCGCGTATCCTCCTATCAATTAAATCCCTCAAATCATCTGGGGCACCTTGTGGTCCCAACCTTGATTGGACTCTTGAAGGTCCAAGTCTAGATTGGATTGGCCTTGTGTTGGCTCTTGAATGTGCTTCATCTTGTACCACAGGTGCTCTTCCTTGGGATTGACGAGGGGCTACCAAAGTGTCACGAGGCTGCTCCTATACTTGGACTTGGGGTACTCCTCGAGCTTGGAGTTCTGCATTAACTCTAGCAGCCTCATTGTCCCCTACGTATCCTTGCAAAGTAAGAAGGCACAAGCCGTATTGAGCTTCACCCATCCCAAAGTCTGATGGTCGGACTACACGTCCATTAAGAAGGGTGAAGTTCAATGCGGCTGGCTGAGGAAGATTCACTGCTACGGGAGGAGGATTAATTGCTACTTGAGGAGGCTTCCCTCTCGGCGCGACGTTGTTTGTGACTCTCAACGCTCCATAGGAACTTCCAACCGGGATGCCTTGCAGATTATTTTCCCGGATCTCTCTTCTTGGTAGTTAGTGACATTGGTGAATGCCCCCTCCGTATAATCTTGATTCCTCGCAACATTGTTATTTCTTGGTGCCCTGGGAGCAGCTGCCCTTCCTCCTCCTCGACCACTTGAAGGGGGCAGCCCCTGGGACGAGGAGGATTCCTGGGTGGTGCATTGGCAAGACGGTTGCTTCTTCTGGGAGGAATCTTCGTGAAGTGTCACGAGGAGAGTGCTTGGCTCGACCAGTAGGGCTAGGAATGACCTTTCGATCAGATTCCTACAGACCGCGCCAAATGTTGAAGGGTAATTCGTACTTCTCCTTAAGTTCGCAGTGAATCGTCACAATACACTATTTAGGTCTTCTTCATGTAGTCTTCCCCTTACGATCATAGGAATACCTGAAAGAGACTGGAGGGGAGGGGGGGTTAGTACCTTGTGTCGGGTTTGAGGATCAAACGGGAGGGACGACTTTACGTGTAGGGAGTTGTAGGGCTTCCCTAGTAAGAGTAGTAAATGTGGTAGGTGAGTGGTGGGTGAGAGCTCTGAATGCTTACCCAGCGGATAATGAATGAGTCCTTTATATACTCGTAGTATTTTAATGTCACTTCATGTAGGATCGTGACAAGTGTCCAGCCGAGATTGAAGCCTCCTTTGGCCCAAGCCCATTAAGGAGGTCCATGGGCTTTGGCCAAACATCTTGGCTAGGGTTGTGAGGGCAATATTGACTTTTTGGGTCCCATGGAGTAATCTGGAAGATGGGTCCCACAGGGAGCGACCATGGGTGGTCGCCCTTGGTCCTCGTGCCTTCCTCTTACGTTCGTGGTCCGAGTAGTGCTCTGCCTGGTCTCTTTTGGAGGGTGTCACCTTGACGTAAGGTCCTCCTCGAGCCCTATAGATGCTCCTCGAGCCCAATAGCTGCCTTGTCCTTGCAGTGAGCTTATCTTGAGGATTGGCCTCTCAGTGATGGTCGGACCGTATGTTGGTCAAGCCACACCTTAGTGACATACTTGGGTGTGGTCGCGCCCCTTGAGGGACGACCCTTGATGCTTTGTCGCGCTCTTAGACCGCTCCAGTTCGTACATGAGGACTGGACATATTTTAACACCAACAGATTCGTCTAACGATCCGTTCCATGGTCGTGGGATCGACTCACACTTGCTCTAACAAGTATAACCTCCACGTATACTAGTCTCAATTGCCTCATTCAGACCCCTACATCCAAGATGAGCTTCGACAAGGGAGAATTTGGGATAGATAATAATTCACATAGTTCCCGCTAATTATGTGATCAGTCATCTATCCACATTGGACATGTTTGATATCTATACAGACCAACCAGATAAAGATATGACATGTTGTATGCCTGATGTAATATATAAATACGTATGTAAACATGGATAAATAAATTACATTGACTGTGTAATAGTACATTTGCCCTTAATAAAAGTTGTCTCTAGGACATACATACTATCAAATACAAGGCGCTCAACTAGCACGGAAGCGAGAACCCCTAGGAGGCAATCTGAACTAAGGACGCAGAGCCAACCGAAAAGTCGGGACCGACCACCAGGGCGAAAGACTCAGCCGAGTATTGAAACAAATGTGAATGACGGGATAAACAATCTTCCAGTTGCCGAGCAAGAAACCAGCGTGTCATCCTCTGCCGAAAGGGTTCCGAGTCCAGATCAGAGGATGAGGGAGATCCAAGGAAGGAACCTACATAATCAGTTGGATGCAGACAGGAGGATGGAAGAACTGGAGCAGATGCAGCTGCTACCGGAGAGGAGGTCAGAAACCATGGTCAGAGAAACAGAGAACCAACAGTTCCCAGGACCGGCGTGTTTGTGGCCTCTACTTTACCTCCCACTGCGGGGTGAGATCCCGCCGGTAACTTCTACACCTATTACTTTGAATACGCCTTTGCTATCTCAGCCCAATGCTATAATATATGATGTGGGGTTACTTCCATCTACACATGTTGTTACGACTAATTTAACTAGTGGTTTAATGCATGATGAAAGTTACATGATTCATTATTTAAATAGAAATAGAGATAATGCTCCCCTTCCTCCCACTGCATGCACGTATCCCCAAAATGTTGTTTCCCAAATAGCATCTCAGGAACAATATGTCCCCATGCGTCCGGTAAGTAAGCTGGCAGCAACATATGAAGTACCAACCACTCAGACCACACTGGCACAAGGACGGGCCGGTCAAACACACTCGGTGAGATTCCAAGAGATTATTTCTCAACCCACAGGGACCATGGAGACCGGAACCAGTAACCAAGTTCATGAGCCTTACCAAACTCCCAGAGCTGTTGTACCAGCCTATGTTCGACCTGTAGTCGCACTTGCAGTTGCTCCGACGCCATTGCCACATCAACAAAGGGACGGACGTGAAGCAGAAAGAATCGGGAGTCAAAATGTTATCGATCTGGAAAGACTGACTGAAGGGGGAAGACAAAGGGATTAGGAAGATCTGAGTCAAAGGTACAGGGACCTGGAGTTAGCTCTCGAAAGACTAAAAAGGAGGTCTGGAATAAGAGACAAGAAGAAAGTGGCGATCAATAATCCATTGAGCCCAACCATAAGAAACACTCCGAAGCAGCTGGGTTTGAACAATATTTTTGAAAGACAAACCCGTACGATAATCTGAGCAGGTTTGAGAGTAAGATGGAAGGATGTGGATTCAACGAAACAATGTGTTCCATCACATTCCTAACCACGCTATTCGGGGACACAATGGATTGGTGGGCCTCATTAGCTCATGGTTCGATAGAATCATATGAAGAGATAAAGGACAAGTTCGTGGATCATTTTGATAGGGTAAAAACCAGGAAGAGGTTAACTAGATATTTCTGGGAGATCGTGCAATGAAATGAGGAGGACATTCGAGACTTCCTCACCAGGTTTCAGGAGGCGGCAGAGCTAGTGTAACCACACCCTTCTAAGGAGAGAGCTAAATATCTCTACGAGAATACCACGAATGCTCGGTTACGTCAAACAATTAGCCCACAATAGTCACAAGATCGAATCTGACAAAGATTTAGCTGAAACGATTGGGTTATTCCTGGAAATGGAGGACTTTGTGGAGAACTCTCACATACGAACAGGCTATCGAAAGGACCTTCCCCACAACAAGAACAGAAGAACAAGTCCAGAAGATTCGATCAAAGAAGAAGTGGAAACTACAATCAGAACCAGCCGAGGATGTACGACGTTGATGAACTGGTTTAGAACTTGTCAGATTCTAGTTAATCAAATAAATTTGTATTGAGCCAAAGGCAATTCACAACTACAACGAAAACCGTAGTGTAGCAGTAAAATAACCTCGAGTGTCGATCTCTAAGGACTATAACTAGCTTTATCTAATCTAACTTAAGAATATAAAATCAACAAACTACTTAGCAAAGGTTTTTCTTATCAGATAATGGAGGCTGGTGATAGTATGATCATTCAAAGCATAGCAGGTTAATAATCATGCATGAAGTACCCGATTTTGCATAGAGATCTTTGATCAATGAATTGTCCAATTGTGTTCCGTTATTATTCAACACTACGAAGATAGAGGTTTTAGATAGATCAAAGAAATAAAGCAATAACTCAAAGCCTAATGCGCGATATAGCCATTAGCATAATTATTAACCCTTCGCTAAGAAATCACATACTATCACCAACGAGAAGTTTAGCTACTCATAGATATCATGCAATCAACAGAAATCATAGCAAGATTGAATGAAAACATGTTGAAAGATATATAAATATAAATAGAAAAACTGTAAGATACAATGCTACCGAAGGTTGTCAATCTCCGAAGAATCGCGATCTTAGAAGCTCCAAAACGCTAAGAAAAAGTATCTCCTAAGCTAAGAATCCCCAGAATAGGCTCTGGAGAATTCCTACCTAAAACTAATGAGAAAGGTGAGAGAAAAGGTCTGGAAAAGTATGAAAAACGGAGAAAACTGAACAACTATATATAGTGATTCGGCAGGTGTGAGTCGCCCCACACACCGGGCGATTCGCCTGGTGTGGGGCGATTCGTCCCATGTCCCAAGCGACTCGCCCGGGACCTCCAGTCGGCTGTTTACGCGTTTTCGACGCGTTTTTAGATTTCTTTTCCTTTTCGGACTCGGGTTTTGCCTTCTAGTGACCTTTTAGCCTTCAGACTCGACCCCTAGACTTCAAATCCTATCCGGAATCTTCTAGATACTCCAAAAAGGCCTTCGGAACACCAATTCCTTGTCTACTTCAATATAATTGCCCGGAAAACCTCATTTTTCACCCAAAACCTGTAAAATACAAACTAAAGGGAAACGTGACACTATTCTAATAAAATGCACTAAAATATAGCTAAATTAACATAAAGGATAGCTAAAATAGGTGAAAAAGACTCAAATGAAAGTGTAAAATACACGTTCATCAGACGTACGAACGCAACACAGACGAGAAAGGTCCCCAGAAAGGCACCAAGATCAACCTTATCTAGATCGCCCCAGAGCTGACATATTAGCCTTTATATTGGACAAAAGGTTGGACGTGAAATGGCCAAGGCCACTACACACAAATCCGAGAAGTCGTAATTCGCATTTGTATTGTAAGTTCCGTCGATCTTCAGGGCACGATACGGAGGACTGTACCAACTTGAGAAGTGAAATCTGCTCTCTTTACAAACACGGATACTTGAGAAGACTTCGCGAGAAGGAGGAAGAATGGAGAAACCATAGAAGAAGTAACTATGGATATAACTCGCGATCACAAAGGGAATAACAGCCGGAGCATCAACACCTACCTCCGCCACCTGACATACAGACCTACTATGCATAACCGCTCACTATCCAGCAGAGAAGGTCACCTGAGAGGAGTCATCCACGACAAGTCAATTATCTAGAAAAAGAAGACAATCGACCAATAACAAGCATAGTCCATTTCATATCGGGAGGACCAGTAGGAGGAGATTCAAGGAATGCTCGTGATAAAACTGCGTATCAGTTAGCTGTTACTGATGTGGCGTATGGCCCACTTGGCATGGCAGGAGCCCATATGATAACATTCGACGACAGCGAAATACCTCCAAAGACTGTCGGAGGAGGGTCGATTGATGATCCGGGCGTCCCATTGGTTATATCCGCCATAATAGCTTCGGGGTATAATGACAACGTTCTAGTGGACACTAGAAGCTCTGCTAATATCATACGTGCGGATACTCTTGTTAGATGGAAGCTCTATCAGAGACCCACGACGGAGGTTGTAAGTTCGTTGAAAGGGTTCGGAAACAAGGAGGTGATGCCTATTGGAAATATTATGTTACCAATAACCCTTGGAACTACCCCCAGGAAAGTAACCAAGAATATTCCTTTCCTAGTTGTACGCTCTGCTAGGAATACCAGCCTTAAGAATGTTCAAAGCGGTGGCATCCACCCTGCACAACAGAATGAAGTTCCCAACTGACCAGGGAATAGGGCAAGCAATAGGAGACAGAGACCTGGCTTGGAAATGCTACTATATTGAAACCAGGAGTATGTCTTCTCCCAGAAGAATAGAAGCTGAAAATCGGGCGGCGATTGAGGAAAAATGGTGGTGTACTGCATTGAAGAAACGCCACCTAAGAGACGAAAGATGTTACCTTTTTGTAAGAAAATACGGTCAGAGTTACCCCTAGGGTACGCAGCGGAATTTCAAAAAATTTCTTAACATACAGGTTAATTGATTATGTATATGCCGTATATTTAAACACGTCAATTAGAAGACTAACATTACTTCCAAAGCAAGCACAACTTCCAAGTCTTCGTAATAATCCGGTGTATCTTCTCCTTCGTCGAAGTCGAAGATATCTGCAATACTCTGATTATCTGCAAGACAATAAGAGTTAGTTTCCAGCTCCTTGAACCTCAACCTTGGTATCCACGGATGAACAACTTATCGGAAGAATGCTAGGATATTCTTTTTGTGACCAAGAAGATGGGGCGGCGATTTTCCTCCGGCAAGAGGGGTGGCGCGTGCGGCTTATGGAGGAGAGGGGGAGAGCTTTTATTTTCTCTAAGAAAGGTAGAATAATTCTCTAAGAATTTGGTACTGAAAAAAAAGCTCTCTAATGACTTACTTATATAGTAGTCAATAGAAGCCTAAAGCATAAGCAATTAGACTTCATAAAGGAATAAGAATCTAATTCTTATCGCACTACGAAACCAATTTCAAGTCTAGATTCATTCCCAATTAAATTAAAACTCAATCAGGAAAATCTAACTTATCCCTTGGACTTCTAATAGAGGAAGGAGTCAAACTCCTTCCCCTACTCAGCTCGCGCGCGCGTGTCCTATGCGCAGTTATGGGAACGTTTCTTGATTGTCCAACAATCCGTTCCGTGGCCGTGGGATCGGCTCACACTTGCTCCAACAAGTATAACCTCCACGCGTACTAGTCTCATCTGGTTCATTCAGACCCCTACATCCGAGATGAACCTTGACTAGGGAGAGTTTGGGATAGATGATAACTCACATAGCTCCCACTATCTGTGTGATCGGTCATCTATCCGAGGGGACATGTTTAATATCAATACAAACAGAAATAGAGATATGACCTGATGCATGCCTGGTGTAATATAAATATGAAAGCGATACTCAATAGTAAAACAACAAACATATATTATATTACGTTGACCTGTGTAATAGTACATATATGCCCTCTATAAGGGCTGCATGCCCTTAATAAGGATTGTCTCTAGGACATATACACTATCGCTTTTAAGGAACAAGAAGTGGCAGGACACAGTAAGAAGGAGCCGGAGGAATACAAGGTTATACCCGAAGAGCCTACTGTGCCAACACCGAAGAAAAGGTTTTTGCAACAAAATAAGATTGAGCCACACGAAACCATTAAGGAAATTGAATTGGTGGTTGGAGACAGAGAACGCTGCAACAAGATAGGGACGGAAATGCAGATTGAAGTTGAGATAAAACTCATTAAATGCCTTAGATAAAACTTAGATGTCTTTGCTTGGAGTACTGAAGATTTAGTTGGTATTGACCCATCGGTAGCAGTCCACAGGCTAAATATGGATCCAAGCATCACTCACATCCGCCAGAAAAGAAGAGATTTCAGTTCAGGTAATGAGGCGATTATTGCAGCAGAGGTTGACCGGTTACTCAAAGCCGTCCATATCAAAGAAGTCAAGTATTCATACTGGATATGCAACTTAGTGCTAGTAGAGAAACCAGGAACAGGGAAATGGAGGATGTGCAACGATTTCACGAGGCTCAACAAGCACTGCCCGAAAGACCCATACCCATTGCCTAGGATATATCAGTTTGTGGATTCAACGGTTGGGTGTGCATTATTAAGCTTCATGGATGCATACCCGAGATTCTATGAAATCAGAATGGCGGAACAGGATATCCCGAAGACGACCTTCTTTGCGGAAGGAGTGTCTATTGCTTCAATGTGATGTCATTTGGACTCAATAATACTGGAGCCACATACCAAAGACTGGTGGGTCAAATGTTCAAAGAAGAGATCGGGAAGACGATGGAGGTTTACGTAGACGACATGCTAGTCAAGAGCAAAACCGAAATGGAGCATATTGCACATCTGGACAAGTGTTTCTCTATTCTATGGAAGTATGGAATGAAGCTCAACCTGGCAAAGTGCACCTTTGGAGTAAAAGGGGGAAAATTCCTGAGATACATGGTCACGGAAAGGAGGATTGAGGCCAATCCGGAGAAGATCAGGGCGATTCAAAATTCCCTCATCCGACTAGCCATCACGAGGTGCAACAACTTGTGGGAAGAATTATTGCCTTGAGTCGATTCATATCTCGTTCAGCTGATAAGAACCTACCATTCTTCAAAACCTTGAGATAAAGTGAGGAAGAAAAGAAGAAGAGAAAATTTGTTTGGAGTGAAGAATGCAGAAAGGCATTAGAAGACCTCAAAGAATATTTACATTCACCCCCACATCTTTACAAGCCGGAGTATGGGGAACCCCTCTACTTGTACGTAGACGCAACATCATAAGTAAGTTCAGTGTTGGTCAGAATCTCAGAGAACGAACATCAACCGATCTACTATGTGAGTAAGGCGTTAGCACCACCAAAGACAAGATACCTGACGCGATTGAGAAGTTGGCCTATGCATTAGTACACACTTCAAGAAAGTTGAAGCCTTACTTCCGGGCTCACAAGATCGTAGTACTCACAAGCCAGCCGTTAAAGCAAGTACTCAGAAATCCAGAGACTTCAAGACGATTAGAAAAGTGGGCAATCGAACGTAGCGAGCATGAGATCGAGTTCCAAGCACCAACGGCCAAGAAGGCACAGGTGATAGCTGATTTCATCCTTGAATTCCCCGAAGACAAAGACCACCCAATGACAAAGGTGGAGGAGAGACATAGAAGTTCTGTAATGAGCGTCAAAATTGAGGTAAAGAAATAGGAGGAGGTTCCCAACGTTGCGGAACCAGAGGCTGAGCCAGTGGAAGTTAACTCCGGAAAGGGAGAAGAGAGCGATCCGTACGAATACATCCCCCGAGAGAAGAGCGAAAACAAATCCAATTGAAGGCCCTAATAGATCACGAAGATCTATGGATATTGGAAGTAGATGGATCATCGTCTGGAACTATCGGAGGAATCAGAATATACTTAAGAAGTCAAGAAGGAGCAAAATTGGAGTACTCGATTACCCTGCCATTCCGAGTGACCAATAATGAAGCTGAATACGAAGCGCTCCTCAACGGAGTTCAGGTGGCCAAGTCCCTGCAAGTAAAGAATCTTAAAGCCTTCATCATTCCTAATTGGTGGAAAAACAATTCCACCAAAAGTTCAAAGCAAAAAAGTCGAGTATGCCCGTCTATCTCGAGCTACTCCAAAAAGAAGTAAGCAAACTAGAGAAGTATGAGTTGGTAAAAGTCTCTTGGTCAAACAATGAGAGAGCCGACGCTTTAGCAAGATATGCCTCCGCGTTAGGAGCCGTGGACACTCGGAACGTCATTCTCATGAATCGAGCCTACGTAGATACAAACTGCGTCGCTATTTTGCAAGTTGAAAAGGATCAACACTGAATGAAAGAAATCACGGAATACTTCAAAATGGGCCGCTACCAATGGACCGAAGATAAGCTCGGAGGTTGCAGCACAGGGCACAACGTTATTTCCTCATAGGAAAGGATTTATACCGAAAGTCATTCAAAGGAACACATCTTCGATGCCTAACACCTTCAGAAGAAAAACTTGTCATGGTGGAGATACATGATGGTAGTTGCGGAAATCATTCCAGAGGAAGGGCATTTGGCTCAAAAGTGTTAGGAAACTTGTAATTTTGATGAGCAATTAACCATACTAAATTAAGGAAAGTCTAGTAACTAGTACTCTTAAGGTCCATAGGAATTTAGAATTTTATGGACATTGTAAAAGAGGAACGTTTGCTGAAAGACTTAGTGTAGGTACTAGTTAGGTTCTTTTGTTTGCTGATGATGTACTTTATTTTTACAAACAAACTATTGAAGACCTAGAACCACTCAGAAACTTGAACATTCGAAGACTGAAGACTTAGAAGAATTCTGAGAAAGGTATCTACAAAGGCATATGTTGCTCAGAAAGTGAGATTTTCAGCAACGACTTGCATAAGTGAAAATCTATATGATCGAGTAGGTTGTGCTTGCTGAAACTGGGACTGACCACTTGCTGACAACATATGTGACCTCCTTGTTGAAGAGTACTTGCATTTTGGCACCAATGTTCACATTTGAATTTCATTCAAATGAACATTAAATGCAAAGTAGGCACGCGAAGAACATGAAGACAAGAAGACAAATGAAGGACGCTGTTGAAAGTACAAAAGCAAGATAGTGACATCTTAAGGTACAAAGCCTTAGAATTTGAAATTCAAACGGCTCCCTTGAGACACTATAAATAGAGGTCATCAGGCAAAGAGTAGAGGTGTGTCAACAACGTGATCAAACTCTCACCTGTGCTTTAAACACTCAAATCCATCTTAATCTTTACTGCCTATTGATCCGTTCCAAGACTTAAGCTTGAAACAAAAGCTACTTGTGAAGAAGTAGAACATTCATGGCTAAGAAATTAGTTAAGTGTTCTTTCTTTCGAACAAAAACAAGTCTTGACACCAGAAACAATCAAAGTTGCTTACTACAAAGTATTACAAGTTGTGTTTGTTTAGATAACTTGCTATAGCTGAAAAGTTATATTCAAGTGATCTCATCCCAATATCTCTAACTGATAAACACCCTTTTCAGGCGTGAAATTCAGGGGGAATTAATAAAGCATAGTGTTGCTGATTATAAGTCCCAAGGTTGAATGAGAACAAGGTTACAGTTCTCTAGTTAGGTTAGAAACGAAGTAAGTGTGGTTTGGTTTCTGAAGATTCATTAGTGATAGGATTTGTAAGGAACCTCACATCTTATCATAGTGGATTCATTCCTAGAAAGGACAAAGTGGATTAGTTGAGAGATTACGCCACTCTCAAATACCACTATAAAAGTGTTTGTGTGATTTACTTTACCGCACTTAGTTTTCAGCAAGCTACATTTCTTATACACTGACACTCTGCTCACTTGCTGAAACTAACACTCTTTGAAAAGCACTTATTGTAAAAGACTTCCGCACTATGTTTTTAAGTATCAGCAAACTCATTAATGAAAAGTAAGAAGCACTTGCTGAGAAAGTTTTAAACGACGAAAAGTTTGAAAAGATTATTTAACCCCCCCCCTCTAGTCTTTTCTTGTTGTTTAAAGGGACCACCAAGTGGTATCAGAGCTGGAGGTTCTTTAACCTTCAGCACTGAAGCTAGATCCCCTTAGGTGCTTTCCGTAAATCACTTTCACTTGATCAGTTTGGTAGTCTTTTGCTAACAGGATGTCGCTAGGAGACGCTCCCTTGCTGAAGCTGGAAAACAATGAAAAATGGCGAAACAACATGATGCTACATCTTGAGGCCATTAGTGATGAGATGGTTACTGTCATAAATGATGGATCAATCAAGATCACTAAAATTGAGAGAAGTTTTCCTCACAAAACCAGAGAGGCTGGAAAGGAAACTATCTTAGGTGAATTAGTTGATACTGTCGTTCCAAAACCAAGAGAGGAATGGACTTCAAATGAAGCCAAAAGATTCCGTCTTGATGGCCAAGCAAGAAACATCATTATACGATCTACTCCAGATACTATACAGTGCAAACTGTGGGGTGCCAAAACTGCTAAAGAAGCTTGGAAAATGGTTCAAGTTCTTTGTGCTGGATCTGACAAAACCAAGGAAAACAAACTCGAAGTGCTAAAATTGAAGTTTCAAAACTTCAAACAAGGTGCAAATGAGTCACTGGAAGACTTGGATTTCAGATTCACAACTCTAGTGAGTGAGATGGCTACCTTAGGAGTTGGAAACTTCATTCAGATTATGAAAAGGTGAAAACCATTATTATAAGTCTGAACCAAGAATGGATCCACACTCAGAATTTCTACTATAGTCAAGGAATGCCAAATATCACTCCAACCGAGTTGTTCTCTCATCTTGCTATTGTCAACTATGAGACAAAGCAAAGAGAAAATGTGTTTGCTGAAAAATCACAAAACATTGCTCTTGCTGCCAAGCCATCATCTTCTGAAAAGAAGAATGATAAAGAGCCTGCTGATGAAAACTCTCTTGTTGTTAGAAACATGAAGAATTTCATCAGTAAGGAACTTGAAAGGCGAAAAGCAAAAGAGAAGCTGAAAAAGCATCTTGGTAACAACTACCGTAAATACAAGAATGAATCTAGCTCGTTGAACAAGCAAGCTCAGCAAGCAAACTCCTCCGAAGAACCAGCAGTTGGCAATGATCTTTGCTTTTATTGCAAGAAGCCTGGAAACTTCAAAGCAAATTGCCCCTTACTGAAAGGGAAATCTGCTGAAAAGAAGAAGAAGTTCAAAAGGGCTTTGATTGCTAAAGAAAAGAAAAAGCTTCAACCAAAAATCAATGCTCTTTGCATTGAAACAAGCTCTGAAGACAGTGAGGTAGAGAGTTCAGACACTGAAGAAGAAGAAGCCACTCTTGACGTAGAGATTGGCAAGGAAGTTTGTGGAATAGCTATGGAAGCTTATCCAAATGTGTCAAACTACGAGTTCTGCCTCATGGCCGGTCAGGTAAATTGTCCTACCTCTGACTCTGATTCAAAAAGTGAAGATGACATTGACCTTGATGGATATCATGGAGAAATCGAAATATTTGAGAAAACTCCGAGCAAACAGCAAGAGAAACTACAGAATGCTGGACTTCTGACTAAGCAAACTACTGAAAAGTATGTATTACTGAGCGTTGAGTCAGAAAAGAAGGATGCTGAAAAATTGCATCTCAAGAAGTTAATTGCTGAAGTTACAGAGAAAAGAATGCTCAAATGGCAATAGAATTGGAAGAGTATCAGTCCTCAATTCTAAAGTTACTTGCTAAAATACAACAAATGAAAAAGATGAAAGTCAATTTCAAATCTTATGTGGATGCTAGTAACACGCTGATTGAACTAAACTCTTATCTGAGAGATCCCTCTCAGAAAGAAGGTTTAGGTGCCACGTATGAACGTGATGATGTAATACTCTTGAGTAAAGATAAATCACCAATCACCTTTGTTCGTGCAACTGATAGTGATCAACCAGAACTCTATCAATTTGGTCAATCTAAGGTTGCTTAAATAATCAATCAGGTACCTACGATCGAAAAGCCCGCTGTTGCTACTCAAAGTAACAAGACTTTAAAAGCAAGACAGGTTGCTGAAAAGCAAACTGTTCAGAAAAAGGATGATGTAAAGCATTCTGCCAAACAAGTTGCTGAAAAATTTGTTAACACTAAAGGCAAGATTACTAAAAGTAATCAGAAGACCTTTGCTGATGATGAATGTGTATTTTACACTTTCATTCGAGTCTTTTTCACCTATTTTAGCTATCATCTATGTTAGTTTAGCTATATTTTAGTGCATTTTATTAGAATAGTGTCACGTTTCCCAATAGATTTTATTTTACAGGTTTTGGTTGAAATTCGAGGATTTCCGGGCAATTATATTGAAGTTGACAAGGAATTGGTGTTCCAGAAGCCTATTTGGAGTATCTGAAGGTTTCCGGATAGGATTTGGAGTCTAGGGGCCGAATCTGGAGGTTAGAAGGCCACTAGAAGTCAGAAACCGAGTCCGAAAAGGGGAAGAAATCCAAAAACGCATCGAAAACGCGGAATTCCGCGAAAAACTCTCTGGGGCGAACCGCCCCACAGTAATTCGAAGCCTATATATAGTTGCTCAGTTTTCTCCGAAAATAATACTTTTCCAGACCTACTTTCTCACCTCTCTATGTAGTTTTAGGTAGGGACTTCCCAGAGCCTGTTCTGGGGGTCCGTAGCTTAGGGGACACTTTTTCATAGCGGATTGGAGCTTGTAGGATCGCAATTCTTCGGAGATTGACAACCTTCGGTAACTTTGTATCTTACAGTTTAATCTACTTATTCTTATTTATCTTTCAACATGTTTTCTTCTATGATTTCTGTTGATTGCATGCCTATTATGAGTAGCTAAACTTATCGTTGGTGGTAGTATGTGAATTCTTAGCGAAGGGAAAATAATCATGCTAATGGCTATATCGCGCATTATACTCCGTGTTATTGCTTTATTTCGTTGATCAGGCACAACCTAAATTCTCGTATGTTGTATTAATTATTATGCACAATTGGACCCTCGTCGACCTGTACGCGAGTTTATCTTCGTATTGTTGAATAATTACGGAACACATTAGGACAATAGTGATTGACTTGTCAGACCCATTATCTTCGTAGTGCTTAATAATTGCAACAGGACACTAGATTGATTCAAAGATCTCCATGCAAGACCGATGAATTTATGCATGATTATCGACCCGTTATGCTTTGAAGGATCATACTATCACGAATCTCCATTATCTGTTAGAAAAACCCCCTTTGCTATCTGTCTGCTGTTTTTATATTCTAAATTAGATTTGATAAAGCTAGTTATAGTCCTGAGAGAATGACACTCGAGTCATTCTACTACCACACTACGGTTTTCGTTGTAGTTGTGGATTGCCTTTGGCTAAATAACAAATATTATTTGCTTGAATTCGGAGCACGACATCCGCGTTCATCAAATTGGCGCCGTTGCCGGGGACTATACTCCTTTTTTTCTGTTTAATTTGTTTATATTTTCAGCTTTAGATTCCTAATTCTACTAGCTTTAGTTTTCCTTTTTAATCTCTCTCTGGTACTGCTTTCCTAGTCTGTTACAGATAGTGTATGCCGCATACACGTTCTGCAGGAACACCGCTTGCTGATTCAATTGCTGAGATCGACAGAGTCTACCACCAAAGAAGGCGACTACTCGAAAGGCGCGCACTAGAGGAAATAGAGGATACCGATTTCTCTGAATCTCTACTCAGTCTTTTCAAGGAAATCGACGGAATCGCAGAAGCTAGACCACTGAAGGCATGGGTTCAACCCACCAAGGATCGTATGAGGGGACCGGCGATTGTTCTTTCGTCTGCAACTCGAGATCTGGAGATCAAGAACCACGCATTCCAACAACTTCCTAGGTTCTATGGCTTATCAAGGGAAGATGTGATGGGGTACTTACACGATATCGACGATTTCGTCAACCAACTCCCACGACCCGGAGCTGAAATAACAACGGACGAGTTGAGGATGAAGGTTTTTGCTATGGGACTTGGCGACAGAGCCAAGTCATGGTTGAGTTCTCTACCAGCAGGCTCGCTGGACACTTGGGAAAAGGTTTTTTCAACTTTCATGGAGAAATACTTCCCTCACACCTTGACTACCGCGCTTAAGGCGCAAATCACTAGATTCAAGCAGGACTATGATGAGACCATCTACACCGCGTTTGAGAGGTTCCAAGATCTCACGAACAAGTGCCCTCACCATGGTTTTGAACTTTCTGACCTAGTCCAACACTTCTACAATGGACTAACCTTCGAGAACCAACAAGGGAACAAGGCAAACTGCCTAGCAACACTGTGAAGTCGAATGCCATTACATTGGCTGGTGATCTACCTGACGAAATCACCATCAAGAAGGTTGTTAAGTGCGAGTGTTGCAAGAAGGAAGAACTTCTACAGGCTAAGGAAGAAGAGAAGGACCTTGGTTCTGACGTAAGTGATGAGGAGCAAGAGGATCCCGAACCACTCCCTAAAAGTTTCGATGTTAAGGTAGGGATTGGTGAGCTCGAAGATGTCCGTGCCACACTAGACACGGGATCCTACTTAAACATAATCCCTTTGAATGTGTTTGAAAAGAGTAACCTTGGAAAACTATCTGAGGAAAGGGCTATTGTGCAACTGGCGAATGGATCATTTATGAGACCCGAAGGAGTTGTGAAAAATGTGTTGGTCAAGATTGGTGAAGCTTCTGTTTACACCAATTTTGTAGTTATGTCGGCGTCTGCACCTGGAACGGGGGATGTCATACTCTTAGGGCGAACGTTCTTGACCAAACTACGCTCCGTGATGGAGATCTACCAAAGAACTTGCACTATTGAAATGGATGGCAAGCAACACGTGTTGCACGCCATATCTGATCCACCTGATCCGCCCGATATTTCTTTCACTACTCACTATTGTGGTCTTGCAGCCTATATTCTTTCTTATTCACAGGTTCGTGGCATGGACAAGAGATCAATGAAGGGGAAGCCTAGTACCCGCAAAAAGAAGAGATAGGCGCAGACAGGAGTCGAGTCAAAGACTTTAAACAATGACGCTATCCGGGAGGCAACCCGGAATTTTTATCGCTTTCTTTACTGTTTTTTTTGCATGCATTCATCCTTGAACTATTTGCTTCTCGTATGTGAATTTGTTCATGTCTGTGTCGTATATGCTTATGTCTGAGTGAGATTTTTCGAGTGGTTTTTTGAAAAAATTGGTTTCGGGGATTAAAACCGCATTTTCTGACGACAGGAACCGTCTCCCTGCATCGGGGAGCACGGGGCGAACCGCCCCACGTGTGGGGCGAACCGCCCCACGGTTCCAGAAGCTCAAAAATGCGGATTCTTCCCCTTTTCCTCATTTTCTTCATATTTCATCATTCCCCTTCCCCAAAAATCGAAAATCGCAATTTCATCTTCAAATCTTCATAACTTCTTCATTTCTTGACCAAATTTAGTGTTCTTTAGCTTAAATCGAAGCCTATTACACGATCTATCATCCCATCAGAACAGATTTTGTCCTAATGCGTTAGATTTTCATATCTGAGGTATCATCCTTAGAACCCTAATTTTCGAATTTGGGGGTTTTCTAATTAGAGCCTCAATTATGCTTATTTGATGCATGGGTATGTTGTTTGTGTGATTAGAAGTGTTATTTACTATCAATTGCATGCTCAATTTTGCTTGGATTGTTGATTTGGGAATTTTGCTACTAGATGATATATCTTGTTATGCAATATGTCTTTATCCTTGATTTCTAGCATATGATTGTGCTTATTGATGTAATGTTGGTGGATTTGACGATAGAATGCTTAATTGTTGAGTATGAGGATTTATGATGATAGGGTTTTTCGCTACTATGGTATGAATTGAGCCTTGTTATCTAGGATATTGGTAGTCTAGTAAGAGCATAATGTGATGTATTGCATGTAGTAGTTACATTGGTATGTTGCATGATGAAGAAGCTAGGCTAGAAATTACGGTTTGGGGAGCTCGATTCTTGATTTTATCACTTGTATATTTCGTTCTTACACTAGCGTATGCATGAGTCAGTTTCGTTTCATACGAGGTACTAACTGTTGTTTGTAGGAACTATACCAACGGAAAGGAGCATTCCCGTATGATTGCTATGAAGAATTGGAGGGGGAACAATCACTACCATGTCAAGAAGGGTGACCTTGTTAGATGTGCGTTCGAGCCAAGGGGTTTTGCAACAACGTCGTGGATTATCCAAGAGGGGGAGCTAGAGTACACCTGGAGTAAGGACTCCTATGCCTATTCATGCACCACCGAAGGGACAGAAACCATTATTACGTCAGCAATCCATCACAAGGACTGCAAAGTTCATGTGAACTGGAAGGCACCAGGACATTCTCGCCGCGACGGATTCAATCTTGAGTTCGCAGTTGCTAGAAGGTTCCGAAGCACTAGCTTGGTTCCAATACATAACGACATGGGTACCCAGCACCTTGTTGGGGTGCCCCTTGCCTGCCTCTAAAAAGAGCATCATATTGACATCGGGAGCATCAACTGTAGAGAATGTGGTCGACATAGGAAAAAACGGCAGACAACCTCTGAATACCCGAGCAGCTCGCTGTAACCTCCTTGGGGTGTAAAACGCTGGAGGGGGAGGTCCTGATACCACTGCCCTTTCCCCTTCAACAGTTCACAACCTGTTGGAGAGATACCGGGTGGAAGATTCCATAACAAAGGCGGCCAATCTTGAAGATTCCCTTCGACACTGCAACTCTACCAGTGACGATGTGCGTGACAGTAGTGACAATGAAGACAATAGGGACAATAATGATACAGATGGTTGAATTGGTCCTATCCGATCTATTGATGGAACTACCGCCACTACCACAAGTCCCGATGATCATATATGAGGCTCCCAGAGCAGGCCCAATAACTCACAAGCAGCATACTCAGCCGACCGAGGCCAAACCATGGGGTAACATCTAGTATCACATCTTATTTCCTCATTTTCTTACTGCTAGGGACTAGCGTTAATTTCATGAGGGGGGATGGGATTTAAGTGATCTGATGTTGTTAGCTTGGAGCTTGGTATTGGTAGGATGAGTATAGTACCTCGCATGCTTTATCCGTCTGCATTTGCATTTGCACGTTTACCGCTTTCTTAGATTTTTTAGGTTGCATTCACTACATTCATCCTAGGATAGTCTTGCATGTTTTATATGGAGTTTATTGCCGAATTTTTTAAACCTTTTTATTGGGTAGATCAACTAACTATGCCATTAATTGTATGCTTCATCTCTATGAATTTGTTTGAGGTTTTTCTCGCTTGGCTTGTCACATTTATGTATTGCACTTAGTTAAGCATGGTAGTCTCGACATCACTTAGTGATGTTTTCTCTACTGCGGTTCACGAAGGCCTTTATAATAGGATGATGCATGTTAGGGTCTTAAGGTTGTTTCCCGAGTAATTATGTACCTAAGAGGCAACAAGTCTTCACCATGCTTTGAGATTGCTAAATGCCTAGGAAGGAGGTAGTGTGAGGTTGTGTGATCCTTTGTTTATAATCTATTCTTTCGAATAGGTTTGGGGAGGGGGTTACACCATCATTAGACTTGTTTCTGTTTTTCATTTTCGTATCGTGAGTTTATTTTTCCTTTTCCGTAAATTTTGTACTCCAACCTATTCTTTCGAATAGGTTTGGGGAAGTCGTGTGAGTCATTTTGTTTCTCTTTTTGTTATGCTACTGCTGGCTAGAAAGAAAAAATTCCAGAAAAAAAAGAGAAAAAAAGATAATCTGGAAAGAAAAAAAAAAGAAAAAAAAGAAAGACCCCAAAAAAGCAAAGAATGGTCCAAAAAGAAAGCCAATAGCAGTTTAGCAAAGTGTTGTGTCTTTTCCAATTCTTGTAATGTTCGTAATCGTGTTTTCTATTTTTTATCTTTTTTGTCTTGAGTGTCATCTGTTCTAGACCACCCTCGTCCTGCCATTCAGGAAGTGGTGAATAGATTAAGACTTTACTTGAGAGATGGGTAGAATAGGGGAGAGTTATCTTTTATAGGGAACCCCCCTTCGTTTGAGGAGAGCCAGTACTGGTTCGACCTCTTTTGAGGAAAAGTCTTAACATGGTGGAACAGCAGTAAGTCCTCAGTTTCATAGGCACGGGGCAACCATTCGTATCTTAGCATGCTTCATTACGTCGTCACTAACTAGGTCCAGGTACAGAATGTTACGAGAGACTATCTTGTCTTGACATAAGTGCTTATGTGGATGTGTATAAGTCAATTGAGGTATTCTTCAACCAATATTCATGCTTTGATTTATATGGTTTTTGTTCATATGTTTTTTAGTAAATTCAGTAGATTAGTTCATTTTATTTGGCATGAGACTCCATTTTGTGTCTTGCATGTTTTTTGCATTAGAGTCTAGCTTAGTTGCTTGAGGACAAGCAAAGGTTCGGTTTGCGGAGTTTGATGAATGTGTATTTTACACTTTCATTCGAGTCTTTTTCACCTATTTTAGCTATCATCTATGTTAATTTAGCTATATTTTAGTGCATTTTATTAGAATAGTGTCACGTTTCCCTTTAGATTTTATTTTACAGGTTTTGGTTGAAATTAGAGGATTTCCGGGCAATTATATTGAAGTTGGCAAGGAATTGGTGTTCTAGAAGCCTATTTGGAGTGTCATAAGGTTTCTGGATAGGATTTGGAGTCTAGGGGCCGAATCTGGAGGTTAGAAGGCCACTAGAAGTCAGAAACCGAGTCCGAAAAGGGGAAGAAATCTAAAAACGCGTCGAAAACGCGGAATTCCGCGAAAAACTCTCCGGGGCGAACCGCCGCAGCTGTGGGGCGAACCGCCCCGTGTTTTTCGGGGCCTATATATAGTGCTCAGTTTTTTCTCCGAAAATGATATCTTTCCAGACCTACTTTCTCACCTCTCTCTATAGTTTTAGGTAGGAACTTCCCGGGGCCTGTCCTGGGAGTTCTGTAGCTTAGGGGATACTTTTTCATAGCGGATTGGAGCTCGTAGGATCGCAATTCTTCGGAGATTGACAACCTTCGGTAACTTGTATCTTACAGTTTAATCTACTTATTTTATTTATCTTTCAATATGTTTTCTTCTATGATTTCTGTTGATTGCATGCCTATTATGAGTAGCTAAACTTATCGTTGGTGGTAGTATGCGAATTCTTAGCGAAGGGGAGATAATCATGCTAATGGCTATATCGCGCATTATACTCCGTGTTATTGCTTTATTTCGTTGATCAGGCACAACCTAAATTCTCGTATGTTGTATTAATTATTATGCACAAGTGGACCCTCGTCGACCTGTACGCGAGTTTATCTTCGTAGTGTTGAATAATTACGGAACACATTAGGACAATAGTGATTGACTTGTCAGATCCATTATCTTCGTAGTGCTTAATAATTACAACAGGACACTAGATTGATTCAAAGATCTCCATGCAAGACCGAGGAATTTATGCATGATTATCGACCCGTTATGCTTTGAAGGATCATACTATCACCAATCTTCATTATCTGTTAGAAAAACCCCCATTGCTATCTGTCTGCTGTTTTTATATTCTAAATTAGATTTGATAAAGCTAGTTATAGTCATGAGAGAACGACACTCGAGTCATTCTACTACTACACTACGGTTTTCGTTGTAGTTGTGGATTGCCTTTGGCTAAATAACAAATATTATTTGCTTGAATTCGGAGCACGACATCCGCGTTCATCAGCTGACAAACCTGAATCAAGTAAGGTTGCTGAGACAAAAGCTCAGCATACTCTGAAAAGTGGACTTGGATTCAAAACCAAGCAAAATCAACTTTTTCATGAGTATAAGCAAACTCAGAAAAGATACTTCAAAGAGTTGAACAATACCAAGCCTAAGAGTAATGACAAGACTCAAAATGCTAGGACTAGAAGGAACCTTGCTAGAAAAGAACTTACTGAAAAGCATGTTCAGCAAAAGCGTCAACCAAGCAAGACACCACATCAGAAAGTGGACTTGATTAGCAATGATCAAAAGTCTTTCGGATCTAAACCCTCTAGTTCCTCAGCAAGTAGAAAAGAATTCAAGAATGAAAAATTCAAGACTTGGGTTTCCACTGGACGTTTTCTTAAACATGTTAATGGACATCCAATATTGGATAATTAACTTGTTTGCTCTTGATTGTGCAGACTTCAACCATGGAGACAAACAATGCAATTTGGCACTTTCACATTGGTTGTGGAAAGCACATGACGGGCAATAAGAAAAACCTTATAAACTATAGACGGTGGTCTAAATGTCCAACAATAAGGTTTGCTGGTGGAGGCTTTGGTTCTACTAAAGGTTATGGTGACGTGAAGTTAGGATGCATTACCATTTTGGGAGTCCTTTATGTCAAAAATCTTAAGTTTAACCTTTTCAGCATGAGTCAATTTTCTGACAAAGGTTACTTCATCAAAATCAAAAGTGATGAATGTAAACTTAATGACTGTGAGACAAAGAAGGTTATTATGGCTGCTAGAAGATCAGGAGGTCTCTATACCGTAGATTGGTCTTCAACAATCGTTGAAAAATGCCTTATCTCAGATCATGATTGCCTTGCAGAAAAAGCATGGTTATGGCATAAACGAACAAGTCACCTAAACTTCAAGACGCTGAATAAGCTGTATAAAAAGGCACTTGTAGTTGGATTACCTAAGGTTACTTTTAAGAAGGATGGTGTTTGCACTGCATGTCAGCAAGGAAAGCAAACCAAAACTTCTTTCAAGAACAAGGCAGTACCGTCAACTACAAAACCTTCACAACTCTTGCACATGGACTTGTTTGAATCTTCTTCAAGAAGCTATGCTGGCAAGAAGTATGGTCTGGTGGTGGTAGATGACTATTCAAGATTCACTTGGGTAGTATTTATCAAACACAAGTCTGAAACAAGGACTCAAATACTTAACTTGCTGAACAAGCTCGAAGTCATGAAAAATGAAAAGGTAAAAGTCATAAGAACAGACCATGGATACTAAGTTTGTAAACCAGTACATAACTGAGTATTGCTGAAAGGAAGAATCGTACCCTTAAGGAAGCAGCTAGAACAATGCTTGCTGACACTGAAAAAAGTGAAGCTTATTGGGTTGAAGCAATTAATACCGCCTGCTATACTCAAAATAGATGCTTGATAACTAAGGAATACAACAAAACTCCATATGAGTTATTTGTTGGAAGACCTCCTAACATCACCCATCTAAGAGTATTTGATTGCAAATGCTTTGTTCTTAACAATGGTAGAGAATACTTAAGAACATTTCAACCAAAGGCAGATGAAGCGATATTTCTTGGCTACTCCGTGCATACCAAAGCTTATAGAGTTTACAACAAAAAGGCACAAAAGATCGAAGAATCAGTGCATGTTGTATTCTATAAAAAGTAACAAGGAGTCCCTGCTGAAGAAGAAATATCATAATGTATGAAGAAATTACTCTTACACGAGCAAAGAGCTGAATCCGATGCTAGAAATGTCAAGTCAATTGAACTAAATGATGATTCTGACAATGACACTCCTCCCCCAAGTCATGACAAGATAAATTTAGTTCATGATAAAGAATTTCCCGCTAAGGACGTAGTTGCTCCAGATGTTGCTGAAATTATGCAATTTCCTGTGTCTGCTGACGAGTTACCTCAAACCGACAATGTTGAACAAGCAGTTGCTGATGAACCAATTTCAGCAGAAACACAACAAGATGCCAGTAATACTGAACAAGTACATGCTGAAGAGTCACATGCTGAAACGCAAACATATCCAGATCCAAAGAGCAGAAAACCTGTTAATAAGTGGATTAGAGATCATCCCTCTACGGCTATGATTGGTGATATTGACAAACGCCAAGTGACTAGATCCAAAATGTCTACTAATCAAGAACTTGTTGAAGAAGCAAATGTCATTGAAGTAGAAGCTTTGTTCTCTTGCTTTGTTTCAGAAATTGAGTCCAAGACCATAGAAGAAGCTTTAAAGCATTCTGAATGGATCAAGGCAATGCAAGAAGAACTGGATCAATTTGAAAGGAACAAAGTCTGGAAACTTATACCCCGTGCTGAAGGAAAGAAAACAATTGGTACAAAGTGGGTATTCAGAAACAAGTCGAGTGAGTCTGGAGAAGTAACAAGGAACAAAGCACGATTAGTTGCTCAAGGTTATTGCTAGACTGAAGGATTGGACTATGATGAGTCTTATGCACCAGTTGCAAGATTGGATGCTATTAGACTTTTCTTAGCCTTTGTTGCTCATAATGACTTCATTGTTTATCAAATGGATGTTAAAAGTGCATTCCTAAATGGTGAACTTGCTGAAGAAGTCTACCTAGAACAACCCCCTGGCTTTGAACTTCCCTCAGAAACCAAGATGGTATACAAGCTTCAGAAAGCTGTATATGGTCTAAAGCAAGCACCTAGAGCTTGATATGATACCTTAGCTAAGTTCTTGCTGGATAATGGTTTCAAGAAAGGTGAGGTTGATAAAACCTTATTTATCATGAACCATGATGGTAAAATACTCTTAGTCCAGATTTATGTGGATGACATAATATTTGGATCTAAGGACAAGCAACTTTGTGATGATTTTGCCAAATTCATGACAAACAAGTTTGAAATGAGTATGATGGGCAAATTGAATTATTTCCTAGGATTGCAAGTCAAGCAACTCAAAGATGGAATATTCATAAATCAAGCAAAGTATGCAAAGGAAATGCTCATAGAGTTCAGGATCAAAGAGGAAGAAAAACATGAAAAAATCCCCATGAGCGTTGGTACCAAATTGCGCTATACTAAATAAGAAAAAAGTGTTAATGAACACAAGTATAGGAAGCTCATTGGTTCCTTGCTGTATCTAACAACAAGTAGGCCTGACATTCAGTATGCTGTTTGTGTGTGTGCAAGATTCCAATCTGATCCAAGAGAATCACACTACAAAAAGGCACTCAAAATACTGAAGTATGTCAAATGCACAGTCAATGTTGGATTATGGTATCCAAAAGATTCTGAATCAGAATTGGTAGGTTATTCTGATGCTGATCATGGAGGATCAACTCTTGATAGAAAAAGTACCTCTAGAACTTGTTAGTTTCTAGGTACAAGATTAATATCATGGTTCAGCAAGAAGCAAACCTGTGTTGCCAATTCATCCACTGAATCTAAATATATTGCGGCTGGTTGTTGCACAGCTCAACTCCTATGGATTCAGCAACAATTAAGAGATTATGGTATTTCTACAAAGAAAACACCAATCTTCTGTGATAATACAAGTGCTATTGCTATCACACAAAATCCTAAGTTCCACTCAAGGACAAAGCACATTGATATTAGACATCATTTCATTAGAGATCACGTGGAAAAAGGAGACATTGAGGTTGTAAAAGTAGGTACTGATGATCAACTTTCTGACATCTTTACCAAGCCCCTACCAGACAATAGGTTCGCAATGTTATGGTATAACCTTGGATTGATTGAACTACCTCAATAAAAAGCGATACATTTGGTGGATTGCTGAAATAGGCATTCAACAAGCCAATGGTTGCTTAAAATTATTCCTTGAAAAGTCCCTTTCCAATGACTTCTCTAAAAAGAGATGGTTGTACACTAAATGTTTGTTGAAACAGGCTTTCAGCAAGTAATTCCTTCAAACCGGGTATTTGTTAGGAAACTTGATCACTCACTGAGACGGGTACTCAGTAAGAAAACTTCAAAGATTGCTGAAACTGGCATTCAGACAAACAAGGATACTGAAACAGGTATTCAAGTATCAAAAGAAAAATCTGAGACGGGAACTCAGCAAAGAGCAAAAATGCTTCTCAGAACTTACCTAAAAATATCTCAATATAAAAAGAATTTACTGAGACGGGAACTCAGAAATATCTTTGACCCTAAGAATAAATGAGATATTTGATTAAGGGGGAACTTTCAACAACTACAAGGCTTGTTACTAGAAAATTAATTGCTAAAGTCAGAAGGATTAAAAGTGCTGAAAAGATTCTTGTATGCTTCAGCAAGCAATTAGCGTTGAAGTAAAAGAGATCAAATCCCGTGAATCAAGGTAAAATCAATTGTGACGTTAATCGTGGCACATATAAACTCATTGTAAATCATGACATGAAATACAATCGTGGCCATTGATTTTAAATCAGTTGATGATCTAACGGTTAATATTACAAAGAGAAAGCATGCTCTGACAGTTTTGTGTTAGTGGACCAGTACGCATTTAATGCAAAGGCTCCACTAACTCAATGAATCTATGTTTTACCCTTGCTTAGAACTCAAAACCATTGAGCTTCTCACATAACAGAGATACTATATAAATGAAGAGTTAGAGAAAGAAAAAATTATTTAACTCACATTTCCTTTCTATGCAAAAATTCCCTAGCCTGTGCTCTGAATTATGATGAACCGAAATTTGTCAGATTCTAATTCAGCAAATAATATTTGTAATTAGCCAAAGGCAATCCACAACTACAACGAAAACCGTAGTGTAGCAGTAGAATGACTCGAGTGTCATTCTCTCAGGACTATAACTAGCTTTATCAAATCTAATATAGAATATGAAAACAGCAGACAGATAGCAAAGGGGTTTTCTAACAGATAATGGAGATTGGTGATAGTATGATCCTTCAAAGCATAACGGGTCGATAATCATGCATAAATTCCTCGGTCTTGCATAGAGATCTTTGAATCAATCTAGTGTCCTGTTGCAATTATTAAGCACTACGAAGATAATTGGTCTGACAAGTCAATCACTATTGTCCTAATGTGTTCCGTAATTATTCAACACTACGAAGATAAACTCGCATCCAGGTCGACAAGTGTCCAATTGTGCATAATAATTAATACAACATACGAGAATTTAGGCTGTGCCTGATCAACGAAATAAAGCAATGACACGGAGTATAATGCGCGATATAGCCATTAGCATGATTATCTTCCCTTCGCTAAGAATTCACATACTACCACCAACGATAAGTTTAGCTACTCATAATAGGCATGCAATCAACAGAAATCATAGAAGAAAACATATTGAAAGATATATAAAATAAGTAGATTAAACTGTAAGATACAAGTTACCGAAGGTTGTCAATCTCCGAAGAATTGCGATCCTACAAGCTCCAATCCGCTATGACAAAGTGTCCCCTAAGCTACGGACCCCCAGAACAGGCTCTGGGAAGTCCCTACCTAAAAGTACAGAGAGAGGTGAGAAAGTAGGTCTGGAAAGATATGATTTTCGGAGAAAACAGAGCAACTATATATAGGCTTCGGATTACTGTGGGGCGGTTCGCCCCACACGCCCGGCGGTTCGCCCCACATCTGCGGCGGTTCGACCGGCGGGTTTTTCGCGGAATTCTGCGTTTTCGACGCGTTTTTGGACTTCTTCCCCTTTCGGACTCGGTTTCTGACTTCTAGTAGCCTTCTAACCTCCAGATTCGACCCCTAGACTCCAAATCCTATCCGGAAACCTTCAGATACTCCAAATAGGCCTCTGGAACACCAATTCCTTGTCAACTTCAATATAATTTCCCGGAAATCTTCGAATTTCAACCAAAACCTGTAAAATAAAATCTAAAGGGAAACGTGACACTATTCTAATAAAATGCACTAAAATATAGCTAAAGTAACATAGATGATAGCTAAAATAGGTGAAAAAGACTCGAATGAAAGTGTAAAATACACATTCATCAAACTCCCCAAACCGAACCTTTGCTTGTCCTCAAGCAACTAAGCTAGACTCTAATACAAAAAACATGCAAGACACAAAATGGAGTCTCATGCCAAATAAAATGAACTAGTCTACTGAATCTATCAAATAACATATGAACAAAAACCATATAAATCAAAGCATGAATATAGGTTGAAGAATACGTCGATTGACTTATACACATCCACATAAGCACTTATGTCAAGACAAGATAGTCTCTCGTAACATTCTCTACCTGGACCTAGTCAGTGACGACGTAATGAAGCATGCTAAGATACGAATGGTTGCCCCGTGCCTATGAAACTGAGGACTTACTGTTGTTCCACCATGTTAAGACTTTTCATCAAAAGAGGTCGAACCAGTACTGGCTCTCATCAAACGAAGGAGGGTTCCCTATAAAAGATAACACTCCCCTATTCTACCCATCTCTCAAGTAAAGTCTTAAGCTATTCACCACTTCCTTAATGGCAGGACGATGGTGGTCTAGAACAGATGACAATCAAGACGAAAAGATAAAAAATAAAAACCACGATTACGAACATTACAAAAATGGAAAATAAGACTCAATACTTTGCTAAACTGCTATTTGGCTTTCTTTTTTGGACCCTTCTTTGCTTTTTTGGGGTCTTTTGTTTTCTTTTTTCTTTCCAAATTTTTTTTTTCTTTTTCTTTTTCTCTTTTCTTTTCTGGAATTTTTTCTTTCTTCTTTTTTTTTCGATTTTTTTTCTAGCCAGCAGTAGCATAACAAAAAGAGAAACAAAATGACTCACACAACTTCCCCAAACCTATTCGAAAGAATAGGTTGGAGTACAAAATTTACGGAAAAGGAAAAATAAACCCACGATACGAAAATAAAAACAGAAACAAGTCTATGATGGTGTAACCCCTCCCCAAACCTATTCGGAAGAATAGGTTATAAACAAAGGATCACACAACCTCACACTACCTCCTTCCTAGGCATTTAGCAATCTCAAAGCATGGTGAAGACTTGTTGCCTCTTAGGTACATAATTACTCGGGAAAACAACCATAAGACCCTAACATGCATCATCCTATTATAAAGGCCTTCGTGAACCGCAGTAGAGAAAACACCACTAAGTGATGTCGAGACTACCATGCTTAACTAAGTGCAATACATAAATGTGACAAGCCAAGCGAGAAAAACCTCAAACAAATTCATAGAGATGAAGCATACGATTAATGGCATAGTTGGTTGATCTACCCAATAAAAAGGTTCAAAAAATTCGGCAATAAACTCCATATAAAACATGCAAAACTATCCTAGGATGAATGTAGTGAAATGCAACCTAAAAAATCTAAGAAAGCGGTAAACGTGCAAATGCAAATGCAGACGGATAAAGCATGCGAGGTACTACACTCATCTTACCAATACCAAGCTCCAAACTAACAACATCAGATCACTTAAATCCCATCCCCCCTCATGAAATTAACGCTAGTCCCTAGCAGTAAGAAAATGAGGAAATAAGATGTGATACTAGATGTTACCCCACGGTTTGGCCTCGGTCGGCTGAGTGTGCTGCTTGTGAGTTATTGGGCCTCCTCTGGGAGCTTCATAGGGTGTCATCAGGTCTTCTGGTAGGCGTGGTAGTTTCAATTATGGGTCGGATAGGAACAACTCCTCCGTTAGTATCATCGTTGCCCGTATGGCCTTCATTGTCACTACTGTTACGCACATCCTCACTAGTATAGTTGTAGTGGCAGGTAGAATTCTCAAGATTAGCCGCCGCTGTTATGGAATCCTCCATCCTGAAGCCCTCCAATAGGATGTGAACTGTTGAAGGGGAAAGGGCAGTGGTATCAGGACCTCCCCCTCCAACGTTTTACACCACGATAAGGTTTCAGTAAGCTGCTCGGATACTCAGAAGTCTTCTACCATTTTTTCAATTTCGACCACATTCTCTATGGTGGATCCGACCGATGTCTATATGATGCTCCCTTTAGAGGCAGGCAAGGGGCACCCCAACGAGGGGATGGGCACCCATGTCATTATGTTTTGGAACCAAGCTAGCGCTTCGGAACCTTCTAGCAACTTCGAACTCAAGATTGAATCCATCGCGGCGAGAATGTCCCGGTGCCTTCCAGTTCACTCGAACTTTGCAGTCCTTGTGATGGAGCGCTGACGTAATAATGGTTTCTGTCCCTTCGGTGGTGCATGAATAGGCATAGGAGTCCTTACTCCAGGTGTACTCTAGCTCCTCCTCTTGGATAATCCACGACGTTGTTGCAAAACCCCTTGGCTCGAACGCACATCTATCGAGGTCACCTTTTTTGACATGGTTCTTCACAGCAATCATACGGGAATGCTCCTTTCCCTTGGTATGGTTCCTACAAACAGCAGTTAGTACCTCGTATGACACAAAACTGACTCATGCATATGCTAGTGTAAGAACGAAATAATCAAGTGATAAAATCAACAATCGAGCTCCCCAAACCGTAATGTCTAGCCTAGCTTCTTCATTATGCAACATACCAATGTAACTACTACATGCAATACATCACATCATGCTCTTACTAGACAACCAATATCCTAGATAACAAGGCTCAATTCATACCATAGTAGCGAAAAATTCTACTATCATAAATCCTCATACTCAACAATTAAGCATTCTATCGTCAAATCTACCAACATTACATCAATAAACACAATCATATGCAAGAAATCAAAGATAAAGACATATTGCATAACAAGATATATCATCTAGTAGCAAAATACCCAAATCAACAACCCAAGCAAAATTGAGCATGCAATTGATAGTAAATAACATGTCTAATCATACAAACAACATACCCATGCATCAAATAAGCATAAATGAGGCTCAAATTAGAAAACCCCCAAATTCGAAAATTAGGGTTCTAAGGATGGTACCTCAGATCTGAAAATCTAACACATTAGGACGAAATCTGTTCGGATGGGATGATAGATCATGTAATAGGCTTTGATTTAGGCTAAAGAACACTTAATTTGGTCAAGAAATGAAGAAGTTATGAAGATTTGAAGATGAAATCGCGTTTTTCGGGTTTTTTGGGAGGAGGAATGATGAAATATGAAGAAAATGAGGAAAAGGGGAAGAAATCCGCGTTTTTGAACATCTGGAGCCGTGGGGCGGTTCGCCCCACGTGCGGGGCGGTTCGCCCCGTGCTCCCCAATGCGGGGAGACGGTTCCCGTCGTCAGAAAATGCGGTTTTAATCCCCGAAACCAATTTTTTCAAAAAACCACTCGAAAAATCTCACTCAAACATAAGCATATACGACACAGACATGAACAAATTCGCATACGAGAAGCAAATAGTTCAACAATGAATGCATGCAGAAAAGCAGTAAAGAAAGCGATAAAAATTCCGGGTTGCCTCCCGGATAGCGTCATTGTTTAAAGTCTTTGACTCGACTCCTGTCGTACATTCATTCTTGATGCGCCTATCTCTTCTTTTTGCGGGTACTAGGCTTCCCCTTCATTGATCTCCTCTCCATGCCACGAACCTGTGAATAAGAAAGAATATAGGCTGCAAGACCATAGTAGTGAGTAGTAATATCAGGCGGATCAGGTGGATCAGATATGGCTTTCAACACGTGTTGCTTGCCATCTACTTCAATAGTGCAAGTTCTTTGGTAGATGTCCATCACGGAGCGTAGTTTAGTAGAGAACGTTTGCCCTAAGACTATGACATCCCCCGTTCCAGGTGCAGACGCCGGCATAACTACGAAATTGGTGTATATAGATGCTTCACCAATCTTGACCAGCACATTTTTCACAACGCCCTCGGGTCTCATAAAGGATCCATCCGCCAGTTGCAGAATAGCCCTTTGCTCAGATAGTTTTCCAAGGTTGCTCTTTTCAAACACATTCAAAGGGATTATGTTTGAGTAGGATCCCGTGTCTAGTGTGGCACGGACATCTTCAAGCTCACCAATCCCTACCTTAACATCGAAACTTTTAGGGAGTGGTTCGGGATCCTCTTGCTCCTCATCACTTGTGTTAGAACCAAGGTCCTTTTCTTCTTCCTCAGCCTGTAGAAGTTCTTCCTTCATGCAACACTCGCACTTAACAACCTTCTTGATGGTGATTTCTTCAGGTACATCACCAGCCAATGTAATGGCATTCGACTTCACAGTGTTGCTAGGCAACTTGCCTTGCTCCCTACTTGCTCCTCGGTCGATCAACTCTTGCATCTTTTGATGGGCAAGCCTAGTGCTTTCTTCCAACCTATCAAGCCTTGCCCTAGTCTTCTCGGAATCTTCTTCATAACGTTTGAGAAAACTTTGTGTGTGCTCGACCATCTTTTGCAAGTTCTCCATCAGTTGAGCCGACTTCGACTTCTGTGGCTCTTTCGGAGCGGGGTTTTCGCAGTGATCATTTCCATAGTTTAGCCTACTACGGTCTTGGTTAGGTCCATAAGTGTGGTTAGCCGGTGCATATCCTTGATTGTTGTGGAATCCCCTTCTCAAAAATCCACCTCGAGGGTTCCTACCGTCTTGCCCGTAGCTAACTTCTTGAGTACCAAACTCCGTAGCAAAGGCTTCTTCTTCGCCTCCTCGAGCCCAGTTGCCATCGTCGTATGCCAACTCCGATCTACACATATGAGCCCCATGCCCATAGTTCTTGCATATTCGGCATACTTCGTTCGAAACATTTGTTCCGGTGGCGCTCTTGAGGACTTGCTTCAATTCGTTGGTAAAGCACTCGAATTGATCCCCATTCCCCCTATACATAGGGGTTTCTTGAGTCGGTGGAGCTTCAGGTCCACGTCTCCTAGCCATTGCTCTTGGGTCCTTGAACTGCGAACCCTTAGCAAGCCTTTCGAAAACTGCCCAGACGGCTTCTGCGGTTTCCTCCCAAATATTGCCTCAGCATTGGAAATCCACCACTTGTTGGTTCTCGAAGGTTAGTCCATTGTAGAAGTGTTGGACTAGGTCGGAAAGTTCAAAACCATGGTGAGGGCACTTGTTCGTGAGATCTTGGAACCTCTCGAACGCGGTGTAGATGGTCTCATCATAGTCCTGCTTGAATCCAGTGATCTGCGCCTTTAGCGTGGTAGTCAAGGTGTGAGGGAAGTATTTCTCCATGAAAGCTGAAAAAACCTTCTCCCAAGTGTCCAGCGAGCCTGCTGGTAGAGAACTCAACCATGACTTGGCTCTGTCGCCAAGTCCCATAGCAAAAACCTTCATCCTCAACTCATCCGTTGTTATGTCAGCTCCGGGTCGTGGGAGTTGGTTGACGAAATCATCGATATCGTGCAAGTACCCCATCACATCTTCCTTTGATAAGCCATAGAACCTCGGAAGTTGTTGGAATGCGTGGTTCTTGATCTCCAGATCTCGGGTTGCAGACGAAAGAACAATTGCCGATCCCCTCATACGATCCTTGGTGGGTTGAACCCATGCTTTCAGTGGTCTAGCTTCTGCCATTCCGTCGATTTCCTTGAAAAGACTGAGTAGAGATTCAGAGAAATCGGTATCCTCTATTTCCCCTAGTGTGCGCCTTTCAAGTAGTCGCCTTCTTTGGTGGTAGACTCTATCGATCTCAGCAATTGAATCAGCAAGCGGTGTTCCTGCAGAATGTGTATGCGGCATACACTATCTGTAACAGACTAGGAAAGCAGTATTAGAGAGAGATTAAAAAGGAAAACTAAAACTAGTAGAATTAGGAATCTAAAGCTGAAAATATAAACAAATTAAACAGAAAAAAGGAGTATAGTCCCCGGCAACGGCGCCAATTTGATGAACCGGAATTCGTCAGATTCTAATTCAACAAATAATATTTGTAATTAGCCAAAGGCAATCCACAACTACAACGAAAACCGTAGTGTAGCAGTAGAATGACTCGAGTGTCGTTCTCTCAGGACTATAACTAGCTTTATCAAATCTAATTTAGAATATAAAAACAGCAGACAGATAGCAAAGGGGTTTTCTAACAGATAATGGAGATTGATGATAGTATGATCCTTCAAAGCATAACGGGTCGATAATCATGCATAAATTCCTTGGTCTTGCATGGAGATCTTTGAATCAATCTAGTGTCCTGTTGCAATTATTAAGCACTACGAAGATAATTGGTCTGACAAGTCAATCACTATTGTCCTAATGTGTTCCGTAATTATTCAACACTACGAAGATAAACTCGCATCCAGGTCGACAAGTGTCCAATTGTGCATAATAATTAATACAACATACGAGAATTTAGGTTGTGCCTGATCAACGAAATAAAGCAATGACACGGAGTATAATGCGCGATATAGCCATTAGCATGATTATCTTCCCTTCGCTAAGAATTCACATAATACCACCAACGATAAGTTTAGCTACTCATAATAGGCATGCAATTAACAGAAATCATAGAAGAAAACATATTGAAAGATATATAAAATAAGTAGATTAAACTGTAAGATACAAGTTACCGAAGGTTGTCAATCTCCGAAGAATTGCGATCCTACAAGCTCCAATCCGCTATGAAAAAGTGTCCCCTAAGCTACGGACCCCCAGAACAGGCTCTGGGAAGTCCCTACCTAAAACTATAGAGAGAGGTGAGAAAGTAGGTCTGGAGAGATATGATTTTCGGAGAAAACTGAGCAACTATATATAGGCTTCGAATTACTGTGGGGCGGTTCGCCACACGCCCGGCGGTTCGCCCGGCGGGTTTTTCGCGGAATTCTGCGTTTTCGATGCGTTTTTGGATTTCTTCCCCTTTTCGGACTCGATTTCTGACTTCTAGTAGCCTTCTAACCTCCAGATTCGGCCCCTAGACTCCAAATCCTATCCGGAAACCTTCAGATGCTCCAAATAGGCCTCTGGAACACCAATTCCTTGTCAACTTCAATATAATTGCCCGGAAATCTTCGAATTTCAACCAAAACCTGTAAAATAAAATCTAAAGGGAAACGTGACACTATTCTAATAAAATGCACTAAAATATAGGGAAATTAACATAGAGGATAGCTAAAATAGGTGAAAAAGACTCGAATGAAAGTGTAAAATACACATTCATCAAATACACATTCGTACACTCTCAACCCTTCATACTATATAAGAGATGACTCCTAAGAGACAATCATCTAAGAACACCAAGTCATCAAAGGCAGACAGTGCTCGAAAAAGCACTGCTCCTACTCCGGTGACTACTCGGGTGAAAAACACAGTGAAAATTGTATTGAAAAATGACCGTATAACAGAGAGGCCCATGCCTCCTGCATATCTCGACACCGCAAAGTGTGAGCAGATGATGCAATGGGGAGGTTTTGCCAAAGAGAAGTATATCAGATACTTCTATGAACAAGAACTTGATGAAGAAAATCTTGAGGCGTTGAAATACATAAATCAACAAGGCCTACTTTTCTTCATCACTGCTCGCACTAAGAAAGTGAGCATGCTGGACACTATGGAATTCTACAACAATGCATAAATCCAAACCCTTACTGATGGACAAGGAATCACTGAAAAAGTGATTTCTACCACAGTTCAAGGAAAGCAAATCATCCTGAAATGGATTGATTTAGCTAACATCTTTCAGATTCCAACTACTGGAATTGAAGATGACATCACTACCACTGATGAAGAAATAGAAGTTTTCTACAGTGATGTCAGAAATGAAAGGATGAAGAAAGTAGAGATTGCTCCTGTGACTTGGACTAAGCACGTAAAAAGGAAGCAACTCTGCCATTCACTTGGTCTAGTAGCTCTGCTACAAATCAAAGTTCTTGACTCCCAAGTTGGAGGAATAGACCAAGTAGGCCTTAGAGGATTTCCATTGCTGATGCATATCTATGAAAGCAAAACAGACATTAACTGGGCTAAGTACATTTTCAACAGACTTGTTGATTGTGTTACAAAGTTCAAGGTCAAGGTTGAAGACAACACAGTCTCACCTTCCCTTCCAGTGATGTATGGATTGAAAATATGCTACATCCTTGAACATTACAGGATTCAGCTGAGAAACCCATTGCCGATTAAGAAATCAGTATGCAATGTGAAAGCTTTCTACAAGTTGAATGGACCTAAGGTTGTTGACAAGAAGTCAAGGAAAGCAACAGCTGCAAATGTTGTTGAGACTGATAACCAGTCTCGGAATACAACAGCTGCAAATGTTGCTGAGACTGATAAGTAGTCGGGGAATACAACAGCTGCAAATGTTGCTGAGAATGCAACAGCTGCAAATGTTGCTGCTGATACTGCTGCGGTTGCTGACACTACTGCACCCAGCAAAAGATCAAAGAAAAAAAGGAAAGTTGATGATGATACTTAGACTGCAGCTTCATCAGCTGATCCTATCCCTAAAAAGGCGAGGACAAAGACCACTTTCCCAAGAAAGAAGACAACGGCAAGAAAGTCCGTTCCGGTTGTCCATGTCATTCAAGATGATGACATTCCAGTGGTTGCTGAAAAGAAAACCACTGTAGTAGATGTTTCTGAAGTGCTTGCAGAAGCCTTCACAAATCCAATTAACTTGGATCCATCTGCTGAAGCAAGACCACAAGGCAGTGGAAATGAAAATCCTGCCTTAGAAAGAATAGAAGATGTCTACATAGTAGATAATCTTGATGATACTACTCTGGAACCAGCAAGTGACATTGCTGCTGACTTAAGAAAAGTTGCACTTGCTGAAAATGTTGGCAGCAAAGCAACAGAAGAGACAGTTGCTGAAATAGCAACTAGTCAAGACCAAGAAGTTGCTGAAGCTGCAATTGTTGAAGAACTAGTTGCTGAGACTGCAACAGTTCAAGTCCCAGAGTTTGCTGAAACTCAAAAAGAAACATCATTCGACGATGCATCTCATGATGCTGAGAATGTTAGACCAAATTCACCAATAACTTCTATTGACAAAGTCCAACTGGTGCTGACTGACCTAAGCCAACAAATGGACATGGAGATTGATGACAACTCCAATAAGTCAGTAGACCTGTTCATGACAAGTAGTGAACTTAAAGGTCTAGATGTTTCTGCTCAACTTGTTGATTCAGACACAAGGGAGATTGCTGAATCTGCACATCCTTCTCAAATAGAGCAAGAGAAGAAGTCTGCTGAAGAACAAGTCCCAGATAATGAAGATGTTATCAGTGCTGAAAGGACTGAGTTACCACCTGCCATTCTTCAGCAGGTAGTTAATTCAGATATAAGAAAAACTTCACTATCTGAAACTTTATCTTTAGCTAACATGATTATTTCTTTATAGACTTCTCAAGATACAAGTCAGAAGATTGCTAAAACTTCTGCACCAGAATCTACAACTCCTGTTCAACAGGTAAATGAAAATTTTGGTAACTTTACTAAGTTTAAAAACTTATTACTTGTATCTAACAATGAGTTATTTCAGGATGAACAATTCAAGGATGCTGCTACAGCTCATGAAGCAATGGAAATAGTTCCCACACAACTCAGTGTGCAACATGAGCTTGCTGAAAGTCAGCAGGTAATTCATTTTACAGTTTTAGACTCTAAAACTATTTTCCAAAACCTTCTTGAAATTAACCTTACTCTTATTCAGGCTCAAAAGGAGAATGATGAAGTGGTTCACATCACAGAAGTTCTTGTAGTTAGTTCCGAAGAACTATACTCAAACTTCAAAAGAAACACTTTGTCCAGAGTTGCTAAGTCTGTCAGCAACTGGCAAAGGTACAGAAGGATGGACTTTTCAGATCTTCACATCCATCTATCCAATGAAAAGAAGAGAAACTCTTTATTCAAACTCGAGACGTTTGTACACTCAATACTTCCTGAAGAACTCTCATATTCTCAACAAATGAGTTCAAATCTAATTGCAACAATCAGAGAGAATATGAAAGCTAAGTTCAAGAGTACCTCTCCAGCTGAACAAGTTGTGATGCTCAAGGCTTCCTTTGTACCCATGGTGGCTGATCCCCACAAAATCAATGAGGAAGAGGAAGTTACAAGTGCTTCTAAGTACAAACATCTGGAGTTGATCATACTGACGGATGATGATGAAGAAGAGGAGGATGAAAATATCCTTAAAGATACCAGTGATGATGAAACCAAGGATTCTAAGGACAGCAAGGACGATGATGATGATAATCATGGTCCTAGTCCGGATGCTGGCAGAATAAAGTTGGCAGTTGCTGATCAAATAGATCAAACCAATGCTGAAAATCAGCAAGCTGAACAACCTCCCAGTCAGCAACAGGAATCTGCTCCTACTCCTGCTTAGAAAAGTACTCCGGCAACTGAATAAGTTGCTGAGACTGAACAAGAGTACGCCAGAAAGCGTGCTGAAATGACTAAAGGCAAAGCTAAGCTTTATGATGCCAAGTTAGCATTACTCGAAGCTAAGGTCACTGATTCAAACCTTGGAGAAGATGGAGAAATGGATGAAGATTACCAAAGAGCATTACAGAATAGTCTACAGATTCATGACAGACATACTAAAAATCTTGATATTGCTCAATCTTCAGGAGTGAACAACAAGGAAGTCTCCTCCCTTCCACTTACTACTGGTGAAACTCCAGTTGTTGAGTCCAAAGAGTTGCCTTCAGCAACCACTCAACCAGAAGTGACTGACGCTAAGGATTTAGGTATCAAGGTTGCTGGCCTTGATGAATCTGATGAAGAAGAAGATCTATCTAACTTCTCAGCAAATGACGAAGAAAAGTCCAACAAAGCTGAACCCAAAGTGGTAGAAATTCCTCCACCATCTCTCATTAATGATGAAGGAGATATGGAGAGAAGTCGCTTGCTGAGAAACGATGATCAGATCGCCACTGAAATCAAAGCTCACTCACTTACTCCCTCTTTAGTGCCATTCCCAAATATTGAGGAGTTTACTCCCAGAATAAGAACACTAATGGCTGTTCACAAAGCATTCCAAGAAGAGGATGATGCCTTGCTTGCTTGAGTCCACTTGAAATTGGCAAAATAATGACTACTGTGTTGAGACGCACTACTACACTTACCATAGCTCAGAAAGACATAAGTCTACATCACAAAAGCTATAAAGATGATGTCAGTCAGGCACTCAAGCTTGCTAAAAGCGCATTGACAAAGGCTCAAGCTATACTAGAAGAAAAAGTCAACAATGAGCGAAGACATGAGGAGAATCTGGCTTTTATTAAAAAAGAATTGTCTAAGCTGACTACTGATCTGCAAGACATGATTTTTAAATACAACAGCCTAAGTACTCTTGCTGAAAACTACAATGAGCTTTTCTCTTTACACATCACGCCAATGATGCAATCCATGTCTAAGGGGAAGGATCTAGAAAAAGAAATTCTTCAAAAGACAAGTCCACTACTCCCTCTGAAGCTCCTTTAAAGCTGCCTGGACCGCCTCCCAGAAAACCTCTTGCTGAAAAAGAGCAAAGTTCTAAGAAAAGAGTTGAAAAAGATTCCGAGAGAAGTTCAGCAAATCCTAAAAGGAGAAGAACTTCTGCTGATACTCGAGAATTCTGTCACAATGAAAGTCATCAAGGCATTAATGAAAATGATGATAATGATGATGACCAAACAATAGCTCAAGCTATAAGGGCCAAGCCTCTTTCTGCCTTAACTCCATCTGGCCAATCCAAACACTTCTCTTCTGACTCCAGATCTTCAGCAAAAGATCATGAAAATGCTAAGTCAAGAAGAAGAAAGCAAAGACAGGAAGAAAGAAGGCTAGATAACATTGCCATTGGCAATGGCATTGATTACACAAAGACCAGCAATGAGAAAACCACTCAGAATGTGATCAGAAACCTTCATGGTGGCTGGATCATAAAGCTGGAAGACCTTTTGGCCAATGAATTCTTTCCAACTGCTGTACTGAATCAAATGTACACTTGGATTGAATTGAAAGTCACAAGAAAAGAAAGGGATCCTCCTCCCTACCCAATGAACATTGTTGTGAAATGGCTGAATATTGAAATTTTTGTAAGAAGAACTTCCATCAGCAAGAAGATAAAACAAGAGCCTGATTTAATCAAGCCGATGGATGTTGCTTACTATAATGATCCCATAACCAAGAAGGTCAAAAAGAAATATGGCTTGATTCCTTATGAGTACTTTTATCTCACTGCAAAGGATCAAGAAGAAGACCTTCTCCGGTTAAGGAAGATTCATGCCAACAAGGGAATTTCAGACACTCAACTACTACATGCTAGCAATTGGGGCATGCACTTGTGGGTAATACACTACAAAGAGATGAATTGTGAAAACCATCACTATACTGCCTGCAAGAATGCAAGAATTATTCAACTCGAAGTCCGTAAGCTACTTGAAGATTACGAGAAGAACTGTGTTGAATTCACTGCTCTTGCTGAAAAGAGTGTAAAAGAGATTCTTAGAGAATCCTTTGCTGGAATAGAATAGTCCCTTGGAAAGCTTTGTATTGCTTGCTGGTTACTTTAGTTATCTATGAACTTTCTTGTAAACTTACAGAAAGATATCTATCAGCAATGAACTTTTTGACTCTTATTGGTTCTTGATTATGCAAATTACTTTATGCTTACTGTTTTATTATTCAAGTACGTTTGCATTAATCAACTGATTTATTCAACATCAGGAACCTCTAAAAGGGTAACAATTAATTTAGCCATGGATTGCTAACATAAAAAAGGGGGAAATTTGTTAGGAAACTTGTAATTTTGATGATCAATTAACCATGCTAAATCAAGGAAAGTCCAGTAACTAGTACTCTTAAGGTCCATAGGAATTTAGAATTTTAAGGACATTGTAAAAGAGGAACGTTTGCTGAAAGACTTAGTGTAGGTACTAGTTAGGTTCTTACTGCAAAGTATTACAAGTTGTGTTTCTTTAGATAACTTGCTATACCTAAAAACTTATATTCAAGTGATCTCATCCCAAACCTCTCTAACTGATAAACACCCTTTTCAGGCGTGAAATTCAGGGGAATTAATCAAGCATAGTGTTGCTGATTATAAGTCCCAAGTTTGGTCGAGAACAAGGTTACAGTTCTCTTGTTAGGTTGGAAACGAAGCAAGTGTGCTTTGGTTTCTAAAGATTCATTAGTGATAGGATTTGTAAGGAACCTCACATCTTATCATAGTGGATTCAGTCCTAGAAAGGACAAAGTGGATTAGTTGAGAGATTACGCCACTCTCAGATACCACTATAAAAGTGTTTGTGTGATTTACTTTACCGCACTTAGTTTTCAGCAAGCTACATTTCTTATACACTGACACTCTGCTCACTTGCTGAAACTAGCACTCTCTGAAAAGCACTTATTGTAAAAGACTTCCGCACTCTGTTTTTAAGTATCAGCAAACTCATTAATGAAAAGTAATAAGCACTTACTGAGAACGTTTTAAGCGACGAAAAGTTTGAAAAGACTATTCATCCCCCCCTCTAGTCTTTTCTTGTTGTTTAAAGGGACCAACAAAAAGATCATCATACGAGGGTACTACTGGCCAAAACTGTCCATGGACACAAATAATTACGTCAAGAGATGTGCAGAATGCCATAAATATGCCAATCTCATAAATTGACCTACAGTTTTGAAAGGCACCCTTTAGGCATAACTTGCCCATTCGATAAATAGGGAATCGACATAGTGGGACACTTCCCAAAAGGAGTAGGGCTGAAGAAGTTCTTCATAGTTGTCGTGGAATTTTTTTCCAAATGCATTGAAGCAGAAGCGGTCACAAATATATCAGAAGAAAGAGTCAGGGAATTCATCTAGAAGAACATCATCTGCAGATTTGGTGTACCAAGAATCCTGATCTCCGACAACGGCACACTATTTTCAGGCAAAAGATTGAGAGAATGGTGCGAGGCATTAAAAATCGAGCAGAGATTCACATCCATATACTACCCGCAGACAAATGGTCAAACAGAGGTGTCCAACAGACCAATAGTCAAGACATTGGAGAAAAGGCTATTCGATTGCGCTGGAAATTGGGTAGATGAATTAAGTGGAGTCTTATGGTCCTATCGAACCACGAAGAGAGAATCTACAAGAGAGACTTCGTTCAACTTGGTAGATGGATCTGGAGTTGTCATCTCAGCAGAAAGAACCGTAGAAACTCTGAGGATACAAGGGTATCAACCAGAGGATAACCACGAGGCGAGAATGTTTTACATGGATATACTCGAGGAACTTAGGAGCACAACAATGGCGAGAACCTTGCATTATCAGAGCAAGGTGGCAAGAGCGTACAAAAAAAATGTCAAAACAAGGGAATTCCAAGTAGGAGATCTAGTGTTGAGAAAATCTGTACCCGCTGGAGGGGTCAGAAAGTTGCAACCCAAGTGGAAAGGCCCGTTCAAGATCATAAAAGCCAGAGCGAATGGAAGCTACGATCTAGAAGACATGGAGGGATACCAATTCCCCAGGCCATGGTGTAAGAAAATACGGTCAGAGTTACCCCTAGGGTACGCAGCGGAATTTCAAAAATTTTCTTAACATACATGTTAATTGATTATGTATATGCCGTATATATATAAACACGTCAATTAGAAGACTAACCTTACTTCCAAAGTAGCTTCCAAGTCTTCGTAATAATCCGGTGTATCTTCTCCTTCGCCGAAGTCGAAGATATCTTCAATACTCTGATTATCTGCAAGACAATAAGAGTTAGTTTCTAGCTCCTAGAACCTCAACCTTGGTATCCACGGATGAACAGCCTATCGGAAGAATGCTAGGATATTCTTTGTGTGACCAAGAAGACGGGGCGGCGGTTTTCCTCCGGTGAGGGTGGCGCGCGCGTAGGCTATATAGAGGAGGGGAGAGCTTTTTATTTTCTATAAGAAAACTGGGTAGTGAACTGTGTGTAAAACTATATCCAAAGCTCTCTAATAGTCTACTATATATAGTAGTCAAGAGAAGCCTAAAGCATAAGCAATTAGACTTCGTAAAGGAATAAGAATCTAATTTTTATCGCACTAGGAAACCAATATCAAGTCTAGATTCATTCCCAATCAAATTAAAACTCAATCAGGAAAATCTAACTTATCGCTCTCCCAGGGGTAATAGGTGGGTCCCGATTTTGGGACCCACTTATAGTTCTAAGGCAATTCAAACTCCAAGTAGATTTTGCCCATGTGCATATGTTAATTCTAAATTAACATATCCTTTCAAATCAAACCTCTATTATATTTCTAAAATATAATCTTTAATTGTATTTACATAAAATACAATTAATTAGCCAATTCAATTAATAATTCCAAATCATTAATTGAGCCACTAAATATTATAATTAATTCCAAATCAATTATAATCCATCAATCACAATTAATTCCAAATTAATTGCGTTCCATCTTCAAGGATATTCTGATAGGCTGAATCACCACATAGTGTGACCCATAGAGCCTCATTGTATTAAGCAAGTCCTAGACTAGGCAAAATGGAATTCCTAGACGGTTCCATTTGAAATATTAATACATGAGGACGTTTGAGAGGTTTATCAAAGCAAACCCTTTCGTTGCGAAGTCTGTTGCGCTCAAAGCGGCGATGGTAACGTCCCTTCATCTGACTGACTCGAATGCATCTAGGATCGATAATGTGTCTATCCCAATAATACATCCACTGGCGTCTCAGGGAGTTGCTTGGTTACTAAGATATACTTATGACCATCATAATATATCGATGCACTGGCCAGTGACTTTACCAACACAACTATGAAGACTATGAGCAGTACTCTCCTGTGCTACACATGAGAGATGAATCCTTCACAGAAACACTTATCATCCCCATTTGTATGTAGCCATAATCCTGGATCGTGTCTTAGGTCAACTGCTTATTCAGAGCTGACATCGACGGGTCCACCAAGGATATGGGGCAACAAAATGTGATGATAAAGTCCTGTAAGTCCAAAGGACGACTGACATCACTTCGATAACTTACCGGTTCCCATAGACACTTCGGTGTAGAGTATACATCGATGGGAGTATCCGGTGGGTACTTCCATTGTTCGATAATCATTCTTCGAACAACTATGCGCAGTTATGGGAACGTTTCTCGATTGTCCAACAATCCGTTCTGTGGCCGTGGGATCGGCTCACACTTGCTCCAACAAGTATAACCTCCACGCATACTAGTCTCATCTGGTTCATTCAGACCCCTACATCCGAGATGAACCTCGACTAGGGAGAGTTTGGGATAGATGATAACTCACATAACTCCCACTATCTGTGTGATCGGTCATCTATCCGAGGGGACATGTTTAATATCAATACAGACAGAAATAGAGATATGACATGCTGCATGCCAGGTGTATGACGAACGTGTCAGATTCAGTCAAATAAATTTGTAATAGCCAAAGGCAATCCACAACTACAACGAAACCCGTAGTGTAGTAGTAGAATGACTCGAGTGTCGTTCTCTCAGGACTATACTAGCTTTATCAAATCTAATTAAGAATATAAAACAGCAGATAGAAAGCAATAGGGGGTTTTCAAGCAGATAATGGAGGTTGGTGATAGTATGGTCCTTCTTAACATAATGGGTCGATAATCATGCATAAATTCCTCGGTCTTGCATAGAGATCTTTGTATCAATCTTGTGTCCTGTTGCAAGTATTAAGCACTACGAAGATAATATGGGTCTGACTTGTCAACAACTAACGTCCTATTGTGTTCCGTAATTATTCAACACTACGAAGATAATTGGTCTGATTGGTCGACAAGTGTCCAAGTGTGCATAATGATCAATACAACATACGAGAATTTTGGTTTCAACTGATCAACGAAATAAAGCAATGACACGGAGTATAATGCGCGATATAGCTATTAGCATGATTATCTTCCCTCGCTTACTACCACCAACGATAAATTTAGCTACTTATAATTGGCATGCAATCAATAGCAATCATAGAAGAAAACATATTGAAAGAAGAATAAAATAAGTAGATAAAAGTTGTAAGATACAAAGTTACCGAAGGTTGTCAATCTGCGGATGATTGTGGTCCTACGAGCTCCAATCTGCTATGAAAAAGTATCCCCTAAGCTATGGAACTCCCAGGACAGGCCCCGGGAAGTTCCTACCTAAAATTATAGAGAGAGGTGAGAAAGTAGGCTTGGAAAGATATGATTTTCGGAGAGAAAACTCGCAACTATATATAGGCCCCGAGATTCTTCTGGGGCGGTTCGCCCGAGGCATGGGGCGGTTCGCCCCCCAGTATTTCGTGGAATTTCCGCGTTTTTCGACGCGGATTTGGATTTCTTCACCTTTTCGGACTCGATTTCAGACTTCTAATGGCCTTCTAACCTCCAGATTCGACCCCTAGACTCCAATTCCTATTCGGAAACCTTCAGATACTCCAAATAGGCTTCTGGAACACCAATTCCTTGTAGACTTCAATATAATTGCCCGTAAATCTCCGAATTTCAACCAAAACCTGTAAAATAAAATCTAAAGGGAAACGTGACACTATTCTAATAAAATGTACTAAAATATAGCTAAATTAACATAGAGGATAGCTAAAATAGGTGAAAAAGACTCGAATGAAAGTGTAAAATACACATTCATCAAACTCCCCAAACCGAACCTTTGCTTGTCCTCAAGCAACTAAGCTAGACTCTAATACAAAAAACATGCAAGACTCAAAAATGGAGTTTCATGCCAAATAAAAGGAACTAAATTACTGAATCTACCAAATAACATATGAACAAAAACCATATAAATCAAAGCATGAATATAGGTTGAAGAATACCTCGATTGACTTATACACATCCACATAAGCACTTATGTCAAGACAAGATAGTCTCTCGTAACATTCTCTACCTGGACCTAGTCAGTGACGACGTAATGATGCATGCTAGGATACGAATGGTTGCCCCGTGCCTATGAAACTGAGGACTTACTGCTGTTCCACCATGTTTAAGACTTTTCCTCAAAAGAGGTCGAACCAGTACTGGCTCTCGTCAAACGAAGGAGGGTTCCCTATAAAAGATAACTCTCCCCTATTCTACCCATCTCTCATGTAAAGTCTTAAGCTATTCACCACTTCCTGAATGGCAGGACGAGGGTGGTCTAGAACAGATGACACTTAAGACAAAAAAGATAAAAAATAGAAAAACACAATTACGAACAATACGAAAAATGGAAAAGACTCAAACTTTGCTAAACTGCTTTTGGCTTTATTTTTTGGATCCTTCTTTGCTTTTTTGGGGTCTTCCTTTTTTTCTTTTTTTTTTTTCTTTCCAGATTCATTTTTTCTTTTTCTCTTTTTTTTTCCTGGAATTTTTCTTTCTTTTTTTCCGATTTTTTTCTAGCCAGCAGTAGCATAACAAAAAGAGAAACAAAATGACTCACACGACTTCCCCAAACCTATTCGAAAGAATAGGTTGGAGTACAAAATTCACGAAAAAGGAAAATTAAACTATAAGATACGAAGAATGAAAAACAGAAACAAGTCTATGATGGTGTAACCCCCTCCCCAAACCTATTCGGAAGAATAGGTTATAAACAAAGGATCACACGACCTCACACTACCTCCTTCCTAGGCATTTAGCAATCTCAAAGCATGGTGAAGACTTGTTGCCTCTTAGGTACATAATTACTCGGGAAAACAACCATAAGACCCTAACATGCATCATGCTATTATAAAGGCCTTCGTGAACCGCAGTAGAGAAAACACCACTAAGTGATGTCGAGACTACCATGCTTAACTAAGTGCAATACATAAATGTGACAAGCCAAGCGAGAAAAACCTCAAACAAATTCATAGAGATGAAGCATACGATTAATGACATAGCTAGTTGATCTACCCAATAAAAAAGTTCAAAAAATTCGGCAATAAACTCCATATAAAACATGCAAAATTATCCTAGGATGAATGTAGAGAATGCAACATAAAAATCTAAGAAAGCGGTAAACGTGCAAATGCAAATGCAGACGGATAAAGCATGCGAGGTACTATACTCATCCTACCAATGCCAAGCTCCAAACTAACAACATCAGATCACTTAAATCCCATCCCCCTCATGAAATTAACGCTAGTCCCTAGCAGTAAGAAAATGAGATAATAAGATGTGATACTAGATGTTACCCCATGGTTTGGCCTCGGTCGGCTGAGTATGCTGCTTGTGATTTATTTGGCCTTCTTTGTGAGCTTCATAGTGTGACATCAGGTCTTCTGGTGGTTGCGGTAGTTCCATTTTTAGGCCGGTCAGGATCAACTCTTCTATCAGAATCATCATTGCCCGTATGGCCTTCATCGTCACTACTGTCACCACCATCATCACCAGTAGAGTTGCAGTGGCAGGTAGAATTCTCAAGACCAGACACCGATGTTATGGAATCCTCCATCGTGTAGCCCTCCAATGGGATGTGAACTGTTGAAGCGGAAAGGGCAGTGGTATCAGGACCTCCCTCTCCAACGTTTTACCCCACGAGAAGGTTTCAGTAGGCTGCTCGGTTACTCACAAGTCTTCTACCTTTTTCTCCAATTTCGACCACATTCTCCACTGTTGCTCCGCCCGATGTCAATATGATGTTCACTTCAGAGGTTGGCAAAGGGCGCCCCAACGAGGGACTGTGTACCCATGTCATTATGTTTTGGAACCAAGCTAGCGCTTTGGAACCTTCTAGCAACTGCGAACTCAAGATCAAATCCGTCGCTGCGAGAATGTCCCGGTGCCTTCCAGTTCACTCGAACTCTGCAGTCCTCGTGATGGAGTGATGATGTAATAACGGTTTCTGTCCCTTCGGTGGTGCATGAATAGGCATAGGAGTCCTTACTCCAGGTGTACTCTAGCTCCTCCTCTTGGATAATCCACGAAGTTGTTGCAAAACCCCTTGGCTCGAACGCACATCTAGCGAGATCACCTTCCTTGACATGATTCTTCACAGCAATCATACGGGAATGCTCCCTTCCCTTGGTATAGTACCTACAAACAACAATTAGCACCTCGTACGACTCTAAACAGACTCAAATATATACTAGTGCAAAAACGAAAATACGAGTGATAAAATCTACAATCAAACTCCCCAAACCGCAATGTCTAGCCTAGCTTCTTCATCATGCAACATACCAACGTAACTACTACATGCAATACATCACATCATGCTCTTACTAGACAACCAATATCCTTGATAACAAGGCTCAATTCATACCATAGCAGCGCAAAAATTCTAGCAGCATAAATTCTCATACTCAACAATTAAGCATTCTAACGTCAAATCTACCATCATTACATCAATAAACACAATCATATGCAAGAAATCAAAGATAAAGACATATTGCAGAACAAGATATATCATCTAACAGCAAAATACCCAAATCAACAATCCAAGCAAAATTGAGCATGCAATTGATAGTAAATAACATGTCTAATCACACAAACAACATACCCATGCATCAAATAAACATAATTGAAGCTCAAAATAGAAACCCCCAAATTTGAAATTTAGGGTTCTAAGGATGATACCTCAAATCTGCAAATCTAACGAATTAGGATGAAATCTGTTCGGATAGGATGATAGATCGTATTATAGGCTTCGAATTAAGCTAAAGAACACTTAATTTGGTCAAGAAATGAAGAAGTTATGAAGATTTAGAAGCAAAATCGCACTTTTCGGGTTTTTTGGGAGTATGGATGAAGAAGAATGATGAAAATAAGGTTTTGGGGTTGAGATCCGCGTTTTTAAAGATCTGGGGCTGTGGGGCGGTTCGCCCCCCAAGTGGGGCGGTTCGCCCCGTGCTCCCCAATGCGGGGAGACGGGCTCTGATGTTAGAAAATGCGGTTTAAATCCCGAAACCATTTTTTTCAAAAAACCACTCGAAGAATCTCACTCAAACAAAAGCATATACGACACAGACATGAACAAATTCGCATATGAGAAGCAAATAGTTCAAGAATGAATGCATGCAGAAAAGCAGTAAGAAAGCGATAAAAATTCCGGGTTGCCTCCCGGATAGCGTCATTGTTTAAAGTCTTTGACTCGACTCCTGTCTGCGCCTATCTCTTTTTTTTGCGGGTACTAGTCTTCCCCTTCATTGATCTCCTTTCCGCCACGAACGTGTGAATAAGAAAGAATATAGGCTGCAAGACCACAGTAGTGAGTAATAATATCAGGTGGTTCAGGTGGATCAGGTATAGCTTGCAACACGTGTTGCTTGCCAAGATGGTGCAAGTTCTTTGGTAGATATCCATGGTGCAAGTTCTTTGGTAGATATCCATCACTGAGCGTAGCTTAGTCAAGAATGTTTGCCCTAAGAGTATGACATCCCCCGTTCCAGGTGCAGACGCCGGCATAACTACAAAATTGGTGTATATAGATGCTTCACCAATCTTGACCAAAACATTTTTCACAACGCCCTCTGGTCTCATAAAGGATCCATCCGCCAGTTGTACAATAGCCCTTTGCTCAGATAGTTTTTCGATGTTGCTCTTTTCAAACACATTCAAAGGAATTATGTTTGAGTAAGATCCCGTATCTAGTGTGGCACGGACATCTTCAAGCTCACCAATCCCTACCTTAACGTCGAAACTTTTAGGGAGTGGTTCGGGATCCTCTTGCTCCTCATCACTCGTGTCAGAACCAAGGCACTTCTCTTCCTCCTCAGCCTATAGGAGTTCTTCCTTAATGCATTTCTTGCACCTAACAACCTTCCTGATGGTGATTTCGTCAGGTACATCATCAGCCAATGTGATGGCATTTGACTTCACAGTGCTGCTTGGCAGTTTTCGGTCGATCAACTCTTGCATCTTTTGATGGGCAAGCCTAGTGCTCTCTTCGAACTTATCGAGCCTTGCCCTAGTCTTCTCAGAATCTTCCTCATACCGTTTGAGAAAACTTTGTGTGTGATCGACCATCTTCTGCAAGTTCTCCATCAGTTGAGCCGTCTTCGACTTCGGTGGCTCTTTCGGAGCGGGGTTTTCGCAGTGATCATTACCATAGTTCAGCCTACTACGGTCTTGGTTACGTCCATAAGTTTGGTTAGCCGGTGCATATCCTTGATTGTTACGGTATCCTCTTCTCCAAAATCCACTTCGAGGATTCCTACCGTCTTGTCCGTAGCTAACTTCTTGAGTACCAAACTCCGTAGCAAAGGCTTCTTCTTCTCCTCCTCGAGCCCAGTTGCCATCGTCGTATGCCAGCTCCAATCTACACATATGAGCCCCATGCCCATAGTTCTTGCATATTCGGCATACCTCATTCGAAACAGTTGTTCCGCTGGCGCTCTTGAGGACTTGCTTCAATTCGTTGTTAAAGCACTCGAATTGATCCCCATTCCCCCTATACATAGGGGCTTCTTGAGTCGGTGGAGCTTCAGGTCCACGCCTCCTAACCATTGCTCTTGGGTCCTTGAACTGAGAACCTTTAGCAAGCCTTTCAAAAACTGCCCAGACGGCTTCTGCGGTTTCCTCCCAAATATTGCCTCGGCATTGGAAATCCACCACTTGTTGGTTCTCGAAGGTTAGTCCATTGTAGAAGTGTTGGACTAGGTCGGAGAGTTCAAAACCATGGTGAGGGCACTTGTTCGTGAGATCTTGGAACCTCTCGAACGCGGTGTAGATGGTCTCATCATAGTCCTGCTTGAATCCAGTGATTTGCGCCTTAAGCGCGGTAGTCAGAGTGTGTGGGAAGTATTTCTCCATGAAAGCTGAAAAAACCTTTTCCCAAGTGTCCAGCGAGCCTGCTGGAAGAGAGCTCAGCCATGACTTGGCTCTGTCGCCAAGTCCCATTGCAAAAACCTTCATCCTTAACTCATCCGTGGTTATGTCAGCTCCGGGTCGTGGGAGTTGGTTGACGAAATCATCGATATCGTGCAAGTACCCCATCACATCTTCCCTTGATAAGCCATAGAACCTCGGAAGTTGTTGGAATGCGTGGTTCTTGATCTCCAGATCTCGGGTTGCAGACGAAAGAACTATCGCCGGTCCCCTCATACGATCCTTGGTGGGTTGTACTCATGCCTTCAGTGGTCTAGCTTCTGCCATTCCGTCGATTTCCTTGAATAGACTAATTAGAGATTCAGAGAAATCGGTTTCCTCTATTTCCTCTAGTGCGCGTCTTTCAAGTAGTCGCCTTCTCTGGTGGTAGACTCTATCGATCTCAGCAATTGAATTAGGAAGCGGTGTTCCTGCAAAACGTGTATGCGGCATACACTATCTGTGACAGACTAGAAAAAGTGATTAGAAACAAACTAGGAAAGCAGAAAGAGATTAAAAAGGAAAACTAAAACTAATAGAATTAGGAATCTAAAGCTGTAAACATAAACAAATTAAACAGAAAAAAGGAGTATAGTCCCCGGCAGCGGCGCCAATTTGACGAACGTGTCAGATTCAGTCAAATAAATTTGTAATAGCCAAAGGCAATCCACAACTACAACGAAACCCGTAGTGTAGTAGTAGAATGACTCGAGTGTCGTTCTCTCAGGACTATACTAGCTTTATCAAATCTAAATAAGAATATAAAACAGCAGATAGAAAGCAATAGGGGGTTTTCAAGCAGATAATGGAGGTTGGTGATAGTATGGTCCTTCTTAACATAATGGGTCGATAATCATGCATAAATTCCTCGGTCTTGCATAGAGATCTTTGTATCAATCTTGTGTCCTGTTGCAAGTATTAAGCACTACGAAGATAATAGGGGTCTGACTTGTCAACAACTAACGTCCTATTGTGTTCCGTAATTATTCAACACTACGAAGATAATTGGTCTGATTGGTCGACAAGTGTCCAAGTGTGCATAACGATCAATACAACATACGAGAATTTTGGTTTCAACTGATCAACGAAATAAAGCAATGACACGGAGTATAATGCGCGATATAGCCATTAGCATGATTATCTTCCCTCGCTAAGAATTCACATACTACCACCAACGATAAATTTAGCTACTCATAATAGGCATGCAATCAATAGCAATCATAGAAGAAAACATAATGAAAGAAGAATAAAATAAGTAGATAAAAGTTGTAAGATACAAAGTTACCGAAGGATGTCAATCTCCGGATGATTGTGGTCCTACGAGCTCCAATCTGCTATGAAAAAGTATCCCCTAAGCTATGGAACTCCCAGGACAGGCCCCGGGAAGTTCCTACCTAAAACTATAGAGAGAGGTGAGAAAGTAGGCTTGGAAAGATATGATTTTCGGAGAGAAAACTCGCAACTATATATAGGCCCCGAGATTCTTCTGGGGCGGTTCGCCCGAGGCACGGGCCGGTTCGCCCCCCAGTATTTCGCGGAATTTCCGCGTTTTTCGACGCGGATTTGGATTTCTTCACCTTTCCGGACTCGGTTTCAGACTTCTAATGGCCTTCTAACCTCCAGATTCGACCCCTAGACTCCAATTCCTATCCGGAAACCTTCAGATACTCCAAATAGGCTTCTGGAACACCAATTCCTTGTTGACTTCAATATAATTGCCCGTAAATCTCCGAATTTCAACCAAAACCTGTAAAATAAAATCTAAAGGGAAACGTGACACTATTCTAATAAAATGTACTAAAATATAGCTAAATTAACATAGAGGATAGCTAAAATAGGTGAAACAGACTCGAATGAAAGTGTAAAATACACATTCATCAGTGTAATATAAATATGAAAGCAATACTCAATAGTAAAACAACAAACATATATTATATTACGTTGACCTGTGTAATAGTACATATATGCCCTCTATAACGGCTCCATGCCCTTAATAAGGACTGTTTCTAGGACATATACACTATCAATCTCCCACTTGGACTAGAGCCAGTCACCTTTATGCCTAATGCCCAGATTAGCATAATGTCTTAAGTGGACTTCCACTGATAAGACCTTGGTGAAAGGATCTGCCATGTTGTCCGTGGTAGAGACACGTTCTATACTAACTTCTCCTCTATCTATAATCTCACGTATAACGTGATATTTTCTAAGTACATGTACGTTCTTGTTTGTAGATCTAGGCTCCTTAGCTTGAGCGACGGCGCCCGTATTGTCCCAATAAATAGTTATTGGACTAGGAGCAGGAACAACCCTCAATTCCTTCAAGAACTCTGAAATCCAGACAGCTTCTTTCGAAGCTTCTGATCCAGCAATGTCCTCGGCTTTCTGTGGATGAGTCAGCAATCGTGGCTTGCTTATAACTCTTCCAACAGATAGCTCCTCCGTTCAATTTGAATACGTATCCTGTTTGTGACTCAAAGTCATCAGGATCTGATTCAAATCCAGCATCGACATAACCAGACATCTTTAATTCTGGTTCTCCACCAAACACCAAGAACATCTCTTTAGTCCGTCGAAGGTACTTAAGAATGTTCTTTACAGCAGTCCAGTGAGGTACTCCTGGATTCTGTTGGTGACGACAAGTGACACTAAGCGCATATGCCACATCGGGCCTTGTGCAATTCATTGCATACATTATAGACCCTACTGCCGAAGCATAGGGCACACGACTCATTGCTTTTCTTTCTTCATCTGTTTTAGGACTATCCTTAACTGATAAGACAATCTCATGCCTAGCTGGGAGAAAGCCTCTCTTTGAGTCGTCCATCTTATAACGCTTAAGTATTTTGTCGATGTAGGTGGACTGTGTCATTCCTAACATCCTCTTGGATCTATCTCTAAAGATCTTGATCCCTAGGATGCAGTTCGCTTCACCAAAGTCCTTCATCGAGAAGGTACTTGATAACCAAACTTTAGTCTCTTCTAGCATAGAGACATTGTTTCCCATGATCAAAATGTCATCAACATAGATGATCATGAAAATGACTCCCTTGTCGCTGTGCCTAGTGTAGACACAGGGATCTTCCTTGCTTCTGACGAAGTCAAACCATTTGACAGCTTCATCAAAGCGGATATTCCAGCTCCTAGACGCTTGCTTTAGCCCATAGATGGATCTTTGTAATTTGCATACAGCAGTTGGCCTGGTTTTACTAATAAAACCTTCCGGCTGTACCATATAGACCTCTTCCTCAAGGTTTCCATTGAGGAATGCAGTCTTTATGTCCATCTGCCAGATCTCATAATCATAGTAGGCAGCTATCGCAAGTAGAATTCGAATGGACTTCAATTTTGCTACCGGTGAAAAGGTTTCATCGTAATCGATGCCATACCTTTGCGTGTAGCCTTTTGCCACAAGCCTAGCTTTGTGCGTTTGTACCTTGCCATCGGCATCTGTCTTTCGTTTAAAGACCCATTTGCACCCAATAGGTCTAACCCATTGGGGCAAGTCTACCAAGTTCCAAACTTGGTTCAGGTACATGGAGTCCATCTCCAATTCCATGGCCTCTTGCCATTTGTTTGAGTCAATATCAATTATTGCCTCTTTGTAGGTCTTGGGATCTTCCCGATCTGATAAGCCGACATCAAATTCACTGATGTCTTCTATCATAAGGCTTTGCTTTTGAGGTCCTTTTAGGATCCTCTTCGACCTACGGAGCTCGACTGGTTCTGGTGCTTTTCTTTTCTGGATTCGTGTAACACGAACAATATCAGTGGGCACTGATGCAGCTAGTCGCGCCACGCGACCCTGTTCCCTAGCGGGAGGCTGCTCTTGTGCAACTCGTTGCACAGTTTGATTGACAACAGGTTCTATTGGTGTGGTTTCAACTGTTGATCTAATCACAGGACTCCCACTGACTATGACATGCCTAGCAAGTGTCATATCATTACCCTTGTCTGCTTCGAAAGTTCCCACTGAACTTGAGTCCAAATCAGAAGATTTAGAGAACTCATGTTCGCGCGTGTCAAAGTCTTGAATTTCTTCAAGTTCTATCATATCATCTAACCTCTCTTCTTCGAGGTATTCTGCTTCTAAAAACTTGACCTTTCTAGATACTATCACCTTGTGATCTTCAGCATGATATAATTCATAGCCTCTCGTCTGACTAGGATAGCCTATGAAATATACTTTGACACCTAGTGATTATATAGAATTCATAACCTCAAGTTCTATCATGTCATCTAACCTCTCTTCCTCGAGGTATTCTGCTTCTAAAAACTTAACGTTTCTAGATACTATCACCTAGTGATCTTCAGCATGATAGAATTCATAGCCTCTGATGAACGCGAGGATGTCGTGCTCCAACGCGAACGAATCAAATAAATTTATAATTTAGCCAAAGGCAATCCACAACTCAACGAAAACCATAGTGTAGCAGTAGAATGACTCGAGTGTCGTTCTCTCAGGACTATAACTAGCTTTATCAAATCTAATTTAGAATATAAAAACAACAGACAGATAGCAATGGGTTTTTTCTAACAGATAATGGAGATTGGTGATAGTATGATCCTTCTTAACATAACGGGTCGATAATCATGCATAAATTCCTCGGTCTTGCATAGAGATCTTTGAATCAATCTAGTGTCCTGTTGCAAATATTAAGCACTACGAAGATAACTGGTCTGACAAGTCAATCACTGTTGTCCTATTGTGTTCCGTAATTATTCAACACTACGAAGATAAACTCGCATACAGGTCGACAAGTGTCCAATTGTGCATAATAATTAATACAACATACGAGAATTTAGGCTGTGCCTAATCAACGAAATAAAGCAATGACACGGAGTATAATGCGCGATATAGCCATTAGCATGATTATCTTCCCTTCGCTAAGAATTCACATACTACCACCAACGATAAGTTTAGCTACTCATAATAGGCATGCAATCAATAGAAATCATAGAAGAAAACATATTGAAAGATATATAAAATAAGTAGATTAAACTGTAAGATACAAGTTACCGAAGGTTGTCAATCTCCGAAGAATTGCGATCCTACGAGCTCCAATCCGCTATGAAAAAGTGTCCCCTAAGCTACGGAACTCCCAGGACAGGCCCCGGGAAGTTCCTACCTAAAACTATGGAGAGAGGTGAGAAAGTAGGTCTGGAAAGATATGATTTTCGGAGAAAACTGAGCAACTATATATAGGCCCCGAAATACTGTGGGGCGGTTCGCCCCACACACCGGGCGGTTCGCCCCACACACCGGGCGGTTCGCCCGGTGTGGGGCGGTTCGCCCCACCTCTGGGGCGGTTCGCCCCAGAGAATTTCTCGCGGAATTCCGCGTTTTCGACGCGTTTTTGGATCTCTTCCCCTTTTCGGACTCGGTTTCTGACTTCTAGTAGCCGTCTAACCTTCGGATTCGGCCCCTAGAATTCAAATCCTATCCGAAAACCTTCAGATACTCCAAATAGGCTTCTGGAACACCAATTCCTTGTCAACTTCAATATAATTGCCCGGAAATCTTCGAATTTCAACCAAAACCTGTAAAATAAAATCTAAAGGGAAACGTGACACTATTCTAATAAAATGCATTAAAATATAGCTAAATTAACATAGAGGATAGGTGAAAAAGACTCGAATGAAAGTGTAAAATACACATTCATCAAACTCCCCAAAACGAACCTTTGCTTGTCCTCAAGCAACTAAGCTAGACTCTAATACAAAAAACATGCAAGACACAAAATGGAGTCTCATGCCAAATAAAATGAACTAATCTACTGAATCTATCAAATAACATATGAACAAAAACCATATAAATCAAAGCTTGAATATAGGTTGAAAAATACCTCGATTGACTTATACACAACCACATAAGCACTTATGTCAAGACAAGATAGCCTCTCGTAACATTCTCTACCTGGACCTAGTCAGTGACGACGTAATGAAGCATGCTAAGATACGAATGGTTGCCCCGTGCCTATGAAACTGAGGACTTACTGCTGCTCCACCATGTTAAGACTTTTCCTCAAAAGAGGTCGAACCAGTACTGGCTCTCATCAAACGAAGGAGGGTTCCCTATAAAAGATAACTCTCCCCTATTCTACCCATCTCTCAAGTAAAGTCTTAAGCTATTCACCACTTCCTGAATGGCAGGACGAGGGTGGTCTAGAACAGATGACACTTAAGACAAAAAAGATAAAAGATAAAAAACACGATTACGAACATTACAAAAATGGAAAAGACTCAACACTCTGCTAAACTGCTATTTGGCTTTTTCTTTTTTTTTGGACCCTTCTTTGCTTTTTTGGGGTCTTTTCTTTTTTCTTTTTTTCTTTCCAGATTCTTTTTTTTCGTTTTCTCTTTTTTTTTTCTGGAATTTTTTTCTTTCTTTTTTTCGATTTTTTTAGCCAGCAGTAGCATATCAAAAAGAGAAACAAAATGACTCACACGACTTCCCCAAACCTATTCGAAAGAATAGGTTGGAGTACAAAATTTACGGAAAGAGAAAAACAAACTCACGATACGAAAATGAAAAACAGAAACAAGTCTAATGATGGTGTAACCCCCTCCCCAAACCTATTCGGAAGAATAGGTTATAAACAAAGGATCACACAACCTCACACTACCTCCTTCCTAGGCATTTAGCAATCTCAAAGCATGGTGAAGACTTGTTGCCTCTTAGGTACATAATCACTCGGGAGAACAACCATAAGACCCTAACATGCATTATCCTATTATAAAGGCCTTCGTGAACCGCAGTAGAGAAAACACCACTAAGTGATGTCGAGACTACCATGCTTAACTAAGTGCAATACATAAATGTGACAAGCCAAGCGAGAAAAACCTCAAACAAATTCATAGAGATGAAGCATACGATTAATGGCATAGTTAGTTGGTCTACCCAATAAAAAAGTTCAAAAAATTCGGCAACAAACTCCATATAAAACATGCAAGACTATCCTAGGATGAATGTAGTGAAATGCAACCTAAAAAATCTAACAGGAAACGTGCAAATGCAAATGCAGATGGATAAAGCATGCGAGGTACTATACTCATCCTACCAATACCAAGCTCCAAACTAACAACATCAGATCACTTAACTCCCATCCCCCCTCATGAAATTAACGCTAGTCCCTAGCAGTAAGAAAATGAGGAAATAAGATGTGATACTAGATGTTACCTCATGGTTTGGCCTCGGTCGGCTGAGTATGCTGCTTGTGATTTATTGGGCCTCCTCTGGGAGCTTCATAGGGAGTCATCAGGTCTTCAGGTAAGCGTGGTAGTTTCAATTATGCGCCGTATAGGAACAACTCCTCAGTTAGTATCATCATTGCCCGTATGGCCTTCATCATCGCCAGTAGAGTTGTATTGTCGAGTAGAATCCTCAAGATTAGCCGCCGCTGTTATGGAATCCTCCATCCTGTAGCCCTCCAATAGGATGTGAACTGTTGAAGTGGAAATGGCAGTGGTATGATGATGTCGTTTTTCACCAATTAAATTTGTTTAAAAGCCTAAGAACACTTATCACTACACAAACTAGAGTGCAATGGCAAGTTGTCCCCGAGTGTCGTTCTCTCGAGACCTAACGTGGCTTTGCTTGAGGTTTTTGCTAGTAATTTCAGCCAACGAGTTCAAATTTTTATAGAATCATTTTTCTTTGAACAAAGCAACGAGAAATCAGATTGCGGTAATCAAGTTTGGAAAACGGTTGGTGGTAGAAATCGAATACACATGCATGGGTTACGAATATGCTCACAAGTTCAGTGCGTAAAACCTTCGATCAAGTCTGCTAAGCAACTCGTCTAGGTAACTTTCAAGACACACATCATAAAACACCACTATCAATACTTTAGAGGTGCTTGTCACTAACACCATTTATCTAGCATGCTGCAAATCTCTAACATACAATCCTATAGCTTTCATTGACCAAGAGTTTGTCACTATGCTCAATTCGAATATATTTTATAGGCAACTAAGAATCATATGAAGGAATTTGCAGCAAGATTGAATCACAATCCCATTTAAGCATAAACATAACCCATAGCATGCATATTCTACATTCTACCACCAACACAAAAGATTTAGCTACTCATATTCATCAACATAGACATCAATTCATATGAATAATAATCAGAATACATCATATCAAACTACAAGACAAGAGAGTGATACAAGTTACAACCAAAGCTGTCACTAATCGGTGGAAAGCAAAGAAAACCTCTCCGTAGATGATACAAAGGATGAATTCCAATCAAAATCTTGAATCCCAAGCTAAAATACAATGTAATCATAGTTTTCTCTGAGTTTTGGGGCTTAGGAGCTCTCCAAAACGAAGCTACAGTTCAAAAGATATCCAAAAAATGACCAAAGATCAGATCTAAGAAGGAAAATCCGAAAACGTAACCGCTGCCAAGCGGACCGCTTGGAGAAGCCAAGCGGAGCGCTTGGCAAGCGAAGCGCTTTGGCACTCCAAGCGCTTCGCTTGGTTTCTGTGCCAAAGCTCCTGGAAAATGAAGCGGAGCGCTTCACTATTCCAGGCGCTTAGCTTGGCTCCTGGGCAGATTTTTGTCTTCAAACTCAATCTTTTTGCCCTCGCATGGCCCTCGGGTGCCTTGGACTCATCCTTCTCGATGCTTATTGATACTCAAACACTTACGAACAAGCCACGGAGATTGGGGAACTTCAACGGGGCCATCTTTTCCATAAAAAAGGCTCGTTTTAGCTCCAAAAACGCCGTTTCGTACCTAAGTGCCTGAAAATACAGAAAACACAAAACGTGACACTATTCTACAGAACTAACCAAAAAACAAGGCTAGAAGATAGCAAAAGAAGGTAAAAAAGACAAGATGAACGCGTCAAAAATACGTTCATCAAACTCCCCAAACCAAACCTTTGCTTGTCCTCAAGCAACAAACTATCCTAAATGCAACACAAAAGGAGTCTCATGCCAAGTAAAGTGAACTAATCTATTGAATCTACCAAATGCTTATGAACAAAACCAAATGAGCATGACATGCAAATAGGTTGAAGTATGCCTTGATTGCGAATATACACATTCTCAAGTGCACTTGGTTAAACAAAGGAGTCTCACGTAACATCTTTTACCTGGACCTGGTCAGTGACGACACAATGATGCATGTTATCATACTACAATTGCCCCGTGCCTATGAAACCGAGGGCTTACTACTGTTCACCAAGAGAGACTTTTCCTCAAGAGAGGGCGAACCAATACTGGTTCTCATCGAACGAAGGAGGGTTCCCTTAGAAAGATAACACTCCCCTATTCTACCCAGACTCTCAAGAATGAGCCTCTTTCAACCACTTCTTGAATAGCAAGACGAGGGTGGTCAAGAACAGGCCTTGGACAAAGGCGACACGAAACGAAAGATAGAATTTAAAACTCGACACTCCAAGAGCATGGTATGATACCTTAGCTAAATTCTTGCTGGAAAATGGTTTCAAGAAAGGTGAAGTTGACAAAACTCTTTTTACCATGAACCATGATGGTAAATTAATCTTAGTTCAAATTTATGTGGATGACATAATTTTTGGATCTAAGGACAAGCAACTTTGTGATGATTTTGCCAAACTCATGACTAATAAGTTTGAAATGAGTATGATGGGAAAATTGAATTATTTCCTAGGGTTGCAAGTCAAGCAACTCAAAGATGGAATATTCATAAATCAAGCAAAGTATGCGAAAGAAATGCTCATAAAGTTTAGGATCAAAGAGGATGAGAAACCTGAAAAGATCCCTATGAGTGTTGGTACCAAATTGGGCTATACTAAAGAGGACAAAAGTGTTGAAGAACACAAGTATAGGAAACTCATTGGTTCCTTGTTGTATCTAACAACAAGTAGACCTGACATTCAGTATGTTGTTTGTGTGTGTGCAAGATTCCAATCTGATCCAAGAGAATCACACTACAAAAAGGCAATTAAAATACTGAAATATCTTAAAGGTACAGTCAATGTTGGATTATGGTATCCTAAAGATTCTGGACTTGAATTGGTTGGCTATTCTGATGCTGATCATGGTGGATCAACTCTTGATAGAAAAAGTACCTCTGGAACTTGTCAGTTTTTGGGTACTAGATTAATATCATGGTTTAGCAAGAAGGAAACGTGTGTCGCCAATTCATCTACTGAATCTGAATACATTGCAGCTGGTTGTTGCACAGCTCAAATCCTATGGATTCAGCAACAATTAAGAGATTATGGTATTTCTGCAAAGAAAACACCAATCTTTTGTGATAATACAAGTGCTATTGCAATTACGCAAAATCCTAAGTTTCACTCTAGGACCAAGCACATTGATATTAGACATCATTTCATTAGAGATCATGTGGAAAAAGGTGATATTGAGGTTGTGAAAGTAGGTACTGAAGATCAGCTTGCTGACATCTTTACCAAGCCCCTACCGGATAATAGGTTCGCAATGCTAAGGTATAACCTTGGATTGATTGAACTACCTTAATAAAGGATACACTTGGCAGAATGCTGAAACAGGTATTCAGCAAGCCAAAATATTCTTGTCCAAAAGACCAAGTCACTGATTTCTTCTAAGAAATGATAAGTCACAACATGATTGCTGAAACAGGCATTCAACAAGTAATTCCTTCAAAACAGGTATTTGTTAGGAAACTTGACCATTTGCTGAGACAGGCACTCAGTAAGTGAAAGAACTTAAGGATTGCTGAGACGGGTACTCAGACAATCAAAAGATACTGAAACAGGTATTCAAGTATCAAAGGAATTTTCTGAGACGGGAACTCAGAAAAAGAGCAAAAGCTCATCTCTCAGATTTTACCAAAGGATGTCTCAAGTACAAAAGAATTTACTGATACGGGAAATCAGAAATGTCTTTTAATCTTAGAAAATATGAGATATCTAAGTAAGGGGGAATTTTTCAGCAAGTATCTAGATTGTTAATTGAAACTCGCTGAAAAGATTCTTGTCTATTTCAGCAAGCAATCTATCCCTTATTACTCGGTAAAATCAATTTGTGACGTTACGCTGGCACAGATAAACTCGCAATAATCATGACATGAAATTCAATCGTGACCATTGATTAAAAGGAGTTATTAATCTAACGGCTAACAAAACAAAGAGAGAGAGTGCTCTGACGGTTTTAGTTAGTGGGCCACTACGCATTCAATGCAAAGGCTCCACTATCTCCAGTGTTTCTCTGTTTTACCCTTGCTGAGAGCTCAAATCGATTGAGTTTCTCACACACCAGAGACACTATATAAAGAAGGAGTTAGAGAAATGACAAAATTCTTTAACTCACATTTCCTTTCTCTGCAAATTCTAGCCTGAATCTACTGTACCTCCGGTCAAAAAGCAAACTATCTCTTTTCGTACAATCTTTCGTGCTTTATATAAGAAATGGCTCCCAAGAGACAGTTATCCAAGTCCTCAAAATCGTCAAAGGTTGATAGTGCTGAAACACGCACTATTCCGGTGACTGCTCCGGTGAATACTCTGGCCCCAGACACAACGAAAGTTGTGTTGAAAAACGACCGTATCACAGTAAAACCTATGCCTCCGTCATATCATGACACTGCAAAGTGTGAGATGTTGATGCAATGGGGAGGGTTTGCAAAAGAAAAGTACATTAGGTACTTTTATGAACAAGAACTTGATGACCAAAATGAAGAGGCGCTTGAGTTCATCAAGCAGCAAGGCCTCATGAACTTTATCTCTGCTCGCACTAAGCTAGTGAGCATGATTGATACTATGGAATTCTACAACAATGCAGAAATCCAGTCCCTTACAGACAGTAATGGAGTCACTGAAAAAGTGATCCTTACTTATGTTCAGAACATGCAAATCGTCCTGAAATGGACTGATTTAGCGGAGATTTTTCAGATTCCAACCACTGGAACTGAAGATGACGTCACTGCTTCTGACGAAGAAATTGAAGCTTTCTATAGTGACGTCAGAAATGCAAAGATGAAGAAAGGCGAGATAGCTCCCGTGACTTGGACAAAGCACGTTAAGAGAAAGCATCTCTGCCATTCACTTGGTCTAGTAGCTCTGCTACTAATAAAAGTTCTTGACTCCCAAGTTGGAGGAATTGACCAAGTAGGCCTGAGAAGATGGCCATTGCTGATGCATATCTATGAAAATAAATCAGAACTTAACTGGGCTAAGTACATTTTCAACAGACTTGTTGATTGTGTTACTAAGTTTAAGGTAAAGGTAGAATACAACAAGGTCTCACCTTCCTTTCCAGTTATGTATGGAATCAAGATATGCTATATCCTTGAACATTTCAGGATTCAGCTAAGAAACCCATTGCCAATCAAGAAATTTGTGTGTAATGTGGGAAGATCTTTCTACAAGCAGAATGTACCTAAGATTGCTAGAAAGAAAACCAAGAAGACAACAACTGCAAATGTTGTCAGCACAAGCCAGCAAGAAAGGTATACAACAGCTGCAGATGTTACCACTCAGCAACTTAGAGATGAAACTGCTGTAGATGGTGGTAACACAAATGAAACTGCTGTAGAAAATCAACAAGGTACGTGTACAACACCTGTTGCTGAAAAGGCAACAATAGATGACTCTGGGAAACTGGAGAAATCTAAAAAGAAAAAGAGGAAAGCTGATGATGACACTCAGACTGCAGCGTCATCAGCAAATCCCGTACCTAAGAGGAAACGGACAAGTAACAAATGAAAGAAGACACTGGCTTCTCAGTCAGTCCCTAATGTCCAAGACTCCTCAGTCAATTCCCAGACAAATGCTGAAACGCATTTGCCAGTAGATGTTGCTAAGGTAATTACTGAAGCCTATGTCAACAATATTGAAGTGTTTGCGGAAGCCTTCAACAATCAACTTAACGTTGAAAATTCTACTGAGAAAATACCACAAGGCAGTGGAAATGAAATTCCTGCCCAAGTCCCAGATATCTACATTGTAGATATTCCAAATGATCCAACTATGGAACCAGCAAGCGACATTGCTGATGATCTGCAAAGAGCGGCACTTGCTGATGCTGCTGAACAGATGGTTGCTGAACGAGCAACTCATCAAGTTGCTGAGACCCAGCTTGCTGATGGACCATTTGCTGAGATAGCAATGGTTCCAGTTCCTGAACTTGATGAAACTCAAGAAGCATTATTCAAAGACGCATCTCTTGATGCTGAGAATACTGGCCCAATTTCACCCAAGACTTCAATTGACAAAGTCCAGCTTGTACTAGAAGATTTAAGCAAACAAATGGAGTTGGAGATTGAAGAATCATCCAACAAGTCAATTGATCTCTTCATGACAAGCAGTGAGCTTAAAGGTCAAGATGCTTCTGCTCAACTTGTCAATTCAGAGACAAGGGAGATTGCTGAAACCGCACAGCTTTCTCAGTTAGAGCAAAATCAGAAGTCTGTTGAAGAAACAGTCCAAGAAGCTGAAGAAACTGTTAATGCTGAAAGGACTGAGCCACAACCTGTCCTTCCTCAGCAGGTAGTTAATTCAACCATCAGTAAAACTTCAAATTCTGAAAATTGTTTCTTTTGCTAAAATTATTCTTTCTCTACAGACTTCTCAAGATGCAAGTCAGATGGTTGCTAAAGCCTCTGCACCAGAACCAACACTCCCTGCTCAGCAGGTAGTTAATAATTTTGTTATAAAAACTAAGTTTGACAGCTTAGTACTTGTGTCTAATTATAATTTATTTCAGGATGAACAAATGGAGGATGCTACTCAAGCTCCTCATGGAATGGAAATTGTACTACATGAGCTTGCTGACTCTCAGCAGGTAAATCATGTTTTAGATATAAACTCTAAAACAATTCTCCAAACCAATCCTGATCTAAATAAAATTCTTTTTCAGGCTCAAAAGGAGACCACTGAAGTGGTACTCATCACTGAAGATCAGCAAGTAAGTTCTGAAGAACTTTACTTGAACTTCAAGAGGACAACTTTGTCAAGAGTTGCCAAATTTGTCAGCAACTGGCAAAGATACAGGAGAATGGACTTCTCAGATCTTCACCTTCATATCTCAAATGAGAAAAAGAGAACTTCACTGTTAAAGCTCGAAACATTTGTCCACTCCATCCTTCGTGAAGAAATGACATATTCTCAGCTAATGAGCTCAAATCTGATTGCTCAAATCAGAGAGAATATGAAGGCCAAATTTAAGAGTGCCTCTCCAGCTGAACAAGCTGTGATGCTCAAAGGTCTTTTTGTTCCTGTGGTGGCTGATCCCCACAAATTAACTGAGGAAGAGGAAGTGACAAGTGTTGCTTTGTACAAGCATGTTGAGCTAGTCATTCTAACAGATGATGAAGAAGAAGAAGAAGAAGATGAGAACATTCCCACTGATCCTAGTGATGATGAAGGGAAAGATTCTAAGGACAAGAAAGATGACGATGATGACAATCAAGGTCCAAGTCCTGGTGCTGGTGGATTGAAGTTAACAGTTGCTGAAAATACTCAATCTGACAATCAGCAAGCTGAACAACAACAATCTCAGCAAGAATCTCAACCTCCTCCTGCTGATGTTGAAAATCAAGCACCTGTACAAGGTGCTGATACTGAAGAAGAATACGCCAGAAAAAGGGCTGCCTTGAAAAATGGCAAGAGTCCAGTTTCTGATGCCAAGGTTACTGAAGAAAACCTTGAAGATGAGGATGAAGAAGATGAAGATTACCAACGAGCTCTACAAAACAGTCTCGTGATCCATGCAAGGCATACGCAGGATCTGGAAATTGGTGAATCTTCAAGACCAAAATCAAAGGAAGTTCCATCCCTTCCACTTACTACTGGCGAAACTCCAGTTATTGAGTCTCAAACGTTGCCTTCAGCAACTACTCAATTAAAACTAACTACTGGCGAAACTCCAGTAATTGAGCCCCAAACTCAATTGAAACAACTATCTACTGGTGAAACTCCAGTTGTTGAGTCTGACGCGTTGCCATCAGCAACCACTCAACAAAAAGGAAGTGAAGCTACTGATAAGGTTCAAAAGTTGCTCAACTTGATGAATCTGAGGATGATGACGACTTATCAGAAAATGATGATGAACAATCCAAGAGAGATCCAAAAGTCGTTCAGATTCCTCCTCCTGATTACATCAATGATTTAGACGATGGTCTAAGAGCCGAATTGCTGACGCGTGATGATCAGTTTGCTTCTGAAATTAAGGTTCATTCCTTAACACCTCATTTAGTGCCGTTCCCAAGAGTGAGGAGTTTACTCCCAGAATTCTAGCACTAAAGCAAGTCCATGATGTCTGCAAAGCTGAAGATGAGGCATTGCTTGCTGAGAGCCCACTTGACATTGGAAAGATATTGGCTACAGTGCTGAGACGCACTACAACTTTGACAATAGCTCAGAGAGACATCAGTCTTTATCACAAGAGCTATGAAGAAGATGTAAGTCAGGCGCTCAAGCTTGCAAAGACTGCTCTTGTCAAGGCTCAGAATATTATGGATGAGAAGGCCGCAACAGAGAAAAGACATGAAGAGAACATGATGAATATTCAAAAAGAGTTAGCAACAATGAACTCTGACCAACAAGAAATCATCATGAAGTATAACAGTCTCAACACTCTTGCTGAAAATTGCAATGAGTTTTATTCTCTGCACATCACTCCGATGTTGCAATCCATGTCTAAGGGGGAAAAGAAGAACACTAGAAAAGAAATCAAACCCCTCCTACTCCTGCTGCTGATGTGCCACTTCCATTAGAACCTCTTGCTGAAAGAGAGCAAAGTTCTAAAAGACAAGCAGAAACTGAGTTAAATTCAGCAAGTACCAAAAGAGAAAAACCGCTGCTGAAACTCAAGATTTCTGTCACACTGAAAGTCATCACAATCTGAATGAAGATGATGAAGAAGATGATGACAATCAAACAATAGCTCAAGCCATAAGAGCTAGACCCTTAACAGCCATAACTCCGTCTGGCCACTCAAGGCATTTTTCGTCTGACTCTTCAGCAAGAGATCAAGACAATGCTAAATCAAGAAGAAGAAGGCAAAGACAGGAAGAGAAAAGGCTGGCCAGCATTGCTATTGGCTCCGGCATTGAATATACAAAGACCAGCAATGAGGAAACCACTCAGAATGTAATCAGAAACATTCATGGTTGCTGGATTTAAAGCTGGAAGACTTGCTGGTAAATGAGTTCTTTCCTACAGCCATTTTGAATCAAATGTTCAAATGGATTGAACTCAAGGTCCAAAGAAATCAAAGGGAAGAATCCCTCCCAAGAAATATTGCTGGGAAATGGTTGAATCTTGAGGTCTCAGTAAGAAGAATTGCCATTGGTAAGACATACAAACAAGAACCAAATCTGATCAAACCACCTGGCATTGCTTACTACGCTGACCCGGTAACAAAGAAACCTAAGAAGAAACTTGGATTGATTCCTTATGAGTACTTCTATCTCACTGCTAAGGATCAAGAAGAAGATCTTCTCTGGTTAAGAAAGATTCATCCGAGAAGCATTTCAGATACACAACTTCTCCATGCCAGCAATTGGGGCATGCATTTGTGGGTAACTAACTACATGGAAATGAATGCTGAAAAGCATCATCATACTGCCTGCAAAAATGCAAGAATTCTTCAACTACAAGTCCGTAGGCTTCTGGAAAACTACGAGAAGGATTGTGTTGAATTCACTGCACTTGCTGAGAAGAGTGTAAGAGAGATTTTGAGAAAATCCTCTGAAAGAGCTTAAGTCCCTGCAATAGTTTTTGTTAAAGTTTTTGTTTGCTGATTCCTTGTTATCTATGCTTTCTTGTAAACTTCTGAATGATAACTTTCAGCAATGAATTCTTTTTTACTCTTATTGGTTTTTGATTATGCAACTTACTTATGCTTACTGTTTATTTATTCAAGTATGCTTGCATTAATCATCTGATTTATTCAACATCAGAAACCTCTAAAAGGGTAACAATTAATTTAGCCATGGATTGCTAACATCAAAAAGGGGGAAATTTGTTAGGAAACTTGTAATTTTGATGAGCAATTAACCATGCTAAATTAAGAACAGTCCAGTAACTAGTACTCTTAAGGTCCATAGGAATTTAGAATTTTAAGGACATTGTAAAAGAGGAACGTTTGCTGATGACTTAGTTAGGTGTTAGATAAATTATTTCTTTTGCGTATGATGTATTTTATTTTCTGAAAAGAAAATATCTTATTGATGCTTAGCTTTAATGAATCTTATTTTCTGAAAAGAAAATGACCTATTGAAGCATTTGCTGAAGATATATTTTGTTTATTACAAACAAATTATGAAGCAAATAAGAAACCGGTCAGAATCTTGAAGACTTTGAAGATCTGAAGACTTGAAGACTTGAAGACTTGAAGATTGCTGAAGACTGGTAAGGCACGTGTTGCTCAGAAAGTGGAATTTTCAGCAACAGCATTGCATAAGTGAAAATCTGAAAGACAGAGTAGGTTGTGCTTGCTGAAACTGAGACTGAACACTTGCTGATGAACATATGTGACCTCTTGCTGAATGTACGTGAATTTGCGCTCCAATGTTACTGTTTGAATTCTATTCAAATGTGCATTTAATGCAAAGCTTACACGCGAAGGACATGAAGACTAGAAGACAAACAAAGTTGCTGCTGAAAGTACAAAAGCAAGATAGTGACATGTTAAGGAACAAAAGCCTTAGGATTTGAAATTCAAACGGCTCCTTACTTGCACTATAAATAGAGGTCATCCGGCAAAGAGTTGAAGTGTGTCAACAACGTGATCAAACTCTCACTTGTGCTTAAAACTCACAAACCTTCAAACACTCTTACTGCCATTGATCCGTTCCAAGACTTAAAGCTTGAAAAAGCTACTTGTGAAGAAGTAGAACAAACTCGGCTAAGAAATTAGTTAAGTGTTCTTTCTTTCGAACAAGAACAAGTCTTGACACCAGAAACAATCAAACTTGTTTACTGCAAAGTATTCCAAGTTGTGTTTCTTAGATTACTTGTTGTAACTGAATAAGTTATAATTAAGTATCTCACCCCAAAACTCTCTAACTGAAAATACACCCTTTCAGGCGTGATATTCAGGGGGAACTTAATCGAGCATAGTTTTGCTGATTAAAAGTACCAAGTTTGGTGGAGAACAAGGTTGAGTTCTCTAGTTTAGGTTGGAGACAAAGCAAGTGTGCTTTGGTTTCTGTTGAATCGCTTTAGATAGGAGATTGTAAGGAACCTCAATCATATCTTAGTGGATTCAGTCCTAGAAAGGACAAAGTGGATTAGTTGAGAGATTACGCCACTCTCAGATACCACTATAAAAGCGTTTGTGTGATTTACTTACTGCATTTAGCTTTCAGCAAATTATATCTGTTTGTACACAGTCACTCACTTCACTTGCTGAAACTCTTTACTTGCTGAAAAAGCACTTATTGTTTCAAAGACTTCCGCTCTCTGATTTTAAGTATCAGCAAACCAAGCTACTGTAAAGTAACTTACGCTTGCTGAGAAAGTTAAGTATCAGCGAACCTCATTACTGAAAAGTAATAAGTACTTGCTGAGAAAGTTTTTAACGACGAAAGTTTGAAAGACTAACATTCACCACCCCCTCTAGTCTTTTCTTGTTGTTTAAGGGACCAACACAGGCGGTTCGCCCCGTGCTCCCCAATGCGGGGAGACGGTTCCCGATGTCAGAAAATGCGGTTTTAATCCTCGAAACCAATTTTTTTCAAAACCACTCGAAAGATCTCACTCAAACATAAGACATACGACACAGCCATGAACAATTCGCATATGAGAAGCAAATAGTTCAAGAATGAATGCATGCACAAAAGCAGTAAAGAAAGCGATAAAAATTCCGGGTTGCCCCGGATAGCGTCATTGTTTAAAGTCTTTGACTCGACTCCTGTCTGCGCCTATCTCTCTTTTTTGCGGGTACTAGGCTTCCCTTCATTGATCTCCTTTCCATCCACGAACCTGTGAATAAGAAAGAATATAGGCTGCAAGACAACAGTAGTGAGTAGTAATATCAGGCGGTTCAGGTGGATCAGGTATGGCTTGCAACACGTGTTGCTTGCCATCCACTTCGTGGTGCAATTCTTTGGTAGATGTCCATCACGGAGCGTAGTTTAGTCAAGAATGTTTGCCCTAAGAGTATGACATCCCCCTCCCAGGTGCAGATGCCGGCATAACTACAAAATTGGTGTATACAGATGCTTCACCAATCTTGACCAACACATTTTTCACAACGCCCTCGGGTCTCATAAAGGATCCATCCGCCAGTTGCACAATAGCCCTTTGCTCAGATAGTTTTCCAAGGTTGCTCTTTTCAAACACATTCAAAGGAATTATGTTCGAGTAGGATCCCGTGTCTAGTGTGGCATGGACATCTTCAAGCTCACCAATCCCTACCTTAACATCGAAACTTTTAGGGAGTGGTTCGGGATCCTCTGGCTCCTCATCACTTGTGTCAGAACCAAGGTCCTTCTCTTCTTCCTCAGCCTGTAGAAGTTATTCCTTCTGCAACACTCGCACCTAACAACCTTCCTGATGGGATTTCGTCAGGTACATCACCAGCCAATGTAATGGCATTCGACTTCACAGTGCTGCTAGGCAGTTGCCTTGTTCCCTACTTGCTCCTCGGTCGATCAACTCTTGCATCTTTTGATGGGCAAGTCTAGTGCTCTCTTCCAACCTATCAAGCCTTGCCCTAGTCTTCTCGGAATCTTCTTCATAACGTTTGAGAAAACTTTGTGTGATCGACCATCTTTGCAAGTTCTCCATCAGTTGAGCCGACTTCGACTCGGTGGCTCTTTCGGAGCGGGGTTTTCGCAGTGATCATTACCATAGTTCAGCCTACTACGGTCTTGGTTAGGTCCATAAGTTTGGTTAGCCGGTGCATATCCTTGGTGTTTCGGAATCCTCTTCTCCAAAAACCACCTCGAGGGTTCCTACCGTCTTGTCCGTAGCTAACTTCTTGAGTACCAAACTCCGTAGCAAACTTCTTCTTCGCCTCCTCGAGCCCAGTTGCCATCGTCGTATGCCAACTCCGATCTACACATATGAGCCCCATGCCCATAGTTCTTGCATATTCGGCATACTTCGTTCGAAACAGTTGTTCCGGTGGCGCTCTTGAGGACTTGCTTCAATTCGTGGTAAAGCACTCGAATTGATCCCCATTCCCCTGTACATAGGGGCTTCTTGAGTCGGTGGAGCTTCAGGTCCACGTCTCCTAACCATTGCTCTTGGGTCCTTGAACTGCGAACCCTTAGCAAGCCTTTTAAAAAATGCCCAGACGGCTTCTGCGGTTTCTCTCCAAATATTACCTCGGCATTGGAAATCCACCACTTGTTGGTTCTCGAAGGTTAGTCCATTGTAGAAGGT